>CP025651.1:3381410-3415814 GCA_003576665.1 Ipomoea trifida | reverse complement strand
TTTTTTTTTTTTTTTTTTTTTTTTGGTATTATTTTATTTTTATTTTTATGTTTAAGAATTCAAATAAAAGCTTTCCCTGCTTAATTAATTAATGCTTATAAGTTTCAATTTTCTTTACTACTTCTCTAGTCCACTCATTGCTGAAAATTATGATTAACCAGGTCTATCTTGCATTGTAAACCCTAGTTCAAAATAATATTTTTTTTATCTATAGTTCACGCATTCTGTACCTGCAATTGACAATTTTTTTACATGTAACTATCATATTATGTGTCTGCAATTATCAAGTTATTTGATTACATGTACAAAAACTGTATGTAAATAATAGAATTGAAGGATGTAGTGATGCTTTCCATCTATAAGGATGGATATCAGTTTTCAACAATTCAGTATTTAAATAAAGACAATAAGCTTCCACATAATATATTCATGCATGCAGTTTAACATTTTCTAGCACAGAATCCAAAATCAGAATATATTTTCATCAATGGTTGTGATCAACATTTCATATGGCCATATAATCCAACAATAAAAACTTATAAACTTCCACAGTTTATATTCATGCATTTTAAGCACAGAATCCCAAAATCAGAAGATATTTTCATCATTATTTGTGATCAACAATTCATATATATGATCATATTATCCGACAGTAAGAACCCATAAACTTCCACAGTTTATATTCATGCATTTTAAACACAGAATTGAATCACAAAATCAGAAGATATTTTCATCATTTTTTGTGATCAACAATTCATATATGTCCAGCTATATTATCCAACAATAACAAAATATAAGCTTCCACGTAATATTTACATGCATTTTAATCATAGAGATTACAAATTCAATTCAGAGTATATTTTCATCATTTTGTGATCAACATTTCATATGGCCATAAAGCCATATATCCATAAACATAAATAACACAAATCACGATTCTAAGGGTCCTCAATCCGTAACATAAATGAATTTAATCAGACTATCAACAGACAATGATGATAATGTACAAAGCCATCATATATTCACAATAAATCACACATTCACATTGGTTCCACCAACTAAAACCATATCATCACCGAGAGGTGATAGGCTTCCTACTTACAATTTACAAACAATTAAAATTGATGGATTCTCATACTGGAAAAGAATATATATATATATATATATATATATATATATATATATATATATATATATATATATATATATATATATATATATATATTGTAAATTAATTATCTAGAACAAGGATTGTACATATGTTTGGTAAAATCTTAAAGCGATGGACATAGTGCCCGTTGTTCAACAACCTCAAACGGATACATTAATTAATGTTTATTTTAACCTCAAGTGAAAAGGACATCTCATTAGGAACAATGACATATTTTGGTACTAATAATATACTAATACAACGCGGAATGTATAAATAGTTAATTAATATTGTTGCTATATGCCAAAACTTTGTGACCTAGTGACATTAAGTTGTATTTTGATATGGGAGATCAGATGGGAGATTGTGGGTTCAAATCTCAGTGGAGACTGTACTGACCAAATCAAAAAGGTCAATATAGACTACTCTCACCAAAAGTCAAACTTGAAATATTGTGATTATCAAACACAACTGCAGTTCCAGTTCCCTTTCAACACAACTGCAGTTCCAGACGGATGAAACGGCCTCAACACAACTGCAGTATCAGTCCAACACAACTCAGACGGATGAAACGGCCTCAACACAACTGCAGTATCAGTCCAACACAACTGTAGTATCGTTTGAGATGAACTTTAATATCAATTACAGAAATTTACAGGAACCGTTTCTTCCACTTATTAAAACGACATCGTTTTGTGACCTTGTCCACAATGCATTGTGGACTACGGTCCACAATATAACGACTGGGCTGGGGTTGTCCGAGGTAATTTTGTAAATTTGTAATTTTTGTATATATAGTATACTTGTACGGTCAAAATTACCAATTTTGTTGCATTGTCACGTTGTTCACCCACTCATAATTATCAACTCAATGTACACTACCCCCCCCCCCCCCACAACCCCACTCCACACCTGAATTGAGTAATCTATAGATATATATATATGTATGTTTTCATGCATTTTTTAATTACTCGCAGCCATTCAATTAAGTATTCCTAGTCATCTCCGAGTTGAGAGATGAAACCATCTACAAAGCATTATTCACTTTTTTTGAATCATTTTCTGATCCTTTCTATTGTTGCAGTGGTAGGGGTTTTCCCACAACATGTAATCTCTGCAGGCTCTAAGGTTGATGTTCTTCCTGGCTTTGAAGGACCCCTCCCTTTCCATCTTGAGACTGGGTATATATGTCATTATCATCCTTCTCCAATCTTTTTCATTTGCTACAAATATATATTTTAGGGGTCCATCCCTATCTATCAAAGCAATTCCAAATGGGGTACTTCATAATTTGTTTAAGAGAATTTTTATTTTTTTTTTAGAGAAATGAGAATTAAACTAGAAAAAAAAAATTAAACAAAAAACTTATTTACCAGTACATTTCTTCGATTTAAAGAATAATTGGAGTAAACGCATCCTAATTATGCATATACATATAAGCACACATCATAATATTCTTGGTTTTACATGAAAGTTCGCTGTCACTAACATTATTGTATATTGATTCTCTTGCTTACTATTGTTTCATTTGGAATATGAATCAGGTACATTGGTGTGGGTCAATCCGAGGAAATACAACTCTTTTACTATTTTGTTAAATCAGAAACAAATCCCAAAGATGATCCTCTCATACTTTGGATTTCTGGAGAACGAGGTTGTTCATCTTTAACCGGACTTATCTATGAAATAGGTAATTTTGTACTTAAATTACTATTTTTTCACAAATTTAATTAATTAATGTGTCAGAATTTGATCATTTTGATTATCAAATTAACGTTACTCGTCACGCAGGGCCACTATTTTTTGACGCAAAAGTGTATAATGGAACCCTACCAACATTGTTGTTTAATGAACAATCATTAACAAAGGTGACAAAAACCATTCATCCCCACCCCCAAACACATACACATGTATATCTATGTACGTATGTGTGAGTATTATTTCATTTCTAATTTTTTTTTTCTTATGAAATTATTAGAATGCGAGCATGATCTTTTTGGATCAACTGCCAAATATTGGATTTTCATACTCGACCAATACAACCACTAACACTGATGTACAAGCGAGCAATTACGTTTATGAATTTCTACAAAAGGTATATGTTGCAACCCATCATGTTCATGAGATCGAAAATATGTTTGTGTGTGAATACTTATATATATATATATATATATATATATATATATATATATATATATATATATAGGATCAAATTAAATGAGAACTAATAGGCAAGAGAGAATTAGGAATCAATTAGAGGCGTTCATCTGGAAAAATCTAACGGATTAGAAGCAATTTAAAAAAGAATGTGGTGATAGTTATGTAAATAACTCAAACTTTGAAAAATAAATAATAACATTATGGAGTGCAAGTAACAACACCATAGCATGCAACAATATAAAGTACACTTGAACTTTGAAGTACAAGTAATAACACTATGGAGTGCACTTAACAATATCATAGAAAGCAACAATATAAAGTACGCCCAATAAATTATATTAAGTGCACTTAACATTATCATTATTTGCATCAGATGTGAAAGGTAAATTACTTACACACTTGCACATGTTACTTGCACTTCAAACATATGATACTTGCACTTCAAAGTTCAAGTTATTTACGAAAATATCACGATATTATTTTAAATTACTTATGATTCAATAGATCTTTTCATATGGACAACTCAGATTAGTTTATATTTCTTTCCTTGGCTATATATATATTGGAGGTATTAATAGATGTATAAATTGAATTGATTGAAGAGGGAGTTTTAGGACAGATTAAAAGTTAGATTCAATTCTCACTCGTCTAAAATATTAATGTTAATTATTTCTTCTTCTTCTTCTTTTTTGGTGAATATATAGTGGTTTAGCGAGAATCAAGACTTTGTATCAAATCCGTTCTTCATCGCTAGTAGTTCTTATGGAGGTCTTATTGTTCCTACTATTGTTCAACTTATATCAGATGGTACGAACTCCATACTTCATTAACACAAATTCACATTTTGTATTGAAATGATAAAATTATAATTTATTTGTGTTCTATCGTTGTTTTATTACTTTTATATATCTCTCTTAACTAATACATCTATTATTCAACATATGAAAACAAGGAAAAAAAAAGTGGTGATTTTAAAAAGAAAATAATTACATTAAAGTTTCCTTCTTTGAAGATATTTAGAATTATTAATTTATTGAAGGTATATATATAATAATATAATGTGTACACGTTTGGTGAAAGTATATTTTATTCTGAAAAGAAGTACATTATGGGTTGTACCATATTTCAAAATTTGCAGGAAATGAAGCTGCCAAGACGCCAATCAATCTTGAGGTACGTTGTGTGTGTCTATATATATGTGTGTATGTACATGTTAGAATCAATTTCGACTCTTTATCTACATTAGTGAACGGTACATGTCATCTATAACACAATGCACACACGTAGTGCACTGTAAACACTAGCTCATCTCCATGCATGTGAGAACGTGTGGTCTAATCTGGATGGACATTAGATTATTTTTTGATAGTTTCCTTATATATGATACCTACTTATCAAACAAAACAACGCAACCCTTAGTTTAGTTAAATAAACGGACCAGATTAAACCACACGTTCTCACCTGAGGATGAGTTCTCATTTGAACCGAACTATATAAAATAATGTAGGTACAATGGGTTTTTGTGAGTATTGTAGACACTAATGTAACATAGTGTTTGCAATTAGATACAATTGACAACAATGTGACCTTACCCTATACAATCCGCTATTGACACTAGTGTCGATTAAATTTTATGTATTTTTGCTTATTTATTTATTAATATTTCTAGTAATTACTTGCATGTTTATGTTTTTAGGGATATATATTGGGTAACCCCAAAACTTTTCCTCATGAAGAAAATTTCAGAGTTGTATTCGCTTATGGAATGGGATTTCTCACAACTGAATTCTATGAGGTAATATCTCCATATTGTAAGCTATTACAAAGTGCAATTTACTCACTAAGTAGTAACTACGAATTTATCTGGTCATTTAAAAACAAAATAAAAATATCTTTATCCTCTTACAATTCTTTTTTTTTTTTGTGTGTATATAGTCATTGAAGGAAAGTTGTGAAAATGAGTTTATGAACGTAGATCCAGAGAACGAATTATGTGCTCAAGGCCTTCAGAAGTTCAATAAGGTACTGTTCCAATCAAATTTTTGCATATTTTAGTTTTTTGAAGAATAAAAATACTTAAAGACATTATTATACAAAATTAGTAGTCCTGGATTAAAACAATAAAATTACTCTAGTCGAGAGATCATTCCTATAATTTAGTTAAAATTTGATGTGGTGAAAATTGCAATATATGTATATACAGTTGGTGGACGGGGTTTCTGATCAACACGTTCTTGAGGCCTATTGTGGACCTGAAGAACCTACCCCAGAGGCATCTTTTGGTGCAAGAAGAGCCCTTGATGAGCAACGTATAAGATCTTTCAACGAGAAATTCCTCAATTTGTATAGTGATGATGACGATGATAGGATCTGGTGTCGTGTAAGTAAAACTACTTCTATTATACTCCGTAATATTTTCTATGATTTATCATATAACTATATGGAACTTCAACAATTGACATACACATTCAAATATAATGTTACATTTCTTCCAATTCTTCAATTCCTGTTTTACATTCTTTGTTTTCACATTAGAAAAATATATAAATAAACGTATTTTTTCAGTTTTTAAATTTTTTATTAAAAAAATATAGAATTTTTCGGGTTAATAGATTTACCCCTAACAGTTGCAATGATTATAGGTTGACTACCACCGACTTTCCAACTACTGGGCAAATGACCCCAGCGTCCAAAACGCTCTTCACGTTCGTAAGGTAAGGTGTACACAATCATATATAAATAATTAAATATAAACACACATACATATAAAACTAGTGTAAGTTTGTACCTAAAGGTGGCGACGAGTTCAATCTTTGTCGACACCCTCTCGGTCAAGTCATTACACAGAATCTTCTTAATACGGTTTATTTCTTCTGTACTTTACAAACTATTACATAGGAGTTTTGAGCCCATTGTAAACTCTTGGTAATGACTATGGATTTTCTACTGGTTTTCCTGGTCGCACAAAAAATAAAAACTTGCTAGGGTACGTTGTGATACAATTGTTGTTTTACCTTAATGCATGTAGGACTCTTCCAAAAAGTGGACAAGGTGCAATTGGAATACTGTGTCAAAAACCTATGAGGTTACGGTACAGGACACAAGACTGCAACATGCAATTCTTAATGCTAAAGGCTATCGGTCACTTATATACAGGTATGCCATGTATACATGTGTGTGTGTATAACACAACGTTAAAATCAATTCAGCTCCTTAAATTAAAATTTAATAGTGAGTGATTTAACTATTGAAACAGCGGTGATCATGATATGATCGTCCCATTTCAATCAACTCAAGCCTGGATAAGAGATTTGTACTATACCATCGATCATGATTGGACTCCATATTTCGTGAATCATGAAGTTGCCGGGTACGGTATTCCTCCACATCTGACCCTTTCAATTTTCTCTCAAACCCTAAAATTATATGCATTTTAACATTAACTTCTTATCGTGATTGTCGTCTCTAGTTACACAAGAAATTTCACCAGTAAGATGACATATGCAACAGTAAAGGTAAGAGCTTTAAAGCCTCATATCTCATCACTTAATTTAAACACTATGATTAAAGATTTGAAGGAAAAAAATTATATCACCATCCGTGCTGATACAAAACGTAGTAACATTTGTGTAATACTGAAATGGTTATTAATACCACTTAATTGTACTTGACACAATAAAAAAGCATTTCGATATTATCAATGCATGCACAATCATGCATTACAGATGATATTATTGAAATCAGTGCACACCTCGGATAGTGATTGCAGGTTTCTCTCATTATCCAAAAAAAATACCATTCTAATAATACCATATGTAATACATTACTAAAATGATTTTCAATGATACCAGGTACATGATTATACCTGGTATTATACAAATGACACCACGTTTTGAACAGACACAAAAACTGATTGGTGCATATAGACGTTTCCAAAACTATAATATATATTATTTTCTCACACTGTTTTTTTTTTTGTTTAAATAACAAATAAACCAGGGAGCAGGGCACATTGCTACTGAGCAGAAGCCTGAGATGTGTGTTGGTTTGATTTCGAGATGGATAGCTGGAAAAGACATAGCTTTCTTCCCATTCTCTGTAGTAACAACAGCATTCAAACAATTTATGCAATCTGGAAAACATAAATTTTCAACTTTCTCCCAGCTCCTTCAGGCTGAAACTAGAGACTTCCCATTTATCCTCGGATAATTAAGTAGATGTTGTTCTACGTTAATGCAATTAATTAAGGATAGTAAAATGATGTTGTTGGATGCATACATGTATTAGAGTGTACTATTGGATGGGTTTGTGGGGACATAGTCACTCCCATTATGATCCACAGAAGTTTTTGATGTTTAAGAATTCAAATAAAAGCTCTCTGATTAATTAATGATTTTTTTTTTTGAATACTACTAACTCTATTAGAATAGAATGCAGTATCTATTCATAACTACTTTCTCTACCTATTGAAGCACAAGAGTCAGTATTGCCTCCACCACCTCCCGTATAAAGGAAAGGGTTTGATGCCACTGGACCACAAGTTACTTGTGAGCTATTTAACTCTTTGTTTTGCTTCTCGAACCCTTTTTTCTTATGCAAATCTTTTCTCCCTCCTATCCTTTTATTGAAGTTTCTTGAGCTTCCCAAAGTGTTATATATGGTATGAGAGTAGATTATGTGTTGAGAAAATTAATTCAAGAATTACACAATTCAAATCTAGGAGGTCATTCAGACAATAGTTATATCATGGACCAGCATCCACCATGAGCGGCATTGTCCAGATTATATACTTATTGTAGTTATTTGCAAGTACATAATCGATTAACTAAAAGTACCACCAGATAATAGTGCAAAATTGAAAAAAAAAATTAATTTAAAAAACCCTTTAAAAATCTAATTACAAAAGAAAACTCAGTGGAGGGAGTTGGGGTTGCAGCAGCCAGATAGAGAAGGCTCAAGAAAAGGCAAAAATCTCCACATAAGTTATTACAATGAAGCCACAAAAATTAAGTGTTACAACGGAGCTAAATTATAAATATAATCAACAGCTATTTGTTCTTTCCTATGTATAATCAAAGAGTGCCAAAAAAAAAAAAAATCATGTTAGCCAATACTCGTCTGGGATTAGGTAATGTGAAGTTCTCTTTTATCACCTCCAAGGATATTCAGAACCAAATATATATATGTATTCCAACTTTGTGCAAAACATCAAATCTGCGCCCCCATGTAAATTTTCATTGTCCGCAAAATCCAGTCACTTGTCACGCACTTCTCTTTTCGGGAGCATATCTGGTCGTCTGAACCTAAACTTGAATCTCATGCCTAGATACATACACCAAAAAATGAATGAGTAATCCAGACCAAGCAGTTTCGGAGAAAAAAAAAAAAAGGGGTATCATCCTTATTTTCACTAATATCAGATTCGATGAACAAAAAAGAATGTGATGCTTCAAGATTAAGTTCATTACCTGAATTCCTAGAGAAGAATTTCAGTATCTCATCAATTATTATTACCTGCATCAGATAAATTTTTATAAGCAGTGAAGAAATAGAAAACAAAGGATGAATAATTGCAACTGATGAACTGAACTTTTACTATGAAATATAGCAAGTCTTTGCTAATTGTGTCTGAACTCTCGAAATATCGGTTATTATAATGAAGTAATGATTTTGAAGAGACTTACAGGAAATGAAAGATATAACACAACAGTCCACTCTGCCCAACTAAGGGGTGTCACCTACATCACATATAGATTACGATCCATAAACAGATGCCAAATTGAAATATAAGACTGAAAGAACAATCAAAGAACATGCAAGAAAAAGATCCAAACTTACAGAGAAAAGAACGGATAATGGCTGCACATACAGAATGAGTACATGAAGCAGCATCGTCAGTATAATTGAACCAACAAGCCAAATATTACTCCACGGGGGGATGACACTAAAATAGATAAAGAAAATAGTGAATTACTTTTTAAATAAACAAAAACAAAACCAAAATAAAAAATGTATGTAATCCCAAAATTCTTAGTTTTCCCAATTAAGAAAGCTAGTGCAGAACTAATCATATGTAGTGTTGTAAAAATCGGCCTAGGCGCTCCTAGGCCGAGGCGATTTCAGCCCTAGGCATCTTTTAGTTGGCCGGCTGACTAACCAGCCGACTAGGTGCCCTAGGCACCAAGTTGGGCGCCTAACTCCGCCGAGTCGGTGCCCAACTCCGCTGAGTGGTTTTTTTTGTCTGCTCGGTTACTCCTCTTCTATATTCCTCCAGCCATGTACTCAACTAACCATCTAACATATGTAATTGACTAGTTTGTGGGATTATAATAGTCTAACAACTTACAACCCTGAGTGGGAAAAGTGGAGATGATAATACTCGAATTACTAGACCGCCTAGGAGGCACCTAGGCGCTAGGCACCCCTTAGGCACCCCTTGGGCGCCCAACTAGCGCCTAGCGCCTTCTGCAACATTGATCATATGCAGGATGGTGACAAGAGACAAGAGGCTTAGGGGCAGTAGGAAAAAGGTTACAGTGAATCCAGATGAGAAACATCAATGTGTTCCCGTGGTTCAAACTGAAGTTCTATATATCAAAAGGATAACAGTAACAAAGTTTTCAATTAGATCTCCTCCTACAAAGTAATTTGTTATAGAACATTTCCTAAGCAAGATATTATGAAGGCAACTCGTGATTTGGCCATTTGGGTATTGTACAGAGCAAGAATGATTTGTCTCATGTTTGACCTATTAACTGTCCAAGGAAGCTATTGATCAATTTGACTTGTATACAATGACACAATGATCTCGTTATATGTTCTATGAACACAAGGGAAAATTGGAAAAATTAGAAGTCAAATTGAATTTTAGTGTTGAGTACTCACAGCAGGGATTGATTTTCACTGAGATTATTCAATGCATTGAACATCTCAACAACAACAAGCACTGTCATTGCAATAGTAGATGGGTGCCGATCACTGAATATGCTGCAAGGATAGGTAGTTTCCCTTGTTGAACAACTGTCAAAATTCATCTGCAATTGTACCATGAAAAATTGACATTTATAAAATATGATTCATGGACATCCAGACAGCCATCATATTGAAAGGAGTAACAGCATACTTAGTAATAAAATGCATGCCCAACAAGAAAATTATGTGAGACTTTATAGGGGTTAAGAGCCTCAATCAAGATTTTGTGTCATGCCCTACTCTAGATTTTGAGTTGGTATAATTTGTGTATTACATCTTCTTAGCTTGTCCCCAGGGGAAGAAGTGCTTGACAAGGATTCTTACGAATTAAGGTTTAAAGAAAGCTCATGTTTTCTTAAATTAAGCAACAACAGTTTGCCTCCTCTCAGAGAGGAGAGAGAAAAGCAACAATTGAAGGAAACTAGGAACAGACACCTTTAACCATCTTGACTGCTGTAAAACTTACCAATTCACTGTATGGGAGTTTAGGCCCATTATCATAATAAATAAACCACCATATGAATCCTGCTACAGTGGCTAGCCCAACATATGCTGCATAAATTGAAATTTCAATTGATAAGCACCCAAAAAAAAGAGACATCTAGCCACATCAAAACAGGTCAATTGTTATTACAAGAGGCATGGCATTTGTATTACAAAACAGTGAAAAGGTTGTGAAAATCATTCATTTTCTATTTTCTACATTTTGGTTTTGCCTTGTATAAATTTTACACATTTTAGCTTCATTAAAAAGAGTATGGATCATTTGACCACTGAGCACAACAGCAAAGAAAAACAGAAAAATAAGCATCCAACTAGTAGTTGATTTAATAAGTAACAAGTGGAGACTCTAGAAATCATTAGGAAAGTAGTTATATGAGACTTTATTAAGAAAATGCTGGAATTTTATAACATTAAAGCTTTAAAAAGGCATTTAATTTTTCATGTAATTTTATCATTCAAGACTCTTGCCCCAACATATAATTTATCTCCCTCTCTTGTAAGATCTTTTAATTGAATTATGAAATTATTAAATGGTAGAATAACACAATTTTTAAAAGGACTAATTGTGGCTAGCAAATGAAAGCCAAGGATGCAATGTGGCAAAATTAAAAAAGCAAGACTAAATGTAGCAATGCCATAATAGTCGAAGACTAAAAGTGGAATTTGCTCCAATTGCTAGTTCATACTTCAATTTAAAATCAACCTTTTATGGCTTTATTAAGAATATGCTGAAATTTTAAAAATAGGGTAAACACACTGTTTGACCACTAACCAAATTATATGAAGTACAGTATAAAGTACGCAAAGGCACCCATGTTACCTCCAACAACTAGATAACGGAAGAAAAGCCACCCAGTAACAACTGCTTCATTAACCTGTCATTGTAACAGGTTCACGGATGAAACATTGGCAGACTATCCTTAAAAGAGAAGGGTTAAAATTTCATGCTCATAAGACAGGTTACAGATCAACTTATTTCAATAAAATAAATTAGTAAAACAAAGACAAGCCTTTTTAAAGCTTTAATGTTATAAAAGTATTTCTAAAAAACAGAAGTAAAAGCAGCAATATAGCAAAGATGAAAGAGGCCAAAACAGCAATGTTAAATCAAGTCCCTGTACACTACAGAAGGGGGGATACCTTGCGAGGTTTAGTCTTCATAACATCTGAGTCTTGTTTATTGAACCCAATGGCAGTGGCAGGCAAACCATCAGTAACCAAATTTACCCACAGCAACTGGACCTGTAAATTAACAAAATACTTTCTTATACATCCAAGCAGCATAGTTACCCACAACAATAGCTAGTCAATTGGCATAACTTATTACATTACAAAGTCTAAAATCATTAAAAGTGAAGTTGAAAACAGAAAATTAGAACTAGTCAAGACTATGAAGGGTGCCAATTCAGCAATACTTCTGCAGGAGTAATCCTGGGTTGTACAGATCACGCATCCACTCTAGGTTAAAGTCTTAAAGACAATAGGTGTTTCCACTCATCCAATATTTTACTCAATAAAAATTGCATAACCCCTGAAACAATCTTGACAATATCTCATGCAAAATATAATGACGCAAGTTTGAACTAACGGAAGACAAGGCCAGCTAAGTGCAAATCTGGCCTAGCTAATTTTGGAGCCAAAAAGCTAAAAGCCAAGCCAAACATTAAGGGTAGCGTTTACTATAGGGAGAAATTCTCCGTTTTAATAGAACTATCCAAAATAGACATAAATATTTTATACTTCAAAGTTTTTGGAAAATGCTTTACGATTTATAGAGTTCACTTGGCGTAAAGAAGCATAAAACAGTTTTCCAAATAAGTCATTTTTTAGCCCATAGGCTTTGCACCTTTTACATACTAAAAGTTATGTAAAACAGTTTATGCATGTTCTCTAGTATTTTCATTCCAAAAGTAGTCCTATAAATATAACCTTGTAATATTTTTTCCAACAATGCTAACTAAAGTACTAAACACTAGGAAAACTTTTATACTGGAAATGCTTTTCCCTGCAAACATTTTCCTTTTCTTCCTTTTTGTATGATGCGATCAAGGTATTAACGATGCATTAATGACACTTCTGAAATTCCAATTATCTTCCTACAGTTAAAGTGTGTTAACTTCTAACATAATGAACGCATGTCCTTTATTGTAATTTCGAGCATCTTCAATATAAAAAGAATTTAAATAGTCAAATATCCAATCAACTCTTCTATTTCAAACAGTAAGTGTCAATGTGCTCAGCCAAACATATTAATAACTTTTTGAACAAGTTCCTTTTCTAAAACTCTAACCAATATAGATCTTTATGGAAAACCTTTAGCTACGCCAAGCATGCTTAAAAGCAATGTACAGCTACACAACTTTCAGTGCCTATTATCTCCTAGGGTTCACAGGAGAAAGATGTAGCAAGTGAGCAACATTTCCTCTGTTTTCAAAGAGGTGGTTCAAGGTTAGAATTCATAACCTAACAGTGAATGGTTAATCAGTTGGTTAGTAAAACAATTTCTTTGATACGTAATAATTTTGGTAACTACAACAAATTGGTTGTAACTAAACACAGAAGAAAATATCAGCTGCAAAGAAAGACTCACTGGCGCAAGTGTGTCAGGTATTCCAAGCATAGCTGCCACAAAAATGCAGACTACTTCACCAATGTTTGAAGATATCATGTATCTGATGAATTGCCTTGTGTTGTTATATATAGCCCTCCCCTCAGCAACAGCCTGCTTAGAGTAGAAAAATTACTGTCACACAACAGAATATATGATAGAAACCTTCCAACTTTACAAGCATATATAAAGTTTACCGCAACAATTGAGGCAAAATTGTCATCTGCCAAAACCATATCTGAAGCACTCTGAAAGTTCATAGCATAGCATAGAATGTAAGTAAAAATGTTTGAACAAAATTACAACATAGCCAAATCATAAAAATGCAGAAGATTATCAATAAGTAAGAAGGGAAAAACAGACAAATGTCATCTTTATTAACAAGGGTAGGCAGGATAGTCTTTACTGCTATTTATTTATGTATATTCTTCTATCTCAATTTAGGAAAATGGCATAGAATATGTTGATAATAGAGCTTAGAGCCTGCATTGACATTGGCAACTAGTTCAGACTGTCTTGACAACCTTTCAAATGAACTCTGTACAACTGGACCGTCAAGATATTTATATAAACAGGAAAGTTCACTTTCAGTGCTGTTTTAGCTTTTCCAAGAATACAATCATAAAGTCAAACGACTTGAGGTTGAAAAGAGTTTATACTTAAGCCTCTGAAGTGATGAGGACATGAGGTACTGATAGCCAAGCAGTATTAATGTACTCCAGACAGCATGGCCCTGTCTTATAACCAGGACATACAGATATTTATCAAACCCATAAAATAATTACGGCAATACATCTCGTACATTACATCCAAAAATTCATTTGAATTATAATCCAATAATCCAAATCTACATAGAATTCCAGTTGCACACAACACATGAAGGGTATTTGAGTATTTGTCTAAAATATGTAGCTCAGAAAGTAACAAAGCATATATAGTAGTAAGTCAAAGGTTATCCACTTGAATTATAATGACTGGAACCACAATTATAATGCCCCTCCTGAAAAGTACCACAACATTGGGCAAATTTCTTCTTGTGCTGCACATAAGGCCACCTCAATGGACTACCAATTAAATAAGGACTATGATCAGGCCTATGTTCTTTGGAATGCTAGCATCAATGTTCATTCTCAGCTTTTCATATGCATCACTTGAGATAAGATGCTCTAAAAGAAGGAATACCTTTGCAACAGCTGTTCCTGATCCCATGGCAACCCCAATGTCTGCTTTCTTGAGTGCAGGTGCATCATTGACTCCATCTCCAGTCATTGCAACCTTAAGAAAAGAATTAAAGTGAAGAATTCATTCCTTTCAAGATAGTGAAGAATAAAACCCACACAAAGAGATAATAAGCCAATGTCACATGCATGGAACTGAAAGCACTAATAGCCAATAATTATTTTCATTTTTCAAATGGGAAAAGTTACTAAGAATGACCAAAATAGTGAAATCATTCAAAAAGGCCACAATAATTTAGCCGATATTTAACAGCACACAAGACGACACTAGCCTTAAAGAGCAAATTGCCTCATCCAAACTAGCCCACGCGCAGGTGGGCAGTCAAGCTCTTAAGAAGACCAGAAGAGAACATTCTCCAGTAGCAGGACAATAGAATTATCCAGAAAATTTGAAATTTTAAACGTTTGAAGCTTTTGAGTACTATACCTCAAAATTATTTGTCATTTTTAATTTTAGAAGCAGCTCATTAATTTTCATAGCAGTTTAGTTTTTAAAGTCGGGTAATTTGGTAGATGCTTAGCAGCATTTTTCCAGCAGCTTCCACCTTAGGTCTGATAGTAAGATATTTCAAGTTATTGAAGTCCTACTTGTCCAACAAGTCAAGTAATAGGTAGTTTCCTGAATTTGAAGGATCAGTTTTGGCAAGTTCAGGATTATGAATACCTTTTACAAAGTTGAATTATGATTTATGAATTTAATAATCTACTGATCTAGTTATTTCTTTGAGTTCTTGAGATGCATTTCCTGTTTTTGGGGTGGGGGGTTATGCCTGATGAATCCTACATTGAATTCCAAGATTATTCTTCTTCCTCAACTACCTCAATTAAGTACACATTTGGCTTTCTGCAAACTTCTGTTACATCAACAACACACCAAGCAAGAAGAGGTTTGGTTTTTAGAAATGCAGCAATATTCATTGTTTTAATGCGGTTCACTGCCATTGGCTCACTCAAGCATAGAGTAATAATCTATAATAAGCTATAGTTTAAGAGGTAGCCAAAAGGTATATCCATAATATTCTACTAGAAGACAAGATGCAAAGCAACACTGGAAGCAGCAATATCTACAGTATACATTCAGTGTAAAAAATAATCAGCATCAACCTGACAATAGAAATATGCATAACACCTACCACTTCATTTTGATTCTGTAAGGCTTCAACTAGCATCCTTTTATGAGATGGTTCAACCCTAACAAAGAAAAGCACATGCCATCAACTGCAGGAAGTATACTTATATCATCCTAATTTCTTGGATAAAGGATGCCTACTTTATGTCCAGTAAAGGAAAAAGAAATGTTCAGCACTAAAGGTCTAACATCTCATGAAAAAAGAAAATCAGAAAAGGCCAAAGGGGAGGGCTCACCTGGATAGAAGTGTCATTCTTTGCAAGGCCACTACCTTCTGTGATGCTGGAAGTTCTTCAAACTCAGTAGCAGTATAAGAAAGTCCATCAAAATCTCCCAAGTGATCAAAGGCACCAATCTTCTGGCACAATGATTCAGCTGTGGCCTAAAAGTATAATTCAAATTGAGCAATTATCATAAACAAGTCCAACTAATAATATTCAAGAAATGGCAGACCATTGGGTTACCTTGTTATCTCCAGTGACAACTATTACACGTATCCCAGCTGTTATACATGAAAGGATGGCATTTCTTACTTCCTCCCTTGGTGGATCAAGCATTCCCACCTTTGAATTGTTGAAAGGGATAAACATAAGAAACAAAAGTAATATCAATAACAAAAACATAACTTTAAAGCATTACAAATCACTGCAAGATTAATAATAAATCATCCCTCATTTAGAGAATTAAATAATAGTACAAAATATAACATTGGCATGCAGTTTAGTGTTAGAAGCCAAACATTAAGCCATTCATGAGTTATAAAATTTCTAGTGCAGGGCACGAAGAGAACCCCACTATTCAAATAAATATATATCAACCAAAAACATTGCAGTCCGGTGGCAAATGCGGAATGCCTGTGACTCAAGGTAGGAAGACTTACGTTCAATCAACATTCCCTTTAGTATCAAAACATAAATGATTATATGGAGTACAAATCTTCAGCCAAGGTGAGTGAGTACATTCTGTAAATCATTATGATTGGCGCTCATATTAAGTGCTGATTAAATTGTTTTCTACAGAAGAGAAAGCATACCAATCCAACAAATGTGAGGTCTTTTTCATCATCAAAGGAGAGAGATTGTTGGCCTATAGGCATCCTTTTCAAGGCTAGAGCAAGGCATCTTAGAGTTTCTTTTCCTGCAAAACTGAAACAAAAAAAATGATCTGCATCTCCAAACAAGACAAGGAGACAATCCAAATGTTAACTTGCATAGGGAATATGCAAATCTAATATATCTAGAAGGATGTGCAATAGCATTTAAATCTAAAGTGAATAAGCCTAACCTGTCAAATCTTGATTCTAACTGGGCTTTCATATTCGCGGTAAGAGGAATAGTAGAACCATCATCATTGCACAGAATACTGGTGCATCTAGAAAGTATGCTTTCTGGTGCACCTTTAGAAAACATAATGTCCATCTGCTTCCTGCTGCAAAGTACACTCATCATTTTACGGTCCCGAGAAAAATCCAAGGAGGATACCTGAAAGCCATCAGATTTTTAGTCAAAAGTTTGCAAATATATGCTATATGGCCTACAAAAGAAATACAGTTTTCTAAGCTATACTTGTTTATGAAAAAATAAATTAAAATAAACCGATACAAAAAATAAAAGAAAAGAAAAATTAAAAACCATTATAAAGAGAAACATACAAACCTTTTTAAATTGGCTCTCCCAATAACGGTTGCAATAGGAAGCACGCTCATGCTTGCTTAGCATATCTAGTGCAGATGGCATAGAATCAAAACCAGGAAGACCAATCTGACAGCAATTAATTAGAGAAGTAATATGGTCAGTTCTGTCATTCTTTTACAACTATCAAAATATATACTCAAAACTTAAAGGTAATTCTAATTCTAAGGTCAATACTAACCTTTTCAGCCAACACACGAAGAGCAACTTCAGTTGACTCACCAATCTTCTCATAAGTCCTCTTGTCAGGATTGTATCGCAAGACAGACTCATTGCAAAGAGCTGAACACATTGCAATATGGAGGAGGCAAGGAGATTGTGCAGGAATCTCAAGCTGTAATATAGTAAAATATAAGGATGCAGCAATAATTGAAAAATCAGAAGGAGACACTGACAAATTGCCAGAAACTAATACTTTTTCAATAGTATGTACTTTTTAAGGCAAGCAAACATTAATGTGTATTTTATATGTTTATATACTAATTACTAAATACGACCAAAACCCCATCTGATTGTTCTGTTTGGAACAAAGGCTTAAGGCCTTAAGCAATTGCTGACTACAAACAACGAAAAAAATCAAAGATTGCCAATCATATCTAAACTCATTTCAAGCTCTTGAGAGCTCATTGGTTATGCAACTATAGGATTTAGGCCCAGTTTTTATAATCAGCTTAAAATAAACACTTTTAAAGTAAGCTCCTTTCAATAAGCTCAAAACAACTGATAAGGGTTTGCCATTTTAACTGCCTTCAAAGTGTTTTTCAACTTATTTCAGTAAGCTCCTTGAAATAGCTTATGAAAATAAGCTCAAAACAGCTTTCCATAAAACCACAGGTTCTTTTATAAGCCTCTGCAAGCACAGTAGAAAATCAGCATAAATGCCTGCAACAGCAGATCAGCTGAAAATAAGCTCCTCCTAACATAGCTTCATTTACAAAATTTCTATTTTCAAGTTTCAACCACGGCTTAGGCTTTTCCATTCATTAAAAACGAAGAGGTCTTGAAATTTTAATGTGTCACCTCTTCCTAAAGGAGAGAGTTCACATGACACCTAAAGTGCCAAATTCAAATGAAATAGTATGTTTAATAGAGGTTCCTCACAAACTCCATTTACCAATCTACTTGCTTTACATACCCGCAATATATTATATATTACAATTTCTGGCAAATACAGAAAAACATGATGATAAGGGTCAATCTCACAGCCACAGCTAACTTGAAAGCAAGAATATAGAAGTGTCCTATCATCAAATACTTAACTACTCTTTAAAACTCCTTCAAAAACACAATACTAAGGGTCAAAATTTTTCAAAAAATTAGATGTTAAGAGCCAAGGTTTATGAGCAACTAAATAACCTTTATTTTCAAAAAAAAAAAAAAACCTTTATTTTCAGATATAGCATAGTATAACATAAAAAAGATATAAACAAATAAAAAGAAATGTTGTATGCCAGAAAGTTATTCCAAATATTGTGATGTTATGTTCTGACTTACATGAGAAGTCAATTTCAGCAAAATTAAATTGTTTTGTAGGAAAGATAATAGAACTAACAATAAAAGCACCTGGACACCTGTGCTGCCAAAAATAAATCCCTCGGGAGCATATGTTGTGCCACTAACGCAGTACTCAACAGCATCTGGACCATGACTCACAGAGTGAAGCACACAAATCTGGAAAGGCAAAATAACATATCAATGAAACCTCACAATCTAACCTCACATAGAGATCCCTTCTAAATTTTTTCAAGCCATATTAAAATGCATGAAAATGAATAGCACAGGACATTAGCATCAGTCTCATTATAGAACTGAGGGAAAATGACTCAATGCAGCATATTCAAATATACGTAAAAGATTAGGAAATACTCCGTATTAAACAAAAGTACAAAACCGCAGAGGCCCATAATAACACAGCATTTCTAAGGCTCACCGATACCCTATATGACAAACACCATCAATAAAAACACATAATACCACAGAGCGAATGGCTCCTACAAGCACATCCAATAAACTACTTGGAGCAGAGTGCAAGGTGATGACTGTTAGAAACTAAGATTGGGCTAGGATCACTCAATTGAGCTATAATGTACATGGGCCAAACCACACTAAAAGATTGAATCCAACCAATTAGCTAGTCTTATAAACCCATATATTCTCTCTTATTTTATCAAAATGTGGGACTCTTAGCACTCCGCCTCAAGTGGACAATCGGGCCATTTTGAATCTAACTGGTTGACCACTTGAAATTGAACTCTAACAAAGTGGACCGTACAGCTTGGACGCCACCAATAACCATAACCGGGTGAACACAAAGTGGACCAAACAGGCTCTGATACCATGTTAGAAACTAAGATTGAGCTAGGGTCACTCAATTGGGCTATAATCCACATGGGCCAAACCAGACTAAAAGATTAAATCCAACCAATTCGCTTGTCTAACCATGACCTTATAAACCCATATATTCTCTCTTATTTTATCAATGTGGGACTCTTAACAATGACAAAATGCCTATGATTCACAAGGTTATCACCTTTGGCACAGACATCATGTTAGATATCAAAAGAATCAAATAAGAAATGTCTGATTGGAAGAGACCACATAAGAGACAAACTTTTAACATTGTGAAAGAATGTCTAATAATTCATAAGGTTTTCACCTTTGACACAGACATCATGTTTGTAGTCAAAGTGCCAGTCTTGTCACTGCAAATCACAGTTGTGCAGCCTAAGGTTTCTACTGATGGTAGGGACCTGACAATAGCATTTAACCGAGCCATTCTTTTTGTTCCAAGAGCCAGACAGCTGTACAAATTGAAGAAAGCAACATTGAGTATTCAATTTGAAAACAAGAAGCCCTATGCAACTATGCAAGTGATACATGAGGAGGATGCTAAGAGTTTCAGATGGGTCTTTTGTTATTTTCCAACACAGCAACACCATTTCACAATATCTGAAACAGGAGTTCAATGCTCACGTTGTAACAACTGCAGGAAGCCCTTCAGGAATTGCAGCAACAGCAAGTGCAACTGCAATCTAAACAAGCAAAAGAAATATCAACATTACAATTACTTATAAACATTAAGGTAAGAGGTCCAAATAAAATACATGCAAATGTTACAATTCGACTCAAAAGAAAGATGTTCTATCCTTTTACCCATTACTTAGAAAAGTTGAGCCACTAACTAGTTCTGGTACAGGATACTAATACTACACAAAATGATAATGAAAGAATATTTAGAACATGAAAACCATGTGTCAGAGATAACAACCATTAAAAACCAGCTTCTTTCACATCAAATGTCACCTCAAAACAGATTCATTATCCTAACTTCCATCTCCGGGCAGCCACAGCCCACAGTTATTGCTTATCAATCTTCTTCACTTAAGGCAATGCCATCATGATAGAATATTTTGGGATCATTTATGGCAGCAGATTCAACAAGAAGTCAACATTCCAATCTCTCCATGCTAGTTTCTAGTTGAGTTTTTTCTTAAATCTTTTAGTAGTTTCTTTTATTATTAGTTTCCACTTTAATTATCACCATAATTACAGTATAACATAGTGAAGTGAACTACATTGATAAACCTAATTCACATACCTTAAAGTAATGTATTGCACCTCGTAGGAAGCCACCATGGGCAGGATCACCAAAATGACCAATGTTTACAACCCAAACCAATACACAAATACCTGCAATGACCTAAACCCCCAAAATAAATTAAGAGTTCAGGATATAAAAAAATACAAAATTTACTAGAGCATATAGGTGAATAAAATGGATAGATATCACACTTATACCTTATGAAGCCATTTCAAAATAATAAAACTCCGCAATTAATCTCATTTAGTTGAGTAACATATTATCTCAATTTTATCGAGGGAAACAAAAAGAAAAAGAAAAAAATTAGCATGGTAATGTAATACCAATGTCATCTTTACTTTAACTTAACTTCAGGAGTGTGAATAAGTATCATCAGGGCACTACATTGAAAAGTTTAGGCCTATTAGTACACGTGCAGGCAGTGACTCTTCATCAACTCCCAGACGACTGCCTAGTAATTCCAATAATGGTATCCGTGTCAGACTGTCAGGTTGATTAGAGTAAAAAGCCTAAATGCCCCTTTTCACTAGTTACTGGTTCTTGAGAAATTTAGAAAGATGGAGTGAGGTCCATTGACTTCCTACCACTCTAAACCTTTTCTATGCTCTATAGATTCTTCTCACCATAGAAGTCTTATCTTGGTTCTTTCATCTTCAATTTTTGCTGCCTGGATGGTGTGCTATATGTGAAGTGTTTGACTGCAGGAGGCTGACATAGAAATTTCTCTTTGCTCCACTATATGGAGCCTACAGTTTGTATGCTCTAAATATTAAATGATCTTGACTTGATATTTATGGCACAGTATTTCAAAGTATTGTTCAAATGAGATTTCTGTAAGTCCGAAATAAGCAAAAATAACCAGCAATGGAACAAAATTTTAGAAGAAAATCAAGTTAAAATTGCACAACTGGAAACAGCTTCCTATCACCTTTGCAAGAAAAACATATAATAATGATAATAATTATAATAATAATGATAATAATTATAATAATTATAATTATAATAATAATAATAATAACACCAGCAACAACAATAATCACCTTTGCAAGAAAAGTACCAAATTCATCCAACTTCTTCTTCAATGGTGTCGCTTCCTGCACCCATATGACAAAAAATCACTTTTATACTTTGACAATAGCTATTTCTATGCATGCCTAATGTAATCATATCAAATGCTCACATCTTCAGTTTTTAGCATGGAATCACGTATACTGCCCATTGCAGTATTTGAGCCAACCCCAACAACAACAGCTCTTGCCCTCCCTGCAACCACTATTGTGCCCTGGCCAACAAAGAGAAGGTTATCTAATGTATAATACTATCATATACAGCACTCCCTTAATAAAAGGGAAATAGAAACACAGAGGCAGTTCCTAACTGTCTATGTACAACTATGGTTCCAGCAAAGAATTTTAACAGGAGATTATGGAAGCAGAGAAAGAAAAGAGCTATATAGACGCTATATAGGTCTGAAGTTAAAGGTATAAGAAATACAGGAAAACCTAAAACCTAACCAACAATCTAAATACTGAAATTTTCCATAATTATACAAACATAAAACTAAGATTGCTAAACCAGGTAAAAGCTCATTTAAATCATTTCTGATTCGAACACCATTCAATTGTTCTTCTACAAAGACTTGACCCTATAACAGGGCGAAAATCGACAATGTGGTCAAACTCTTTTAAGAAGGAAAAGAAAATATGAAGTGAAGGGGAGAAGGAGTCAAGTTGCATGGAATCAAGGGGTAGAGTTGTTAAAATGAGAAGATAGCAGAACCTCATTTGTCACCAAAAAAAAAAAAAAAACAACAAAAAAAAAAAGTAAGACTTTATTACTTCAGAAGGTGTAGATTGATGGTTATCAGTTTATCATGCATATCAAGATGAGGCTAGGACTCACTGTGGAAAGTTTCATTCTCTTAATGAACTTACTGAGAAGAGGATGTTCGTCTTATCTTGGTACACTGCATTGGTAGTAGTTGCTGCATCAAGCTCTTTCTCGACAGAGCAGCTTTCGCCTGTCATCATCACGGATAAAAGATAATAACACAAATATATGATAGACGCTCCATAACAGAAACTGCCAGCAAGGATGAAATATCATTTTTTTTAAATTAAAAAATAAAATAAAATCAAACTTGTGAATTTTATACAAACACAAACACCCACACACATGTATAAAATAAAATATACTGACAAATGTGGAACTCACCCTTCTCCACAAAAGTAACAACAAACCCAATATTTTGGTCCGTAGCACTCCCATGGCCCATGTTCAAACTAAATATCCCCTTTTCATTTTTGTAATACTAAGTAGAGTTACGAAGATTTTGACTAATTTTAGATGATCAAAGTTAAAAAATGATCAGATGCACAGAGGATAATATCAACTGAAAAACTGAATAGTTTTAGGAAAATGAAACATCAACATAATTAACTTGAAGAGCACTGCAAATTTGAGTAGAACAGACATACTCGCATTAAACTTGTCCAAGCATCTGCTATAAACAGATGTAATGAATCAGAATTATCACTCTATATAAACTAACCTGTAAGAATTGCCTGGTCAACACGCAGTTGATCACTCAAAATCTCTATCATTCTCAGATCTGCTGGAACTTTGCAACCCACTACTCATTCAAACAATAGTGAAACAACAAAGTAAATTGGCATTAGATGGCTTGATAAGAAAATCCATCTATCAGACTTTGCAAGTTGAAAAAATGAATAATAATAATAATAATAATAATAATAATAATAATAATAATAATAATAATAATAATAATAATAATAATAATAATAATAGTAATAATAATAACAATAATCATAATAAGAAAAGAAAGAAATCATGGAACATACCACTGACTTCTACAATATCCCCAGGGACAAGGTCTGTAGCTGGTAATATTGAGAAGGAACCTGATAGAATTATTGCAAGTGAGAAGTAAGAATATGAAGTCTTTTAAGCCAAAGCAAGAGAGTGAGAATGCATAGAATTGAATATTTACACAAGTGGGATTGGGATTTTGTAAGGAGATTACAACACCCCAAGATTATATTTAGTACTTAGGGGAATGAAAAAAGAGAGCCATAATCTCAAGCCCAGTTGCATATGGAGGAATTATATATGCATAGCGTTTCTTCAGGAAATAGTAATCTATTGCCACAGTGGCAATGACTAGATTCAAGTTGGACTGTACTTTGTTGTGTTTTTTCTCCCCTCCAGGTTTCTTGAAAAGTACTCTCTTAGAAGTCCAACACAGCATAATTTACATCTTAGTCTTGGAGTGAACAAAATATGAAATGAGTAATACATTTTCCTATAGAGAAAATCCTCTTTTCATCACCTATATTAACTCTTCATTGATCCACAGAATTTCTCATGCATTATCAAAAAGGATTTTCAATCTCTTTGTTTAAGATTTTTTCTTTGAGGTTTTGCCATTTTTGGCCCTAACATTTTCCTAAAAGTTGCCCAGTCAATATCCTTATTCTTTACAAAGTTATCAAAAATGTGTTCCTCCAACACTAACTCCATCAAATACTAGCGAAATTGGGTCCAAAACTGGGCACTTTTTGTCCCGTGACTCCCGTCTTTTCTACTCTGCCCATTTTTATCCCCAATCTTTTACACTTTACCCATTTAAAAAAAGGGACCTAAAAGGGTAAAATCTCATTTTTCTTAGCACATGAACTTCATTGGTCCTTTTATACAAAGTACTAGTAAAGTTTTTCCAGTAATGTGCTGCATCAACAACCATCACCCTCATGACAAATTTCAACATATATGGAACCATGGAGGCCCTAAACCTTGAGCTTTTAAACATGTTGCAAAGAATCAAACTATAATACTGCATAAAAATTGCTGGGTGGGATGTTAATTAAGCAATTGCAACAATAGGATGTTAATTACCATTACGAAGAACAGTAGCAACATCAGCTTGATAGGCACGTAGTTCCTGCAATTAGAAAAATTACTGAATTAGATGCAGGTTTAAGAAAAATAAAATTGTGCTCAATATCCTGATTTGAGGATGATTTTTAGCTTAATTTCCTCTTTATTTTTCCTTGAATTTTTCACTAGAGGACTCCTTGTCTCATTAAATTGTATCCCCTTCCTACTTTCATTTAATAAAATTTGCTTATAAAAAATTAGTAGCATAGTTGTAGATTTAGTAAAAGGAAGGCATCAATCACAATGGAACAATGGAACAAAAAACAAAACTATAAATTTTTCAATACAATGACTATTTGATCTGCCATCTGGTTCTCATGGTAACATTTATAGTTTTCATTCTTATTTCACGAACCCAATGCCCAGTAGAGAGAACATATTAGTAATTATAGTATGACAAGAATATACAAGCCAAGTGAATATAATGAAGACATGCACTTGCAACACCATTAGTGCTTCCATATCAAACTCAATGCAAACCTCGAGAGCCTTTTCAGCATTTGTTTCTGTGATTACCCCTACTGCAGCATTCGCAGCCAATATCATCAAGATAACCTGTAAAATTAGCATGTTAATTTGAAGAATGCAGCAATTACAGCAAAATAGAGCAAGTAGATGCTTCACCATTGCATCAACTATAACAAACACCTAATTTGGAAGATAATGATGAACAACCATGTATAAATACAGATATTTCCAAGCATTACTTCACAAAAGCTAGTTGATCAAACAAGCCAAAACAAATGGATGTTGACCATTGCATTATGCATGGCTTATCCATGAAAGCCTGGATAAGAATCCTACCAAAAAAAGACTTGGAATCACAATAGAGCATTGTCTCTATGATAGTAATGATACACTTGCAATATTCTCTCAAAACAGAACCTAGATGGCTAGATCCAAACTTGGCCTCCATGTGACAAGTATTTATTCATTTTGGATTCCAACTATACTAGGCTGATAAGAAACTTCATTCATTTTCTGTCCTCTCTGGCACTACTGGTATATATGTATTCCCCCTCAACCACCCACCCAAAATAATAAATAAATAAAAATATAAATATCCAGAGAAGAGAAGAAAATTCAAATAATAGCATTTAAACAGTGATATTCCATTGCATTTTATTCAAAACCAAAAAGATAAAAGAAAATATTAATCAAAATTTAGACTTAAAAGGGTCTTACAGAAGGTTCCAAAAAGGCCGATAACCCTGTCTCTCCATTAGCCAATGCCAAAAAGAACGATATGAAAGCAGCTACAATTAATATCTTAACCAGCAAATCATCAAATTGTTTTAGCACCAGCTTCCAGAAAGGAGTACCTAATGAGAAATTATGATATTAAGCTACTATAGTTGACGACACACAGGTAGAGTTGGGGGAGGGGAAACAGAGAGAGGATTAGAACTTACTTTCCTCGTGAGGCAGCACTGGTATCATTAACAAATACAGCACCCAAAAAAAAACAAAAACAAAAATTAGAGAAGGCAAGGACAAAGGACTTAAAACATGTGTTTTACTTGTACATAGAGTAAATAGAAAGAAAAGGAGGCACAATAAAAAGTACCAAGAAGTTCAGATCTAATAATTTGTCACCTTAAAATGTCAATATGGTTAGATATTTTGGTCAGCTTGTTTTTGTGGAATTGATCATTTCTGAATACTCAGATTTTTAAGATTGTGATCTTTTTTTATGTATGCTCCAGCAAAAGTAACCATAAACTATAATGGAGATTTATGTTCAGAGTACAACCTCTTGGTGTTTTCTTTTAAGCATTCGGTGGGTTAAATTTAAAACACAGTTGTATATGAGTGGCTTAAAGTTTTAGCCTATTGTGGAACAGGTTAACATGGACTGTAGGATAGGTTGGAGCAGGTCACTGAAGGCAGTTGAACAGCATACTGTGTTCTTTCCTTCCACCCAGATAGTTTCACACTTTAACCATCAAGAGTGGCCTTTTAAGTCAATTAAAGGCCTATGATTCTGAACCATTTACATAAAAAATTTATAAACAGTCTCCATATGCTTGGCTATTAGGTTAAAAATCTCACACTGTCTACTAATCACTCATCAGCATCAAACCCTTACCTCCCATTATACAGGCATACAGCAAGCAACAATTTTTATATTATGAGCCTGACTCACTAGCTACATGCAGCCTAATTAATATTTAATATTCAAATAGAGCATTACGAATATTTACAAATGTGAAGAATATTTCATCATTAAATCTTTAGTTCAACCTCAATGAACACTAGGATAATGAATACTTAGTTCAAAGTTTCAAGCGTAACGAACATTTAATTCAAAGATAGCAAACAGTGAAATTCTTTGATGTATATTCTATAGCCTTGACTATGCCCTTAAATTTACACTGCCACAACTCAAAAGTTTTATAAAGTATACATTTTAACAAATAAATCAAATTTGTTAAGTTTAGAAAGCATATCAAAATGGATGCTTGACATGACTTTCAACCACCTATCTACCAGCATTTCAAACCATTCTTGACCTGCCCAACTCAACCTGTAATTAATTTGGGAGAGTTACAGGCCACCTATTTTTATCAAACTGTTTCTAACCCACTGGTCTGTCACCTGACTCACCTCCAATACTAATTCAGTGATCACAGACTAATGTAGTACACAATTCTGCGTATGCTAGTCATAATGCCTGGCATTCATGATTTGGGGTAAATTTGTATGATAAAATTAAGAGTGCAGGAAATAGGGGAGGGGGTAAATGCTTACCGTTCCTTCCATATAATCTTGCATTTTGTACAACCTGAGAAACAAGGAAAAATTGAAGCTTTAAACTCCCTGATGAAGGAAATAAATAAATAAATTGAACCACTCGGCTGCCATTCTACCAACATAAAAATAAAAACACAACAACAACAATACAATACAATAATAAAATGACAAGAAAACGAAAGTCATCAATTGCAGGCTAATTAAACCAGCATTTAAAATTGATTAAGATTCCTAAAAACAACAATGCATTTAATTTAACTCAATTCACTGCCAATCACGAAACGATCACCCAGCTGTAAGAACAACGCACCTGTGCATCTGTAAGACCTTTGGATTGCTCCACGCCGAAGTATTCAAGCACCTGGCCAAATAATCATAGCATTGTATCACATCACACTGCTAACAATTGTCCCCAAAAAAAAAACGAATTGTTCTTCAATACTTTCAACGAGCAGGAAACGAACGAAAATATACCTCTGAAACGGATCTAGCGTAAGCGTCCTCCATTAGAGGAGGAAGAATGAAGTTCTGAGATCAGTGTAATTTGGAAAACTGGAGAGTTAGATCTGAATTACAGGGATGGTAAGTACAGAGAAGTAAAATATTGCTCGGAAAAAAGCGCCTGAAGGATAACGTGACGATTGGTCGAGCATGTGCGTGGGATGGTAGCCTGCTCCGGCTGCTCGGCACTTTCACCCTAAAGTCCTCATTTGCTGTAACTCTAATCGTACTATAGCCCATAGGTTAGAGAAAATGTACAAGTATATTTGCCTAAAATTTAGGTCACAAATGTAATTTTTTATTTACAATGTTACTATTTGAAGTCACATTTTACGTGAAGTTCGTGTTCTAATCCTAATTAATAAACTGTCACAAGAAATAGACCTAGGTTATTCGTAATCGACTGATTCAAACTAGTAAAATCAACAGATAACTCCTATTATGAATTAAAGTTGAAAACTTGTAGTTACTAAGTTAATTATTTGATCAACTTATATGAGATTGTCCTTACGAATTCAATTATTTGATTGAACCATCACAAAGTCTTTCTAACATGATTTTTTTTTCTATATAATTTGTGAACTACTAGTAATACAAAAAATGGGGTTTATTCAATTGATATTACCAATTGTTAACTTAGCTTGTTAGCAGTCTATTATCTATTTTTTCAATTAAGGTACTCTTTTGTAGCTTTCTTTTAGTTAAAATAATATTATTATTAATAATTAATTAATTAATTGTACAAACATTACATTGTAATAAAGTGTACTCACACAAAACTAATTAATTGTACAATTTTGTTGATTTATTGAACTAATCAATTTTCATTTTCTTATCTTTTTTTGAATACAATTTTTTGTAATTTTAAAGCAAATGTGGAGTAGATTTTTTGCTGAAAAATAAAGAAAAAGGATAATCTTTTGGTCAGAAAAATGAATATAAATATATTAAAAATGAACATTTATTAATGATTCACAACGTGGATTATGGCCCATAATATAATTTGTCATGATCGCACAGTCGCACACCAAGTTCATTGAACTAGTTAGTGACTTTGACTACACAATGAATAAGGGCATTTGATGATTGGGCCAATACCATCTTGTTGGATTCAAACAAGACTTTTGGGCCAACTTAGTCAATATGTGCAAATTATATGGTGGACCACACGGGTCCATCATGCATATTGTAGATCTTAATCCAAATTATATACGTAATTGATATATCATGTATCTTCTGTTAATTAACGTATTATATATATAGCAGCATTTATATAATATGCTAATTTAAAAATACATAATACATTAACGACAACATACACATAATATGTTAATTTGAACAGGGTTCACAATACGCATAGTAGACCATGGTCCATGATATAACTATTGATAATTGATCAATGATTGTAAATTAAAAAAAAAATACATACTATAACATTTTTATAATTATGACAATACATTTTAAAAACACCTATAATGCATATAGAGATAATTATCATGTATATTTACGCGTTTCATGTACCTATTTTGTTTGGAAATGAAAATAGTCATTCATTAAAATCCAAATTGAGAACATTACAAATTGTGTGCTATGTCAAAAATCCGATTCATATAAAGTGGGAGGGTCCAGGGTCTCACTAATTTGGATTCTTTATAAATTTTGTCATCTCATCAATTATTTATTTATTTATTTATTTATTTTAAATAAACGAATGGCTTGCAAAGAACAAACCTACTAAGACGTGGAAAGTCCTCACTAACTTGTTCATAGCAATCTAATATGACAAAGTATAGTTTAATTTATACTGTATGCAGCTGTTATATTCTGCATAGGTTTTCTAGCTAGAAAGTCTTTTTCATGCCTTATCTCCTAATTAATATATATATATATATATATATATATATATATATATATATATATATATATATAGAGGATCAAATAAAAATTAATGTGGGCCTTTGATCTTAGATTCGTGTATGATTATGATTTTTTTAAGTGATATTACTTGCACACTTGCACTTTTAACAAATGCTACTTGCACTTTTAACAAATGCTACTTGCACAATGTTCGAGTTATTTACAAAAATACTGTCGTATTTTTAAAAAAAAAAAAATTACATCTGATCCGTTAGATACATGCAGATGGACGACTGTGATTAATTTTTATTCCTCTCCTGAGCGCTCGTTCTCACCTGAAGCCGCCCCTATACATACACACACACCCACACACATATACATATAAACTAAAGATAGATAATGATAGTAAATATACCCTGACTTAGCCGACCCGTGCATGGGGCTCGCGCGGGTCGGGTGCCTTCCAAGACCCGACCGTCGAGCGTGCCCTGGTGGCGCCGAGCACTATCTCCGTGTCCGACCACAAGGTCGGCCGTGACTCTTGATTGACGGATGGCTGTCCCATCGGTGCCGCCACGTGCTGCCTCTCGTCTTGGGCAGGAGGTCGACGGTTACATGTCTGTCACGTGCTCGCCATGCCGGAGCGACGGAGCCCAGCCTTTTCCCTCGTATAAATACCTCATTAATGAGGAGAGAGAGAGAATTTTGGACTGATTTTCGAAAAAAGGCTTAGTGAACGCTCGGAGCCTCGGACAGTAGGAAGGCCCACTGCCGACCCCCCGAGCTTTTACGCCACTTTGTGTATTGAATCGGGGCTTTGATCCAATTTAATAATAGAGATCGTATTTCCCCTTTTAGCTTCGTATCTTCGTATTTTACGTTATCATATAATATATTAATTATAGACACATAATTTTTAGACCATGATCTACAATGCTAGGTAAATCTTGATCCATGGTATAGCAATTATCCACTACCATGTGGTTAGAAATAAGTTTGTAAGTGAAATTTTTAATCTACTAGAGAAATGCATAATGCAAGCTCAACATCATTATTACAGAAAGATGGAGTTGTCCTAACTCCACAGATGCATCAATTCCTTTGAGTCCTTTCAATCAATCTGTTGGGTCATAAATGCCAATAGCAACAAATTGACAACAAAGACCTATTAGCATTCAAGATTCTTAGTTTGCAGTTAAGGACTTTCCTTTCCATTTGTGGATAAATAAGTGAAGTGATTGGGTGAATGATTAATTTGATTATCCCAAATATTGCCCAATCAAAAACTTGGTAACACAGACAGGACTAATGGGAATCTTAGGAAACATTGTGGAAAAAAAAACATTATTAAAAGAAAAAACACAAATTTCATTCATTATATTTGATGACTATATTATAGCATGAGCTCCTCCCTCTATATATATCCTCTGGAATCAATGGCACATGAAAATGGGGTCCCTTGTCACTTTCATTAGCATCTTTAGGGCCAAGCACACTCTTAACCAGGAGCTCTCACCTGATCCATTATTGCTGATAAACATGCAACTTGACAGCATAATTCCACTGCTCTATTCTTTTTCAATTCCATTATTTATTTCTGGGCGTATTGCATTGGTATTCGAGTCCTGTCAAATGTAACAGTTTTAGTTAAGTCTCAATCGAGACTCATGTTTAAATGTTTAAACCCTTCTGATCGCTTAGCTTTAATCAACGTCCTTCGGTTATTCATGCCGTCTTTTTTTCCTGACATTTCAATTCTCATTATTACTTTCCACCTAAACCCTAATAATTAATTAACTTGCATTCAATTACTAGCTAGTCTCTACCCACATGGATATTCCATGTATAGTAGCTGAGATTAAATAAAGATATCCTCACAATAATCATGCTTTAATTTTAAATTATAAAACTTGAGTGAGTCACCAATATATATAATGAATGACGTTAGAATACCTCATGTATTAAATTTGTCTGTTTAAAAGTAAATAATCGCCGTATAAATAATGACTATATACCCTTTTTTCTAATATTTATTTCGATTTTGTTAAACGGTTTGCGAATCGTATGCCTATTGTTTTTAACTAGGCAGCATGTGGTTTCTTTGCCTAATCATAGGGTCTAGTTTTCTAGCCTCCCATTATTTTGTTAGATATTATCCTCTTTGATTTAATTTGTTGAATGAGTGATTTCCCTTTTGTTAAAAAACAAACAAAACAAAACAAAAATAAGAACCCCCCCCCCCCCCAAAAAAAAAAAAAAACCAAAATAAAAGATTAGCCAGTGATAACTTGAGTGATATACAAGTTAGCTAGCTTCTAGCCCGCCACCAAGAGGAAGCCCAAACTATACACTTTTGTGCACAAGAAATTCAATCAAAACCCAAACTCCAATGTTCATGATAATAATCAAACTTTCACCCTATCGTTAGAATTAATTAGCATGCCTTAAATGAGGCTTCTCATTCAGCTCTGAAGGTCTCCTAGTCAAAAATAATATCTTTTTGCGTATAAACACAAAGAAGGTGGGAGCAGACCTAACTACTAATTAGTGGCATGAAATTAAACCTAAGGTTCAAAGATTCTCTCCCTAGATTCCGCAAACAAGAGGCTACTTAATTGGTTCATTCTTGGCTTAGCTTTCATGTGTTCATCAAAGTATGTGAACTGCAAACTACAATAATATTTACTTAAAGACCACGACTTTAATTAATTTGAGGATTCAATGTTTATCCATAAACAATTGCATATGTCTTGTGATCTACGTGTGTATGCACGTGTGTGCATGGATTTATTCAATAATTGCTGCCCTACATTAAATATGGTGGGTAAGCAATCGCCAGGCCTCACTTTTATTTATTTTTAATTATTATTTAACACAATATGGACAAAAATGTGTGTCACTGTTGGACAAGAGGTTGACTTTAAATGCAATAAATATTTTATTATAGTATTTCACTTTTTTTTTTTTTTTTATAATGGACAGTTTTTATTACTTTTTATTTTGATTTGTGGCCCTTTATTAAAATTCAAAATGTCTAAAATAAATGTGGAGTTTGGTTAAATTTTCACAAAACAAGGGTATTTTGGACGTTTTGAACCAAAAGTTAAATGCTTTTTAGAATTGACGAGGTTTATTGATGACTAAAAGTACTAAAACTTGTTATTATATATAGTAGAAGATTAAGTCTAACACCAAGTGGCTAGATAGATTGTTGGGCGGAGGCCTGAAGAGCCAAGTTCATAACCCTGTCCCTCGAAAATGTGGAGGTATAAAGAAATAAATTTATATCATCGCTATGAACTAACTTTTAGCATAATGATAAGAACATGATCTTAACAAGTGGTATTTCAGTCAAGTCATGAGGGTATCATAAGTTGTATCATTGATTAGATGTATAAGCTACAATTAATGGTCCAATCGGTAAAGAATTTGCAAAAAAAAAAAAAAAAAAAGAGGAAATTATTGGGTATGGTTTTATTATTTCTTTGTTATTTAATTATTCTTAAAAGAAATATTTTTTTCTGGATTTTGAATCGACCACCTAGCAAAAAAAGAAGCCACGTAGTGCATATCAATTCAATGATTCAAACTTGAATTCTTCTCTGTGATATTATATCAATTATTAGTGTACCATGGAATGAAGATTGTCAGGATTCAGGACACATAGCTGGAGCTCTTGTCCTTTTCCTTAATCTCATTTCATGCTCCAAGATATGATCACACCTTCATTTCAATATTTGGAAGAATTAGAACCAAGAAATTAATCTCCATTAAACCAGTGATCCAGTGTGTAGAGCACGATTCTTGTCATTTTTCTTAATCTCATTTAATATTAGTAAATTAACTTAGGTTGTCTATAGCTGATCGATACAAACAGAAAAGACTCAAGTCAGCTCACACAGGGAATCAAACTTAAAACCTTGTAATTACCAAATCAAGTATAATAAATCATTTGCATCATAATGACTGCCCTAAGTAACAGGATTATGTCAAGTTAATTTAAAACTCTCTCCTTCTCTCATTAAGGGTCCGTTTGGAACGCAAGAAAATGACTTCTGAAAAATGAGTTATTTTCCGGAAAATGAGTTCATTTTCCGTGTTTGGATGTACTTTGGAAAACTGTCTTTAGGTGTTTGGTTCATTTTCCGGAAAATGAGTGGAAAATGAATAGAAATATATAAATATATAATTTTATTCTTTTATTTAAAATATAAAAAATATATAACATAATAATATTTATTATAATATAAGTTATATAACTAATTTAAATTAAAAAAAATTA
>CP025651.1:3310549-3381360 GCA_003576665.1 Ipomoea trifida | reverse complement strand
GGGACCGGTCCCTGCCGGAAACCAGAGCCGGCGGACTGGTTTCCGGCGGAAACCAGTCCGCCAGTGGTGAAGGGAGGCCATTTTCCCATGGGGGAAAATGACTTCCGGATTATTTTGGGGGAAGTCATTTTCCCCCAAAATGGCCTCATTTTCCGTGGTCAACGGAAATCAATTTCCGTTGACCACATTTTCTGGGTGTTTCCAAACACCCGAAACCCGGAAAATGACTTCCAGAAGTCATTTTCCGGGTTTCCAAACGGACCCTAAATCAAAATTCAATAATTGAGCAATGTAATTATATAGGGTTTATTGGTAGCTGGCATTAGAGTGTGGGGTTCTTTTTGGTAGGAAAAAAAAAATAGAGCCTTAGGGTGAATCAATCTTCATAATTCATATATGATTTTTTTTTCCAATTCAACTTTAAAATTATAATTGAGATAAAATATATCATTAAATTTAACATAAAAACAAATAAAAGATCTCGAAAATAATGTCTATTTGCTTAAGTGTTATAGTTAAAACGAAACACATTTTTTAAATATTCGTTCTCGAACAGACTCATGAGACTATTCATGGATTTGATGCAATTGAAAGAGAGGGAGGGGGGGGGGGGGGGGGGGNNNGGCTGTGCTGTTTTGCATCTTGTGTCTGCCTTTTCTCAATCAATTTCATTGATCATTGCACATGTTTGAGAATATGATTTTTTTAATACATTAGGGTCACCTCTAAAGGGTCTGATCGATTTTTTTTAAGACTTTAGACCTCTCAGTGATTCACCTTGCCGCTTGAACAAGACTTTCAAAATCACTTTTGAATCAATGAATTAAGTTCTGCAGGCTGAAAATTAACTTATCCATGCTCGTTATATTAGGGAGTAAAATTTAAAGAATAAGATTTGAGAGTACATATAATAGAACTCATATCAGAATGAGCATATTTCAACTTTCTAGTCACTTTCACGTGGTTAAGATATTTTAGTTGTACACATGACAGTTGTGACTTTGTCAAGAAAACATATGAGAATAAAAGTAGCCATTTGGTAAATCACCAAAAAACACAGTCCTTATTATGCTGTGACTACTGTTACTGATGGTGAAAGATAATCTGCTGCAACTGCCAAACTATAAACAAAAATTTTCTTCTTATGTTTTCAGGTTGTTTCCCATTACATAGACAGGAACAAATAGCAAAGATGGATTAACATATTCAAAGGAGAGAAGATAAAAAACAAGATCCACATACAAGTTCTACTCTCGAAGCGAGCATTCTATTAATCTACCTTCTTAGTTTGAGCCAGTCCAGACTAGTTTATCTCTTTGTGGTTCTTTGCTGGCTAGGGTCACAAGGCGAGTTTACTGGTGTACAGGCTCGAGTAGCGACTGTGAGTTTCCCTCGTTGCTCCAAAAAAAAATCGACATAATAAATCTGATGCCTTTTTCTATTTACATCCATGATCATGATCATGATCATTGATCCACCCCCTACCCAAAAAAAAAAAGGAAAATTAAAATAAAAAAGATAACAAATAACAAATCTTCTTTCTCTATTCATCATCTGCAGGTGCAGCAGTAGAGACAGAGAACATGAACTTTGCCATTTCTCTCTGCTACTTTCTCCCCTTCATACCACCTGTCAAGAAACACAGTCATCATCACAAATTTGGAGTTTTTAAGGATGTTGAACATGGCATTAGTGTAAAGAGTTGCAGCAAAATTTACTGTTTTTTTTTCCCTCATAGAATGCAGTAAAGAAACATCAGCTTGAGCAGAATAATGTGTTAACTCACCAGATTTGAGTGAAGCAGCTTTGCCACTTTTAGATGATTTCAAGAACCCAAAGTGCTTCCCAAGAACAGATTTACCCTGAAAAAGGAATAACAGATTGCATTAACACAACATTGCTAAATGCTAAAATGAATAAAATAAAAATTTGACTCCCAGCCAGAGCGGACTATTAGTCATCTTGGTTTGAGCCGATCAATCATGGACAACTTAAGCTGGTTTATCAGTACTTTGTTGGTTAAGGTTACATGGTGGGATTTACGCAGTGTACCTATCTGGTAGTGGTTATGGGTTTTCTCGTGATTAAAAAAATGGAGAAAAGAAAAAAAAAAAAAAAGGACAGTGGGAGAGAAGACAAGAACCTTAAGATGTTTCTCAGAGACACCAGGAACATTATTCTCCATGGAAGCTGTGTTTTCCTGGAAACCAAAAAAAAAAACCAAAATGTCACCATACAATCAAACAATCAATGAAAAAACAATTCCAAAAAACCTAAAAATGAGCTGTTTCATTGAACCTTAAAAGGGAAACTCAATGCAGGGGAGCTAGCAGTATCATCAAGAAAACACCTCTGTTGTTTATCACCCCAAATCTCTGTACTTTTCCTTTTCTGCTTCCCTTTATACAAATACTCTTCTTCTTCTTCTTCCTCCTCCTCGTCCTCGAGGCCACCGCGAAAATGTGGTGGCCCCGAGGATGCATCAGACACCATAGACAAATCCTCATCCTCCTCACTGCAAAACCCAGTCTTTCCCCTATGATCTTCACCATGAAATCTGCTGTTGTATTGATCTTCAGAATTTGATTTCTGATCAAAATAAGTTGTCCAGCCAGATTGGCACCCAGAACTGCACTCAGAACCTGAAAGATTCATTCTTGAAATCTTTAAATTTTTTTTTTTTGATTTACAAAAATCCCAATTTTGGGTGTGAAGAATGAAGGTAGGTGGTGAAAAAAGACAGTACAAGAAGTGGGATAAGTATGGGGGTGTATTTATAGGGGGGAGAAATGGAAGGTACAGAAAAACCAGTGGCAGCATGCTCAAATCCTAGACTAGTTTTGTTATTTGGTTTTGTCGTTTGGGTCTGTGTTTTTTTTTTTTTTTTTTTTTTTTTTTTTTTTTTTTTTGGGGCATCACTTTTTGTGAAGAATCAAAGTTGCCAGTTGGCTTTTGGCCATTGACATTTGGTTTTGGTGCTACATGGTGATTGTGCAAAGGCCATGTGTTCATCAATTTTTGTGTAAATGGCCACCTCCCCATTGGGTAACAGTCATTTCAATGCATTTCTCATAAATTACCATTGGAAAATGATAATTTTACTATTAAAAAAAGTAAAATTTAAGTCATATATTTTATCAAGGTTAAATTCTTTCACCCTTGAGACTCCAAACTCTGGTCCGATAAGATAATAAAGATAAATCTTGGCAACTCAGTGACTTATTAGATAGGAGCCACTACAACAAATAGGTTTTTTAGCGACATATACTTAGCGGCGGTTATATATAACCGCCTCTAAATAACTATTTTGAGGCGATTATAGAAACCGCCACTAATTTAATATTGAAACTTACATAATTAATTGTTAATGACAATTACTTGTGGCTGTTCATTACTAAATAATTAAAACTCTGATAAATCAGTAACTAATAATAATAAAATCAATCAAACTCTTGTACTCCTCCTTCATCTCCGGCAACTCTCCATTTTCGTCTTCTCCAACCTTCATACAGCTCCATTTTCACCGCCTTCTCTGACCACGCTACATTTCCGGTGGCTGCCTCTTCCCTGCGATTCCACATCTTCTCTCACCGCTCATTTTCAGTTCTTCTCAAAGATCATCTTCAGATTTTCTAAAATCTCACATCGCAAAAATCTCACAGGTTTTAAATATTGCTTGCAATAAGCGAAGATGCTATAGTTTGATTGGAATATTGGATTTTGCTTTCTCAAAATGGTTTGCTATTACTGTGTGCATATTCATTCTTGCCCTTATAGTACTGCAAAATTTGATTTGTGTGTGGTTGATTCTTCAGAAATTAATCAATTTCGAACAATTCTAGAGGTGAATAGGAAGGGTTTATTGTCAAATTTTCAGTGCATTCTCGATTGAATATTTGATTTGCCTAGAAAATGTGTTCACATCAGTTGTTGGAGTTCTGTTTGATAGTGTAAACACATAAAGTTCCTTTTCTTGATCGTTATGTCTATACACATGGATATAGAAGGCCACATCAGTCATTCAAAATTGCTTTATAACTAATAGTAGTTTCTTTAGAATGTGTTTCTGGTAAATCTACAAAAGTAAGAATAGCTTCATATATGCATTTTCCTCTTTCATTCTGTAATTGTTCAATTTAATTGTCACTCACCCTTATCTTTGGATGAGGGACAGGATGCTTGATTTTTTAGATAGAATTGGTTTAACACTCTCACATGGTCAAAAATACCTTGTATGAAGTTTATTGTACCTGAAAATGGTTATATCATTCTGTGTGTCCAAAAAAAATCTAGTTGCTATTTGACTTACCTCCACAGTGGTCTGATAGCTCTGTTAGTTATGTACTTATGTATGTTGAGAATAGGGTATTTTCTTCTTCTGTTGTAGGTCACTGCATGGTGTTACACAAGTTTGAGTTTTTTCCTTACTTTTTTTGTTGTTGATAAATTGTAAACTTGTATCTGTATATATTAGTGGTTTGTTCATTTCAACTGTATGATAAGGAACTAAGTCAAGATACAAATGAAAATGGAAACTAACCAATCAATCAAACATTAGATTTGCAGGTCATAAATGGAGCATATTTCATGGGATTGGAGTAGAAAATCTGGGGAAGACAAATCACATAATTTATGCACAGAATTTTATAATTAGCATTCAGAACAGGGTTAATGAATTGAAGACCTTATCTAGAGATGCACAATCCAGTTTTGATAGCAAAAGGGTATACTTGCAATCTGCTCTTATTATACTACCATTATGTTGTCTTTCTTTATAAGACATATTTTTTTCTATGTATTTATCTGAGTATATATATTTAATTGTGTTGCTGTAGATGGAGTTCATGCTAAAAACCAATAAGAAGAGGCCAAAGAAGGAAACCATGCAGCTTACCCGAATAAAAAAATGGCTACAGAAGGTGTGCATCTATTGTTATATCAGTTATTCAGAAAGTATACTATAATGCGAATAAAAAAGTGATCTGGTACACTGGATTCAGTTAAGCACCAACTTTGCAATGCATGAAATTTTTATGTTTACATAAATGATAACTGAGTATTTTGCATCTGTAGTCTATGTTGATTGTGGAATCTGATTCATTCTGACCTAAAACTGGAGAAGGGAGATGAAAACTTATGCACTTGTGGCCACCCTATTATTCTTGAATTCTTGTTTTTTTATCCAAGATTATTTATACATCATGAACATGTGCAGTGTAGGAAAGAAAACATAACTCTTGTAGTACCAGAAAGCATCTAAGTTCTCAAACGAAAAAGGGCATCACTTCTTTTTGGTGTCTGATACTTGTAATACCAGAAAGCATCAGATTTGTTTTCTAAGCAATTTTCCCATCCTTTCTTACTTTCCACAATGTTATCTTGGAACATGCTTCATTTTATGAAATACTTGAATGTTATTTCAAGATTTATCTCATTATTTTAGATTATGGGATCTTAAATTAGAAAGACATATAACTTGCCATGTAGCAACTTGTTTCTATTTGTGTTTTCAAGCAATTTCATGTTTTCCTTGATAATTTATGTGCCTATTGATTTCAGAGTAGGTAAGTATGATATTTCAAATATGTTACTGATAGTGTTGAGTTTTTTTTTTTTTTTTTAAACATTGATGCTATCTTCTAGGAGTTTGTGAAGGATCACTTGCGGATTCAAGTCATTCAACCCAACACTTGCTATCGCTGTTGATGGAGTTTGTCAAATGTTTTTTTTTTGTTTTTTTTTATTATTTTTTTATTTTTATTATCACTTCTGTTGAAGGTTCAGATGAGAGGAATTGATGGATTCACCACTTGCTATGTTGGAGTTTGTTAAATATTGGTGTTTAGTACTTTTATGATCACTTGTTATTGTTTGTTTTGAGTACTATGCTCAAATATTAATATAATATTGAATTTTCTTCCCAGTTAAATGTGTACATAGAGTTTATTTGTGATTGCAATACGCATTTTAATATAAAGATTTTTGAATAAATATAATTAAATGATAATTATAAAAATATAATAATGTAGTTATAAGTTATTTAGCGACACTTAATAACCGCCACTAAAATTTTAAAAAAATAAAAATAAAAAATTAGCGACACTTAAAAACCACCACTAAAATTTAAAAAATAAAAAAATAAAAAATCAGCGACACTTAATAACCGCCACTAAAATTTAAAGGAATAAACTAATAGTTATATTAGTGGCGGTTAGAGAACCGCCGCTAAAAACAAAGTAAACTACTTTATTTTTAGAGGCGGTTTCAAAACCGCCGCTAAATGCAATGCTGGTCAATAATTCCCACACTTGTCTAAAACCGCCTCTAAATCCTTCGCGACACGCTATTTAGACACGGTTGGAGAACCGCCTCTAAACAGTTTAGTGGCGGTTTTGAACCGCCTCTAAACAACAAATTAACCGCCTCTAAATAAACTTTTTGGTGTAGTGAGCACCCATGGTTGTGCACAAGGAACTCATTACAATGGGGTGCAACTCAAGCTGTCAGAACTTAATTATGTGTCCTTATCTATAATCTATCACTAAGGAATTGGCGGTGCAAGCTATATTTAGACTTCTTTAGTACAACATTTGGTATCCCTACCACTATAAAATTAATTCAGACCCTGTCAACTTACCAACTATTAGGTCTGACATGTCTAGATTTTATTAAAAGAAAATAAAATGAACAAAATGTGATTTATAATTAATTCTTTTTCTGTATCAGTCATGACATGTCACATCAATAGAAAGTAAAATATTTTTTTTTTTAAAGAGATATGTTTAGTCTTACTCATTACTATAAGCTTTTGTTTTTGTTTTTTTTTGGCTTCCACATTAACTGTCAAATAAAAAAATGTAGTACTATTAGTCATTAGTCATTAATCATTACCATTAAGCTTTTGTTATTGTTTTTTGGTTTTACCCACATTAACTGTCAAATCAAAAAGGGTACCACAGATAAGCATTGAATTCAGTCAAAACTTGAAATGTAATCAGAAAAGTTTATTTGGAATAGTAGATGATAAACTCTATTTCTTGATGACTACTGCTACTCCATATGTGTCACAATTCCAAATATATGGAGGCTAGCTAGCTAGCTTAGTCTTCACAGTCACAGGTACCATTTGTCTTGCTCTGCTTCACCTGGAAAAATCTCCTGTCGTTTATATATACACACACTTGATGAACAGTGAATATGTACAATAATATAATGTAATGCCTTTTCTTGAGAATTCCTTTCAGAGCTAGCTAGCATGGTGATAATGGCAGTTTTAAAAAGTTGTGTTGCGGCCCATCATTAACAGGAAGGGAATTAAGAGTCAGAGAGAGGTATCAGTTTACATATCATTGGCCCATGTCCTGATGTCCATACATACTTTCTCAACCTACTGAAGCACAACGAGCCAACGCCCCCACTAGGAATCGAACATGTGATCTCGAACCTGTGACCTCTCAGTTGAGAGGGCCACAGCTATGCCGTGCTTGACCACAAGAATTTTTGGCATATACATCTTTAATGAAAGTCAAATTTAGAACCTTGTGATTACCCACCAATTATCCGACCAACTTAGAACCTTGTGGTATGAAATTCAAACCACCAAGCCAATGGTAGTAATAAACCTTGAAAATTTTGAAAAAAAAATTCCTACTTTTTGAGTAGTTAGAAAATGTGGTAGAAAGCAAGCCACATTTTCAGGTTGTCAAGAACTTGACTGTCACCAATTAGCTCACTTGTGGGATAGTCAAAAAATGGCAAAGAAAATAAGTAATTTTTCAGGGTGGTAAAAAATCCTAACCACCACCAATGATACTATGATAGTTAGAAAACTTGAAAATTATTTTAGCTACTTTTCTTTCACCCAAAAAAAAAAAAAAAAGAAGCTACTTTTTAGGCAGTCAAAATAGGTGGTTAAAGAGATAAATATTTGAATCAAAATCAAATATCTAATCATCAACTATAAAACTGAGATAAATGTGAACTTGTGGAGCAAAATAAAGAATGTTGATTGAACCATGTAACAACATCAAATTTATGGTTAGATTAGCTTCTTGAATGGTTTTTTTTTTTTTTTTTTTTGGTGAGGGTATATAACTATATACTAATAAGGAATTTTGAAGCAAGTGGTGTAGAAGGAATATAATAATTGTGCAATAAAGGTGATACACACACCATGCTGGGCTGAGAAGAAGCATCACCATTCAAGTCAGGAGGGAAAATCAAGGAACCAAAACCTGTTGTCTTTATTATGAGGCAAAAAGTAGATGATATAGAGCCCTAAATATTTAAAAAGGATGCACCCATATCTTTTTCCATATCTGCCCTTCAATTTTACATGGGTGTTGGTGTAGGGTATCCCTCTTAGAGGACCCAAATCGACAAATTATAGACCGTTATGTGAACCATAATAAAAAGTATATTTTTAATATACTAAAAGTACATTTTTCGTGTACTGATTGTACATTATACAATATAACGTACTTTCGCTGAATACAATGTATATTTTTAATATATTAGAAATATATTATTTGTATATTGAATATACATTATTTGATAATATGATTTGCAGAATAATGATTGCCCTATCTAGGGCCTATATATATATATATATATATATATATATATTTTTTCATGTGCACATGCCCTTTGTTGGCCTCTTGCCCCTCTCTAAACCACTCCATTTTTTTTTGTTTGTTTTTTGGGGTAGTCTATCCACCAGTTGGAGGGTAGTAGAACTAAACAATTTATTTTTGCATTTCCCTTTTGTTTCCTTTCAAAAATTTCCACAGGAAAAGCAACCTCCCATCATGGGGTTTTGTCTTCTTTTCAATGTTTGCCTTTATATCCTATCATGCAAATAGAGATTTTATAGATTAAAAGCTTTTAGGGGTATTTAGCTCAAGCGGTATAAAATAATCAAAGTTATATTTGTTTGAGAATATAAAATTCTCATGTTTTGTTCAGGTTATGTAATTTCTTCTGAAATGTAACATAACCTCACCATAGGGTTTTTACTTATTTAAAATACCCAATTTCTTAAGTTTTCTCACATTTCCTTATCTTATTATTAATTCTATCATTATAATCAAAACACTGCAATTTATTTATTTCTCTTTCCAACCCTCTCTCCTTCCATATCAACAAAAGGGTACTAGAGGAGCCCTTAATTTTCCTAATTGTACCCACTACTTGATACTATTACCAACAAAATATGACACAATCATGCCCTTTAATTTGTTGGCCTCTTGCCCCTCCCCAAATTTCCTTTTCTTTTTTGGGGTGGGAGGTCTATCCACAAATTGGAGGGTAGTGGAAATAACCAAATTAATTTTGCATTTCCCTTTTGTTTCCTTTCAAATATTTCCACATGAAAAACAACCTTCCATCATGGGGTTTTGTCTTTTTAATGCTTGCCTTTATATCTGACCCCATCATGTAAATAGACATTTTAAAAAAATAAAAAGTTTTTATAGTACTCATTGAGATAATGGTGTTGATCATATACGATACAATTATATATACGATTGCATTGAGTATTAGTAAAAAAATTTATGGTTGTACTCTCCACATGATACTATTACCGATAAGATATGACACAATCATGCGGTAAAAATTGCTGAAAAATATCACCAGTGACCAAAAGGTCACCTTCTCCGACGAGTCGCCGAAGAAGGCGACCTTCCCTGGGAGAAGGCGACCAGAAAGGTCGCTTCCCACCGGAGATGGCAACCTGGTTGCCGAAAATCGTTGCTAGTTGTCGGAAGTCGTCGCCGGACTGATACAAATAACAGGTCATTTACCTATTTTTTGGCTTCATTGCCTCAATTTGACATGTTTGAGAGTGTAATTGCACATTTTAAAAATTGACTTTTGGTGTAATGTTTAGGGGCCTATTTGATCCTTTTCCCCGAAAAATGGTATGCAGAACATGATATTATATATAAGTCGTATAAACTATGAAGTCAACTTAAAGTTTTGGTCACAAAACATATCTATAGTTTAAAGCTCAATAATATCAATGATGATTGTCTTCTAGAGCACAAAGTCCTGTCTCTCTCTCTCTCTATATCTCTTTCCCATGAGTTTGACCTTAAGGTACAGTGATGCAAAGTATGGGCTCTGCAAGCTGCAGCTGTGCTTGATCATGGTTATTAGGGTGGTCCCTTTGAAAGGGAAAAGTTAGGGCTAAAAATGGAGGCTTATTATTGGAACCATTCTCTTCTCTTCTTTCAATATTATTCAAACCCTTATAAATTAAACTTCCTCTCCCAAAGTCACATACAACACCTTGTGGCATCAATTTTCATCCATGTATCCAAAGATACTGCCTTGGACAAGAATCCAAGTCCACATCAATGGAGTCAAATCTTCAACCCCACCTCCCTCATCTCTCCAATTATGGAAAGACAAAATTGGATTCTATAAAATATCATGACATTTATATCTGCGTACTTTATTCATTCACTACCACAAAAATTTCGGTACTGAATTGAATCGCCTCAATTGTCGTTCACTAAATTAAAGTTGGTAAAAGAACAGAAGGAGAGATATTCGAAACTGTGAAACCCGGAGGAAGAACTTGACAAGATCATAGGAAACTTGAAGACTCGCTCCAACAAAACAATTCGTGGCTTCCTTAGCTTGGCCTTGCATGCATTGATGACCATCAGATTCAAAATTGGCTTCTAGGGTATACTTTCTCCTTTTAACCACTTAATAAGTTGCTTATAGTCACATTGACCCTTTTTAGTAAAATGACGCTAGTTGTTAGTTGATTGAGTTAGAGGGTATGATTATTTAATAACATTAGTTGATTGTAGAAAAATGTTTAATAAATTAAATAATGTTAGTTGATAGCTGTTTGATTTTTTAACTAAGTCAAACAAATAATAATGGTAAATAACCTAAAATTGGCTAATATACTTGCTATTTTACCAAAGAGGACAATTTCACCACCACATTAATGTTGAGTGATAATAATTCAATAAGGACTAGAATTATTATTATTATTATTATTATTATTATTATTATTGGCACAAAGGCATATACGCAATCAATAATATTGAAAATGAGTGGACATAAAAAGCCAAAAAGGACAATGAAACAATAGATCTTTTCCAGAGAGCAAAATTTCCGCAACCTTTTATTTATTTTCTTTTCTGAATTTTATTGTCCAAAAAAGCATTATATAGGGACACAGAGGGATTGCAAATATTAATGCAAAAAAAAAAAAAAAAAAAAAAAAAAAAAAAAAAAAAAAAAAAAAACAAAAACAAAACAAAAAAAACAAAACAAAGTCGGCAAATTACAGTCCACACAGGATCACGATCCAAAACGATGTCATTTTGATGTTAAAAAAATTCTTTAGTCCTCGAACGTGTTAAAATAACGAGACACTTTTGTTTGTTTATGAATGGACATAGAATATTGAGAAAAAGAACTTAATGTATTAAATTATCATAAAGACGTACTTTCAACAAGAACAGGGAGAGGGATATCCACTCATTTCTTGCAACCTGACACAGAAACGGCTTCTTGAGTAACAGTACGTGTGGGTAGCAGGGCCGGATTCACATATTGTTTAACAAAGTGGAAAGTTACACTATTTAACGTAGAATGGACCGTAGAATATTAACCCAGATTTACCTGTATTTTCACCTTCAATGTTCTAATATCAGATGGTTAACAAAATCTGGGCATTATACATCCCTAATAAGATGGGAAAAACCTATTGAGTTTAAATGGCAACTTGTAGAATTCATCACTTCTAACATCCCTGCCATATACCACAAATTTCTGCCACCAATATGTCCCATTATCTTTACCATCATCCCCGGGGAGAGTCCGGTCCAACAATAGCGCAATCGAGGTAGCCACGGTCGCATGCGATGTAAAGATGACAGACATTATATCATTAAACTGCACTCATTCAAAGTACATATCAAATTCATGCTCAAAACTTCGACTTTCAAATTTTACTATCTCACGTAAATTTTTGATGTAGAAATTTTTTATGTCCACAAAAAGCAAAATCTTTGCCTCAATGGTCCCCACATCCCAACTTGACAAGATTGTGGGCAGGGATCTATTTTTCTTGGGACCAGGTCAGTTGGCACCAGGTCCTCCCACCTAATAATGGCACCAGGTCAGTTGACACCTGGTTCCTCGGTAGTAGATCGTGACCAACTAAGTTACTAGTGGGGATCCATTTTTCTTGAGACTAACTCGATGAAAATAACATCATTATTTGGTCCATCAGTGAGTAAAAGTAAGAGAATAAAGATTTGAGAGTTAATGTAGTAGAACTCGAGCTTAAAACGCACCCAACTTGCGTGTGTATTAATGGGGCCTGAGTTGAAAACCATTTGGTGTTCTCTGAAGTACTGTGGCAGTGACAGTCCTAGGAACAAAGAAAATCCTAGTATGAACTTGGTTCTGAAGCTGTTCAGGTTGCAGAATTGCAGAAACCCCAGACCAGCTGAACCTGCATTGAACACAGATAGATGGTCTCCTATACGTTATTGCCACAACAGATTTTTCTGTACTGAAATGATGAAATGAATACTCACAAACATATGCAAAGAACACACAGTACAAGGCTGCCATGGCTGGCATTGGCACTGAGGCAAAAATTGCTCCAAATTTTCCTGGTAAAACAAAAACATTACAGGTTTTAGATGTTCCAATCCTGCCATCATCACATAAAGGTATCATAGATTCAGAGATCATGTTGTGCAGCAGGTGCTAAGAGGGAAAATTGTTAGACAGAGACCCGTGATGGACCGAGTCCAAAATTAATGGCTAGGTGGATTATTGAGCGGAAGACCAGTGAAGGGTCAAATACAGCAATTGGTGGCTAGGTGGACTGTTGGGCGGAGACCAGTAAAGAGTCAAGTACAACAATTGGTGGCTAGGTAGATTGTTGGGCGGAGACCAGTAAATGGTCAAGTCCAGCAATTGGTAGCTAGGTGGATTGTTGGGCAAAGACCAATGAAGGGTCAAGTACATCAATTGGTGACTAGGTGGATTATTGGACAGAGACCAGTAAAGGGTCAAGTTCAGCAATTGGTAGCTAGGTGGATTGTTGGGCAGAGACCAATAAAGGGCCAAGTTTAGCGGGATATAAAAGAATCAGTAGGCATACCGAAGACAGAGAAGAAAATCATGAATGCTGCAGAAATCTGAGCAACTCTTCTGCTACCAATCTTTGTCAATGCTAAAAGGCCAGCATTTTCTCTGAGAAAACACAAAAAAAAAAAAAAGTTATGCCATTCATCAGCTAAAAAAATGCTCTGATCATCCTCAACAATTTTGTTAGAGTGGAGATTGTTACACTGTGGCAGAAGGGCCAGTAAGTCCCCCGAAAAGTCCACTGAGCATAGTCCCAACCCCCTGAATCAATTGAAACTCGGGTGCGTTAAGAATATATAATATATAAAACATAAATGTGCAGTCTGGCTCGAAACCTTACCAGCCAACCAACACCTCTGCTAACGATGGAAGCAGGCACCGGAGTAGCACTCCCATATCTCGCGGTTGCATAAAACACACCAGTAGACTGCAAAACAAAACGAGCCTCGTAACCTTAGTTCGAGTTCAGCTTCTATAAACGAAGCGAAAATTATACAAAGAAGAACTTATACTAGACCTCGATGGAAGCAACGAAACAAGCAGACAGAATTGCGAAAACATCTCCTGCATTGAAAGAAGGCGCGCCCCACTGAAATGGCAAAGGGACGCGAACCCTGCAGAACATTGCAGATTGAATAAGGAAACCCCGACAGTTAAAGCTAAGAGATATTGCGTTCCATTTCAACTAAAAGTCTTAACAGAAAGCGGGGCAAAAATGCAGAACCCTAACCAAGACGAGGCACTAATAACATGAGAGCTATCAATTCTGCAGTTTTCATCTGAATAACTCTTGTAAGGTCCACTCCATGTTAAAATTGCTGCATACATCCACACAATCATAACAGAAAACAGCACAGCGAAGCGGTCCAATATAGGCCTTCTTAGTTTCAACCACGCGGGAAGATACTGCAGAAGAATCGAAACTCAGAGGAATCAGTAGAGAGACTAAAAAACGAAACGAAAGTGACAAAAATAATGCCCCATAACTCGCCTGTGAGACGAGGATTATAAGGAATAACTGCGGGATTCCCACCACTGCACACTCTGCCATCTACACACAACAATCGAAAAACGACTTGAAAGCCATCTATAGTACTAATGGAGGACAAAAGCCACCCGAATTGAAAATCTTTCATCGTCTAAGCTGATAGTCAGACTTCACGTTTATTTGCTCAACGAGGCAAAAGCTTTAGAAATCTCACCAGTGGGAAGCCAAGATGAAAGAGGCCAAGTCCAGTTAAGGTGACAAGTGGAGTCACTGATAAAGGATTAAGAAACCTAAGGTGAAAACCAACAAATCCAGACATTAACCTTAAACTTTACCAAAACAACAGAGACAAGAATGTACTTTTTTTTCGAGGGAATACGAGGATTATTAACATTGATCAACAACTAACCTACCTGGTGGCATTTCTCCACACGCCTATGAATCCAGTAATGACTTGAAAACAAGAAGCAACAATTAGGGCACCTTGAATGGACCTCATGGTTTGCAGAAACCTCTATAGTAGAGTTCAATAAATCATTTATTTGTTCACCAACAATAGACAAAACCCAATAACAGAAACAATGTTAATTTCATCGAAAATGTTACCGTGTGGGGATCAAGGATCATTTGATTTCTCCTAGAATTGATAATTGTGGTTATAGGAATTAAGTAGGCGTGAGAGCCACCTAGTACTGAAGGTAACCTTACTCCAAATATGGACTGAAACAACGTATTCAATCCTGAAATGAAAAGTAATGTCTGCATCACTCTTGCCTCTTCGACCTGTATTCCAAAAACATCCAAATTGATCAACATTTGTCTTGATAACTACAAGGTTACATTAGTTTAAGCCGATTAGTTATAGACAACCAGACTAATTTACTTTCCTTGTAATCCTTTATAGACTAGGATTACAAGGCGGGGTTGCCCATACACACTTAGTGGCTGCAGATTTCTCTTTTCACTAAAAAAAAAAAAAAAAAAAAATTCCTTAGTTTCTTAAAATTCTTACTTTTCCACCACCCATCTGAGGAACTATCAATTTGGGGATGAGTACAATATTGCCCAGAGTCAACAGGTAATGCTGGAAACCTAAAACCACTGCCTCTGCTGCATGAAGCAAACAAGAAAAATCTCAGCTTTCAGAACTGAAACCCCATATTCAAACCTCATTTTCTGTGCAAAAATTAGCAGAAATTTAAGCAACCCCAGTCAAGTTAGTCCGCGTTAACTTGGTAACTGCAAAATTACAATTAGTTGACCCAGTTGAAGCAGCCTATTGCTCTTTTGATTTGAGCCGATCATAAACAACCTAGACCAGTTTACCTCATCATTGCAATTCTTTTGTCGGCTAAAGTCACAAGACAGTATTTACCCCGTGCACGCAATCGGGTATTCACAAAACAAAAATAACAGAAATTTGAGAAGGAAGAACATACACCATGGCGGCGGACTGTTAACGCAATATTCCACGCCGGAAAGCTGCTCCGTCACTGCATGGGGCTGCGGCTTCAACTCCTCAAACTTCTTATATTCTTCTGCTGACATTCTTGAAACTCAATCAAGTTTACACACAGGAAAGCTTAAGCGATTATTGTTAGTATTAGACTATATTAGTATTTCATATATCATTCATATATTCATATACAATAATATAACATATATTTTACATGCATAGGGTAAATATGATTCATAATTCTATATAAACCATTACATTTCAAAATATAGCATTGAAATTTTATAAATTTACCGTTACAAATCAAAATTCATAAGTGCATGCTGTAATGGAGAAATAATGGAGATGATTCATATATATTTAAGATGGTGTAATTTTGATCATTCATTGCCAATTTTCTTTATAAAATTTAAGTTACATATTTTACATGCACACGGGATAAATAATATGATTTATAATTCTATATAGACCATTACATTTCAAGATATAGCATTGGAATTTCATGAGTTTACCGTTACAAATTAAATCAAGATTCATAAGTGCATGTGGTAATGGAGATGATTCATATTTAAGATGGTGGAATTTTGATATTTTTTGAATACTACTAACTCTATTACAATGCAGTATCTGTTCATAACTACTTTCTCAACCAATTGAAGCACAAGAGTTAATATTGCCCACCACCTCCGGTATAAAGGGAAGTGTTTGATGCCACTGGACTACAAGTTCCTTGGCACTAATTTTCTTTTTAAAATGTAAATTGTATATTTTACATGCACATGGTAAAAATATGATTTATAATTCTATATAGCACATTACATTTCAAGATATAGCATTGAAATTTTATGATGAATTTATCGTTACAAATCAAAATTCATAAGTAATGGAAAACTAATGGAGATGATTCATATTTAATTAAGATGGTGTGATTTTGATTGATATCCATTGCCAATTTTCTTTATAAAATGTAAATGATATATTTTACATGCACACAAGATAAATACGATTTATAATTTTATATAGATCATAGATCATTACATTTCAAAATATAGCATTGAAATTTCATGAATTTACTGTTACAAATCAAAATTCATTGCCAAAGATTTTGTGGTTTATTGACATTTGGTTGCACTCCCACATGGTACTGGGTGGAAGAAATAATAAATTTATACTTTAGAACCTTCTAACATACGCTGTTTCTGTGTTTCAGCAGTGTGGTGCACCAAATTTATGGTTTTTTAATATAATTTTTTTTTTTTTATATACAAATGTATGATTTTTTATTTTTTATTTTTAAAAATACATAGCAAGGTGAGTGCATTCTGACTATTCTAACTGCTGCCATGAACTTTGATATCATCAGTCAACACTAATCAAGTTGCTATACTGAACCCCATTTACCACCAAACTACTGTATACATACTGAAGTAACTGAACCCCACTATGATTCTTATAAAATTATTTTTCAAATCTTGTGCCACAGATTTACCAAAAAGTTTACTCAGTCTAGTACACTTTGAGTGAGACCCATCAGTGTTATTAGGTACAACCCATCTCCGCTACTAAGTTTGTGAGACGCGTTCCCTCAATCTACTGAAGCACAAAAAGGTCAATATTGTCTGCACTGAAGTTCAAACCTACAATCTCCTATATAAGAGTGCAACTTGATATCTTTCGACCACAAAATTTTGGCACACTTCGTATCTACTTAAAGATATGCTTCGTATCTACTTAAAGATATGCTCGAGATGACAACCCATTTTGTGATCCTAATTAGAAAAATTTATTGTCGCAAACTAAAAGATATGTTGCCTTATGACCCTAGTGGAAAAATGTCACCACTACCCAAAAATATGCTCTATAACCTATCACAATTCACAAGACCTTAACTAACAAAAACAAAATACTACAATAAAGTAAATCAACCTAGACTATCCATAAATAATTTGAAGATCAATAGACAATTTCACTGACCGTCAAACCTGAAGTTACTAAATTGATTAATCAACCAACATAGCAATAGACAATCTCAGCTGATTAGTCAACCATCAGATCGATAGACAATTTCACCAAAGTTACTAAACAATCTTAGTTGATTAATCAACCATCAGATCGACAATTTCACTAACCATCAAACCTGAAGTTACTAAATTGATTAATCAAGCAATAGAGCACTAGACAATCTATTAATCAACCATCAGATCAATAGACAATTTCACCGAGAGTCAAACTTAAATTACTAGACAATTTCACCTAGAGTCAAACTTAATTACTAAATTGATTACTCGAGAACACTTGAAGTTACTAAATTGATTACTTGACCCACTCGACCATAAACCCTAAATTAAACGCTCGATCCTCGACCCTAAACCCTAAATTAACCGCTCGACCAACTCGATCCTCAACCAACTTTCTCGATCCTATAAATTAACTGCTCGACCAACTTAAATTAACTGCTCGACCAACTTCGTATAAAATTAGCTCGACCAACTCGATCCTCGACCAACTTTCTCGATCCTATAAATTACTGCTCGACCAACTTCGTATAAAATTAACTGCTCGACCAACTTGGCAGAGGGTACAACTTTTTCCCATTCTGGTTAAATGCATTATATTATCATATATATCCCCGCGGATAGGTTGTTGTTGGTCAAGAACATGCATGTTGAATCCATCCATCCGAGGATGATGATGATGATGAACAGCACGTACCAGAATACAATGAAGCCGACAGTTACTTTCAATTCTTACGCACAATATGTCATCACTGTTTGACTGGCCAGCTAGTAATATAATGTTATGATGATGACTTCCAGTTCCCCTTCTTTGGCCTTGCATGAGCCTTAAATCAAGCTCACCACTATCATATTCCACTTCTAACTATACAATAATTATTCTCAAATTACAAAACCGCAGGTCCTCTAATACAACATTAAAACAACATAACAGCTTATGAATTAAACAAACTTTGTTTTTCTACTATATAATCTCTCTCTCTCTATGTATATATGAAATATATAAACATTTGAGCAGCTGGGAGAAATATAAAGCTTGAACTTTACTTCAAAAGTATATTTACTCATGACACCATTTACGGCTATTTACCACCTTCACAAATCCTCAGACCTGATTTTGACCAGACCCGAGAGATTTCCTACTCTGGTCTGGTCAAAAGACAGACTAGAAATTTTGTCTTTTGTGAACAAGCATTTAAGGTTGTTGAAATTTAGGACGCAGATTTGGAGGAATGGTCGGAGGTATGGAACCTCCATTGAAAGAGGTAGTCTTTTGACTGGCAAGCCAGCTTGACGGCGTCGCAGAAAGCTCCGACGGTGGTTTTCTTGCCGTTATTGCTCCATTCCATCCTTACCCAGCACGTGAATCTGTTGGAGGAGACTGGGAGATTGCAGGAGTCGGAGAATTGGATGGCCACCTCGCCGCAGATCCTCTTGCATGGGCTTTGGAACGGCGGCAGGCGGTCGAGCCAGCGGCATTCCGGCTGCCCCACCATTTCCTTGTAGGCGGAGTTGGCTAGCCGGACTTTGTTGTTGACGTCGGAGACCAGCACGGGCAGGGCCACGGCCTCCGCCTCGCTCTCCACGTCCTCCGCAGTTTTTAGTGACGCCGGCGCCGGCGCCGGCAGGTCGGAGTGGATTATGCAGCCGACGAAAACGGTGGAGCCGATTAACCGGAGGGGGTGCGGGGTGATTATCACGGTTTGTAATTGCGGCGGCGTGAAATCGAATTCCTCCGGCGCTTCCGCGGCGGCTTCCCTGTTCAAATCTATCCCCCGGACTCGCCCTCCTGGCGGCGGCGGTTGCGGCGGCTCCGCAGCCGGAGATTCCATCATCCCGCGTTTAACCGGCGCAAGATTCGGGTGGATCATCGGAATCTGGGGAAACCCGGTGGGGTAATTAGCCCAAGTATTAGCAGCGGCGGCGGAGTTCAATACCTGATGATACGGCGGCGGTGGCGCCGCCGCCGGCGGAGCGAACCCGTGGAAATAAGCCCTAGCTCTCTTCAACGGCGGCAGGGCGAAAGCCGAGCGCCCGCGCTTCCTTGTCCGGGTCGGCCGGGCCTGCAAATGCGGCCACACATTCCGGAGAAACGCTGACTTCCTAATACTCTCCGGCAAGGCATTATTATCATCAGATGGACTAGTGGGCGCCTCGGGCTTGGGCGCAATCGGCCTATATCTCGCCAAGATCTCAGCTTTACTCCGGGAACCACCGGAATACGGACTCACAGCCTGCATCATCCTTGCCGGAATTTCAAGAATCCCCGCCGGAATTTCAAGAATCCTCGCCGGAATTTCAAGAATCCTTCTAAAACCTCCCCATCCACCCAGGAGGCGAGATATATATGATTGAATTGAACTGTGGAAGCGATTGAGAATGGGATATATAGTATAAGAGGAGAGGGGAAGCCAATAAGAAAGAAAGGGAAGATGAAACTAGGAAACGACACTTGGACATGCACAGCGGGTACGTGTTTGAGAAGCTTACAGAAAAGGACATGTGTGTTTACACGAGGGCTTATGCTTACATGCATGCTTACACTTATCTCCCCCCCCCCCCACACCCCTACCCCCACCAGTTACAATACAGAGATCATGAAAATCGTTTCCCTCATTCATTTCCCCTGGACACTGCTTTTTCTTTTTAGTTTTTTCCCCCTTTTATTCAGACTGAAAGTATAACTTAATTATTAGGTTGGGATTGGTTAGGTCAGTGCAGTGATAATAATAATTATATATTATATATTTACCTTTCTTTCCAAAAAAGCTGAATTTCCAACTCAAGAGCCTCACCTCCTGACCCCACATAATTCAGCTGAACACATAGACAAATGTTAGACATTTACTTACCGTACAACACAAGGAACCCCTCACTTTGTGAGATTGCTCTTACATTGCCCTGATGAAACTCGATCCATAGCCTTTCTTCCACTATAAACGATACTCACCTTCCATTAAAAATACAATTATTTTTCATTTTCCCTTTAAATACTCACCTTCCATCTCAACTAGTAATAAAATCATCAAAAATGTTAATAGACAGTTCACATGGGTAGCTTAGTTGGTCATAAAGAGTGAAGTTTGGGAATAAAAATTAGGGATCGAGTTTAACCTCTGTGTTCACCGTTCAGCGGATTTACCATCTTGGGGATTCAACATTTTGAGAAAAAAAAGAATGTTAATAGACAAATTCTGACAATCACAGCTGGAGAGTTACAATCAATGTGGTGGCTTCTTATGGGCCCAAACACTCATTCTCTTACCTAAGAGGTTGCTTGGTTATTATAACTCCTAAGAAAAATCAAACTTAAAATAATGTAAATACAAATTTAATTATTTGATCAATTTGATTAGAATTTTCTCCTGATGAAATCTCTCACAATTATAAATTTTATCCAAAAAAATACAGATATACAATTAATGTTTTATGAATAGAATTAATTAATTGCGTAATTATTGAGCAAAAGGGAGAAGCCGCGGCGAGCAAACGGTGAAGCGGTGGGCGGAAGGAGTTGGAAGCCATGCATGGCTACACCTATCAAACGGCTTTTTACAGTACTAACCTCCACTACACTTAAAATCCCTATTTTCCCCCCTTGCTTTGTGTGCGTCAACAGTATAGGTTTCGGTTCCCGTGGCTCTGATTGGAAGATCTCTGCTGCGGAATTCATGTGAGCTGACACGTGGCATCTGAGAACTGCGGCACCGCAAGTAGCAGTTTACTGACACTTTGGATACCATACCTACGAAGTATGTGGGGTATTGCACTATTGCATTTCCACCCCCACTACACTAAAATAAATAAATAATTGACCTTAGTCCATTGATTTTTGAGGAGATTTTACAGTGTGCAGTGATTAGGAAAGAGAATATGAAAAAGGAGAAAAAAAATTGACAACAATAAAAAAATAATTCAGACTCACTTACGTGCTCTCGGGGTGCGGAACGCACGGATCAACGTGAAATTTCTCTTTTGCGTGGGGCCCACAATTCCCTGGGCGTGTGCACTGTATGTGGCCGCGGAGTGCGCAATGCACGGATCAACGAGAAATTTCTCTTCTCCGTGGGGTCCACAATTCCGACAAAAAATCCACCCTCCTGCAAAGACCTCACATCTTCTCTCTCTCGTTTACCTCTCTCCTCCACATCACTCTCATTTTCTTAAAATCATGTCCAAAATGACTAACGGGGAGGGCCTAAATGCCTAATAATAATAATAATAATAATAATAATAGTAATAATAATAATAATAATAATAGAAAATTGTATTTTTCGTCCATAAGTTATACGGTAATTGTAGAATGTGTCCACCGGGTCTTTCTCCGTAGAAAATTGTATTTTTCGTCCCTAAGTTATACGGTAATTGTAGAATTTGTCCACCGGGTCTTTCTCCGTCCGTTTAACGTTCACTTTTCGTCCTTAATGTTTTCATTCTTTTATTAACTTTTCATATTCACTTTTCGTTAGTAAAGGGATGAAAAGTGTAACGCTAATGATAACTTATGGACGAAAAGTGAGCATGACCAACACTTAGTAAATTCAATTATCGTATAACTTATGGACGAAACTCTTATAATAATGCCTTGTACAGAATTCGCCTAATTGGATATTGATAATAATTACTCAACTACGGGATCGAACCTGTGACCTCTCACTTAGGACGGCCACAGCTATGCTGCTTGACCACAAGACCTTTGGCACTTTTAAAACTATTTATTATTACTGGACTTAGGATTGCTGGGAGAAAAGATTTTCGTAAGGTGATCCTTCAAAGTGATGATGCCAACTTAGTTTGCTGGATCCACGACCCCAACTTTTGCTCCGAAAGTGGTGGCCCTCTATTTATCATTAACAATGAATGCCGGATGTGGATGGAAAAGAATTGAAATGCAGTGTGCCAACCCATTCTCCGCGAACAGAACCTAGTTGCAGACTAACTGGCTAGAAATTGTGGCAATTAGGTGGATCTCTCTTTGTTGTCGTCTTGTCCTCCTAGAGATGTTGTTGTGCGCGTCATGCGTGATATAGTCAGGGTGCCAAGTGCCGCAGACGATTAACCTTCTCGTTTTGTTTCTTGAGGCTTTGCCCAACCCTTTATCCTAAAAAAAAAATAAAAAATTACTTAATTACTTTAAAATGATACATATGTGTGGTCCAATGTGCAATAAAAAAAATATGACTAATGAACAAAAATGATGGTGAAATTAAATTATTAATCAAAATAAATATAGATATATATGATCTTATAATAATTCGATAGGATATATACTTCGGGTATACATACATGATATACTAAATACGTAGATGTATAAGAATTCGTAGGTGTTGAGATCAGTTCCGCGACGATTCCTCTCTCCATTTGCTCGTTGGTTTAAGGGGCAAAATCAGAGAACTGACTATCAGTTAGACGATCTCGAGCTCTTTCCTAGTGTAAGAGAAATATCCAAAAGTCCTACAAATTACATTAAATGCGGTATTTATATGTGATAAAATGGAAACACATGTCAGGCGGGCGACATGCGTGACGCGTGGAGCCCATGCACAAAAGGAACCCGGAGGCTCGTCCGTGTGAAGACGCCCTCGATCTAGGCCAGGTTATTCTAATAAGAAGGAGCTTGGGATGCGTCCATTACATTAAATGCGATATTTATATGTGATAAAATGGAAACACCCGGAGGCTCGTCCGTGAGAAGACGCCCTCGATCTATCTAAGGCTAGGTTATTCTAATAAGAAGGAGCTTGGGATGCGCCCGACTTGTTTATACTGAGACTCAATCTCATGACCTCCTATATGGTAGAATCACTACATGTCATCTGAGCACAAGGCGCTTAGCAACTCCACCACTATTTAAATTAGATATGTTATAATTTACGGAAATGACTACGGCGCCAGGTCCGAGAACTCCGAGTTTGGGCTTCACTTTTGTATTCTGATGGGCCTCTCTATTGGGTCAGTGTCGAAAACAATAGATTTTGAGGCCCATTCTTTGACGGTAGATGATGCACTGTCTACCATCACAACGATACACTCTGCTCCACTCAATCACTGTTTTGAAAATACGATTACACCCTTCATCGTTGCGTATAGAGAAACCATCTTTGAAGTCTAAGCACAGAAAATAAGAAAAACAGGAACAGAGAGAGAATCATTCCAAATTTGAGAAGAATCTTCCATTCAATCCTTTCATTTTCTTCCCCTTAATCTCTTCTAGCTCAAAAGACAACCCTAGCATCACTGATTTCAATCGCAATGGCTGCGAATTTGCAGGAGCAAAACGGCGCCGTTTCGCCCCCGGCGTTCACGGACTTCCCGGAGGACGTGCAGCTCTGCATCCTGTCGTTTCTGACGCCGGCGGAGATCTCCGCCTTCGCCTGCACCTCCAAGCGGTTCGTGTCGCTGTGCCGCGACGACGAGCGCCTCTGGTTCTCCATGTGCGATCGCCGATGGGGTTCCAAGACCCTAATCGGCAAGTGGGGGAACGGCGAGATCTCCTATAAGCTCCTCTACATGACGCTGCTCGAATACGAGCATCTGATCGGATTCTGGCGCCGCAGCGGCACCGGAACAGGCGTCAATTCCGGAAATTCCGGCCGTCTGGTGTTCTTCGAGTGGGGCCCATTTTATGTGTCCGGGTCGTGGGTTACGCCCGTGAAAACGTCGTCGTATAAGGTGATTAAATCCCCATTCTTATGGATGGGGATTAATTCCAAAGGAGAAACGGTCAACTACCTTGACCTCGAAGGCCGGCTCGAATTCTCCGAGAATTTTATGTCCTCCTCGGAGGATTCTTGGCTACAAGAGAGGGATTTGGTAGCAGTATATGTGAGCTTTATAGGGACATGTCACGTGGCGATTGAGGAGAATGTGAATTCAAGTTCCCCAAAAAATGGCGATTTTAGGAAGGTTTCAAGCTCCGGGAATGTGGTGAAGGAAGATGAGTATGAAGACTTGTGTGGGTCCCCTGGGAGCTTGCCGGACCGGCCCATGTCCGAGATTTACCAGTACTTTGCGAACCGGATAAGTCCCGGCGGGAATGGGTCGTGGAGGAGACAGCGAAGGAGGGAGAAGGAAAGGCAAGGTAGAAGGAAGTGGGATATGGAGCATTTTGTCAAAATTGTCGATTGCTCACCTACACCAGCTCGCCCATTGCAGGGTCTTTGGAAGGTTTTACTCTTATTCTGTTTAAGTTTATATTGGTTTGAAGTTTGAAGCTTTTCTATGCTATGCTATTAGCCTATGATGGTGTTCTAATCTTGACTAGCAATGTGAAGTAAAAAGTTTCAAGCTTTATAAATTGTCCTTGTTGAGATCATGGTTGCAATGAGAGCTAAGCACTAGTCGGGCGGTAGAAGAGTGCATAGACGGGCTAGGCGTGTATATTATGTCATATATATATATATATATATATATATATATTGAAAAAAATTAGCAAGGCCGACCCGACCGTATTAACTAGGTTAACTTGATCGAAATGGGCGAGTGAGTTAACTCAGACGAGTTAGGCGCTAGGTGGCTGCCTAGGTGGCCGAATTAGGCGCAAGACCGATTTTTGCAACAGTGGTTGAGATAAATGAGAGCAAGAATTGAAAATAATGGTTGAAAGTAGAGAGGACAAGATTTATGTGGTTTCGCAATGTGTCTATGCCCACGGGAGAGAAGCTGTTCTTTTATTAATTGTGATAGTCAAACATTCAGGGTACATATGAGACATACAGAACAATCATGAAGCATGCTTTTATCATCATGAAGTAATATGAAGTGAAAAGGTTTGATCTTTATTAAGAATTCCATCATTTAGATGATCTAGAAGATTTCACTCTGCGTGAGATTGAGAATTTAGAAGGATTAAGCTATTGAATATGCTTTTAGTAGAATTGAATGAAATGTTTGTGATTACATTAGGGCTCACTCCTGGTTGATTCTCTGTTTGCCGCTCATTGCAGGGAATAAGTGATGACAGGAGTCTGGAGTTTTATCTTGTTTCGTATGACAACATTGGGGGAATTACTTGCCGAAGAGTTGGGGAATTGTCTCAACTTTTCTCTGGCTGTACCCTAGTTTTTTGGACTTCAAATGCTACATTCATTGAGTCTCCCTTTACTTCAGAAGAGGAAGATATATATATGAGTCGCGAGCATCTTCAACCATATGCAGAAGGAGATAGTTTTGATGATTGTCTGCCTTGTTCTGATAACAGAGACGTAATGCGCATGCTCTCCATGAATTCAAGCTATGACTTGGTCATCCCTGACCTGACAGGAACTAATTTAAATCCTCGGCAGGTGGAAGGGAGGATTTGGCAGTATGGAAATGGGACATTTGGCTTTGGATTTCTCCGAAATGATTACATTATAGACTTGAAGCAAATTGCTAGAGATGGTCATATATTAGATATTATCAACTTTTCAGATGATTGATTTTATTTTATATTTACTTAGTCAGGCCAGTAGAATGACTAGGAATTATCTGATTATCATCATTGTACATTAAAATTATATACTGGGATTACCATCATTTCATTGTGTTGTATAACATTGTCCTGGAAATAAAAGTTCCCAATTGTTTAAAACTATTACTGAAACTGATTCTTCCATTATTGTCCTTTGGTTACTTCTTTAGTTGCTACTCTTCCTTATCCTTTGGAATGGTGTAGAAGGGGATGACAGGCTCATTTGTTGAAAATTAAAGATCATTTGCTGACTGATGATGTCTTACATTGATTCTTGACAGCTTGAGAATGATTAGCAAATGATGATCAATTGCAGGAGGAATTGTAATTTGGATGTTTTCCTGGAATTTCGCTTTCAAGAGAAAATAGCTGGTAAGTTTTGATCAATGAATTTTTAAAAATCTCTACTATTTTAAGATTTGTTCAATTAGGTATTTTATTTTCTTCAATATCATTAAGATTGTGCCCCTTGGCCCTTGCAAAGTTGCATGAAAGTGAAACTTGATCCATCATGTTACTATATCATTCAAAGAATCTTCCTTTGAACATCATAATTCCTTGACATAAATCAAGGCTAGAAGGTAGTAAACAACTAACATTCATCAGTAGATCATTATTTTACTTTTAACTTTATAAACAGGAATGAAATGCAGGCAGCTAAAAGCAACATGGACTGGAAGTGCTGGAATGTGTAGCTCATTAATTGCTTTAAAGCCAAGTAACAGTCCAAAATACCGTTCAAATTGCTATTCTGCAGCAATTTCCATCACTCTGACCAAATTCTTCTCATGCTCTCCCTCAAGTTGGCTCAAGTTGCCCTTTTCCTTGATAAGTTGAATATGGTGGTGTTTGCAGTATAGGCGGCCATCAAATGCAATGTAGTTGGATGGGCTAATCACACACCCTCCATGGCTGCATTTGGAGCAGCTCCTGTGATATGCACTTCCATTCACCGATACCTATAACGAATTAACGATATAATTCCAGGTAATTCTCAACTTCAGTTATTGTACAAATTTCGTCTTGTGAACCTCTCGCAAACTTTAATTGCTGCTCTGATGAACAAACCTTACAAGATAAATGTAGGCAAATTACTTACCTTTTCAATTGGATAGACAGTACTCTTGCAGCCCACACATTTCTCTCTTGTTCCAACAAAAAAGCTTGAAACTTTATTTGCTAGCGGTTTCTGTTAGAGAGATGCATTAACTAGTTATGAATGGGTGTATGAGATACTGGAAAGCCATGCATTAACTAGTTTTAAACATGGGTATTAGACGTTGGCAAGCCAAGGATTTGATAAATGTATTACCCCGTTGAGGACAGGTTTATCTGGCTTCTCAATCTTTGGTATCCCTGAAAGAACATGACATAGCAAATATAGACTAACACTTCTGTCCTTAATCTGTATACGTTAGATGTTTATGAATTACTGTGTACCTTCGAAGCTTTTGTCCAAACTACCAGTTCTCTTGAAGAGTTGGTCAAAGTGTGGCCTGCAATATAGAACTCCCTCGAAGGAGTTATAGTTGCTAAGCTGCAAACAGAAATATACAATTACATGGAACCAATATAAGTTGAAAGGTTTATAATAGTCATTATATAAACCTTGAGGGTGCCTTTGCAGTGGTGGCATCTGAAACACGCTTTGTGGTAGACTCTATTATCTGCGGTTAATTTGTCAACGAGATAGACTGTCTTCTCACACGCCATGCATTTCTGGGTTGTTCCTGCAAATGCCATGGCTATTAGTCTCTTCCAACAAAGCAAGATCTCTCCCACACACACACACACACACACACACACTCTTATTAGAAGCAGAAAACACTTATAGGAGTTAGGAAACACAGAACTACAGAGGGCGAGAAAATGGGACTTTATTAAAAGACCAGAGTGGGAAGGGTAGCAGAAGTGTAACAAATTTGATTAATGAACTAGCACCCGACAATCATTATCCCCAGCTTGAAAACATCTAACTACCCACTCAGGACATTAAGACCTGCCGCCTTCGATTCTTTCTTTTCCCTTCTAAGTTCTTTTGGGAGACTGTTTGGGTTGTTAGTGTGGTCAAGAATCAAGAAACTAAACATGTTGATTTCACTAGTAGTTAAAGAAAACTACTTTTACTTGGGTTGGAATTAAGGCTAAGTAGGAGAGATAGCGAAATGCGGGAGAAATCTGTCAAATGTGTAAAATGAAAGATTCATCATTGTTCCTTGCAGATTCATCAAAAAGGAGGTTCACATTCATTGGTGGAGCCTTGTTTGGTGGGTAAGTAGATTCTGTATTTCTCTTCACAGGCTCAGTTCATTCTCTACTGACACTGCAACAACACATGAATATATTATGGATTCTGTGAGATATGTTCTCCAAAATGCTGGTGTGTGGGTGGTCTAGGGGGCCATCATGAGTCAAGAAACTGGGTGCACTTTGTAATATGTTCAGATGAACAACTTGTACATTCATTTTAATTTGTTTTTATGTGTATTTTTCAATGACAAGATGGACTGAAATAAAAAAACTTCATTTTGCATTATTAATGGCAGTTGTAAGAGTGTACCAAGGTGTGGTCTGCAAGTCTGCCTTACCAGTCAAAATAAACTTCATTTCATGGTTCACAGGGACTACCTTTTCTCTAGGCAAGTGTCCTGGAGGGTTTTCGAGGGCAATCCCCACTCGAGTTGGTCGGATATGGTGACTACAAGATTGCAAATTTGTTTCCTTATAGGAACTATCAATTGACTTTCTCGATTTGAGTTAGTTAGCTATAAACAATTGTAATTCTTAAAAGCTTAGACCACCAAAAATCCTTAGCCTAATCTATAGTCTAGATCATCTCTTTGTCAACTAATTCCTAATACTTAAGATGTGATTATATTAAAACGTTCAGAAACCATAGCAACCAGGGCGTTTGGTCTAGTGGTATGATTCTCGCTTTGGGTGCGAGAGGTCTCGAGTTCGATTCTCGGAACGCCCCGTTTGATACTTTTTGTTGAAAAACTCATATTTTCAGTAGCTTTTGTTGCAGTTTGATATTTTTAGCCATTTTATAATTGTGAAATGACAATGGTGAGTGGAAAAACTCATATTTTCAGTAGCTTTTGTTGCAGTTTGATATTTTTAGCCATTTTATAATTGTGAAATGACAATGGTGAGTGAGAATCCAATTTGGAACGGTGAGTTCGAGGTATTTAATTGTTCAAAATTGTACACTTAAATTGTCTTTTTTTAAAGGTTGTTTAGAGTGATGGTACGCTTGTACCAGTCTCGTACCGGTTCAATTCAAATACCTTTTCATGTTCACTCATTTTATCATATTAGAATACGAGTTAAATTTAGAGTACGTTATAGTACTTTCAACTTTAGATATGTAGTCAGAAAACTCCAAATTTCAACTGACACATATCACAAGCATTTTCTTAAGTAATTTTAATTATTAGATTATACCCTAATTAAAATTACAATACCCACCAAAAATAGCTATTTTTTTGGTGTTTTCTTCAAAATCTTTTCCGTTAACAAACACTCGTCATTACAATTGTAATTTAGACGTTTTCTTAGAAAGTCCTTAAAAAAAAAAAAAAAAAAAAAAACTCCCCTACAAAATTACTTTCTAGTTTCTACTCCCCCTAAAGAAAGAAAAAGGAAGAAGACAAAAACAGCCACCTCACCACGTGGAAATCACGTGAAGATTCTTATCCTCTCTCCGAAAGATCACATCACCGTCCGTTCACATCATAAAACATCATACCAAATATTTCTTGTAAAATCATAAAGTAAAATTACATTTTTGCCCTTCAATTATATTTGTGATACAAATGACATTTTAATTCCCAAGAATCAAATTAGTTATTTTATTAAGTGAAATATTAGTGATAAAAATGATTTAAAAGAATTAAAATTGTCATGTCATGCATATAACTGATGAATTAAGTGTGTACTACGAATATAACAGAAGGGCAAAAATGTAAAATTTTCAAAATATTAAATGCAAACTCACTCTCGTCCATAAGTTAAAATCGCAACATGTCATTATCTCCCAACCTCCCATTATTCCTCATATATAGTTAGTACATAAGACAACGAAGAAAGAGAATAAAACGGGCCAGGGCCCATGGGCCGGCCGGGGGGCAATCACCGGCCCAGAGCCCGCCTGAGCTCCTGAGCCAGCATCGCCGGCGCGCTGAGGTGCGGCAAGTGGCCCTCAATGGGGAGCACGTGGACGGTGTTCCGGCCGCCGAGGTGGTTCTTGAGGTACGTGGCGACCGATCCGGGCACGGACACGTCCTTGGCCGTCTGGATGATGTGGCACGGCACCTTCACGAGCCCCAACACCCCTCTCAGGTCGCTGTTGAACACCGTCCGGGACACGAACAGCGTTATGTCCGGCCGCATGTTGAACAGCGTCCGGCTGAACTCCCTCACCGCCGCCGGCACGTCCGCCCCCACCGCCAGCGGCGCGAACCCCCGCACCCACGCCTCGTAGTTCGCTTGCATCGCCGAGAACACTTTCTCGATCTCCCCTTGCTCGAATCCCCCATGGTACTCCTCATCATTCAAGAACCTAAAATTTTAGGGCAAAAAATGATATGTTTTAGGTAAATTCAATCGTGACTCTAGTGGACAAATGACAATCGCCCAATTTGGTAAATGGGTGTTAATTGATAGCCAGTAGCTGATTAGGTTACAAGATATAACTAGTTGATAACATTAGCTGATTGTAGAAATATATTTGCTAAATTAACTGTTAGTTGTTACCTTATAGCTGTTTGAGATTGTTTTGAGTAGTTTTTTGAATTTTTAGCATTTTAGAAGTAAAAAAATTGATTAATCAAACACTTATATTGATTTATTAACGAAATCAAACAGCTCATAATGATCAAATAAGTCAGAATTGACTGATAAACTAACTATTTTACTAAACAGGGTCAATAAATTAAGCTAATTTATCTATAATTGACCGACTCAATAGATAATTTTTGTAGAGAGTTGAACTTGTAATACTGTAATTATTAAGCTAATAGTATGACTAATTGGGTTGTTTTGGTAACTAATTAATTGATGTTACATAAGGAGGGAGGGATTGATTAGAGGGGGAAAAAATTGAGGGGAATTAGCATTGCTCTTATAAGAATTGAGGATAAGATACGATGATTGAGATAAAGTGAAGTCAATGGTGGGCATGATGAGAGAGGCGAAACCGTGGTAGATTAACAATCAATCAACGTTGTAAGACAAGATTAGTTAAGGATAAGATAAGTTGACAACCAAAAAAGGCAAAAGATTCGGCTTTTTTGGTAGGCATAATTGAACTCTCTAATAATTTTTCACTTCTTGATTTTCCGTTTCTCTGTTACCGGAAAAAAAAAAATTTAAGCTCGGAGTTTGGTTACCTAGGGGAAGCGCCGATGAGGATGAGCTTGGAGAAGAGATCGGGGCGGCGAATGGCGGCGAGGATTCCGATCATGGCGGAGACGGAGTGGCCGACGTAGTAGCAGCGGTCGATTCCGAGGGCGGCGAGGATATTGAGGAGGTCGTCGGCGTAGGCGTCGAGAGTGGTGTAGCGCCGGAAGTCGAAGTAGTCGGGGTTGACGCTGCCGGCGCAGACGAGGTCGTAGAGGACCACGCGGTAGTCGCGGAGGAAATAGGGGAGAATGCCCCGCCACGCCGACTGGTCGGTGCCGGAGCCGTGGGCTAGGACTAGGGTTTTCTCGCCGGAGCCGACGACTCGCACGTTTAGCGCCTCCAGCAAAGATTGACCCATGGATTGGGTTTTCTTGATTTTCCGGTGGGGAAGAAAATGTTGGCAGTTAGCACTGTCTAGATAAACCTGTGGAAACAAAAGGCAATTGCGTGTGAAAAGGAAGTAGCAGCTTGCACTTATATATACGGAAGTTGTACTTTTTTTTCTTTATTCTTTTTTAAACGAAATTATGAAAAATATAATTATAACTATTTTAAACATTCAACAAATATGAAGTATATTATTAGCCAAACACTATGTGGTCAAGCGGTATGAAGTGATTCCATATGCTCGTTTAGTATACCTGTATTTTTCACACGCTCGTTAGGCACAACATGTATGTTGACGACTTATATTTTACTAGAGTAACCCACCCCCTCTAATCTTTCACTCCCTACATGACATTTTCTAATTGGAAAACTAACTTTCTTTTTAACAAATGGTGGTGACGGTAAGTATGTTAACGAGCATGTTTGTAGGTAAACGAGATTGTATTGCTTTAGAGTTTGAGTACAATTTTTTTTTAGAGTGTGTCTGCTATACTGTCACAGGGGCTAGCTCGGGTTTTATAATGGACAATAGCTAACAGTGGCAAAGCCCCCTAATAACTACAATGACTTCTCTCAATAAGTGTCATTGCTCCTTAGTAATTGAGACACTCTCCTTCATAAGTGCACTACTACCCCCCTCCCCATAAGTGCGCTTGTCCCATCTAAGGTAGACAGGAATGCTCAACACATGATTGCATCGCTTACCCCAATCAGCACCATAGTTGCCTTGTATTGTGTGCGTGTGGGTCCAAGGTCCCAATGTAAGCTTTGATAATTGGGAGTCTGAAATCCCTAGGAAGGGGTTCATCCATTATACTCGGAGTAAATGGTACATATATCCTCACTTTGGGTTCAGGCGACTGCTCTTCTGCCTACATTTTTTTCTCTTGCTCTTCTATCTTCCTCTACAGCCGCTCTACTACCTCCTCCTACACGTTTGGGGTTCGCTTCTGCACAACAGATCGACGCGTAGCTAGTCCACATGACTCATCCATCATTTTTTACCATGTCGATCGTTATCCCTCCTCCATTATCCTGGTGCGATCCGTTCGTAGATAACCCCTAGGCCCTAAGCTGTGACCCTATCTTCTCCCGGGCCGATTCCCTCTCGCCCAACGTCTTCAGGAAGGACTTGAATCCGGCAAGTCGCCTAGCTGACCTTCCACTTTGAACACCTTCATTCCTAAGTTCATTACATTGCCTTGGCCCTCAACTCCTCTTCATTGGGAGTGGGGTTCGCTATCCATTGCACCCGTTCCTCCTCGCTTCTTGCCACGGTGACATAACCTTAGCTTCGCATTGTGGTACTGGCGGAGGAACTAGATTTTGCACTCATGTCACCAAGTGGGCCAGCATCGCTACTGTTTGTTAAATGACATGGACACTTGCTTGGAGGTCCATAGGCGGAGTTGGAGCTCCGGGCCCTTGTCGCCTTCTGGCACGACTATTGCTGAGAAAGATAGATGTATGTGATAGTCTGCTTGAGTCGATCTTAGACTTTTAATGAAAGCATCAATGACAGCAGTAGATATGTTACCGGGTATGTTTGTAAGTAAACAAGATTGTCACTACTACACAGATGGCTTTTAACGTCGGCTAAGTAGACCCTTTAACGTCGGCTAAAAGCCGACGTTGATCTGGCCGACGTTGTAAGTGTACACATACAACGTCGGCTAAAAGTTAGCCGACGTTGTAAGGTACACATACAACGTCGGCTATATGTTACCCGACGTTGTAAGGTACACATACAACGTCGGCTATTTACAAATAGCCGACGTTGTAGGGAATTTGAAAACTACTTAAATACCCTACAACGTCGGCTATTTACAAATAGCCGACGTTGTAGGTACCCTACAACGTCGGCTAATTAAAATAGTCGACATTGTAGGTAATTTGAAAACTACTAAAATACCCTACAACGTCGGCTAATTACAAATAGCTGACGTTGTAGGTAATTTGAAAACTACTAAAATACCCTACAACGTCGGCTAATTACAAATAACCGACGTTGTAGGTACCCTACAACGTCGGCTATTTACAAATAGCCGACGTTGTAAGTACCCTACAACGTCGGCTATTTACAAATAGCCGACGTTGTAGGTAATTTAAAAACAAAAAAAATTACCCTACAACGTCGGCTAATAAGACTAGCCGACGTTGTAGGGTAATTTTTTTGTTTTTAAATATTCATTTTATTTTTCTATTTACACCCAAAACCTGCTCAAATATATATAGCAATCACAATCACATTCAAAACCTGTACAATTTATATTTATAATATCAAAATTAATAAAAGCAATAAATCTCGATAATAATTAATAATAGAAGTTCATAAAAAAATTATCTATATTAATTAATACAAGTCATAATATTATCCCAAACTTTGTACCGAAGCAATAAAAGCAATACATCACATTACTATTTCACATACTAATGCAATGTATTAATCCATTCATCAATGAAGTACTTGGCCCATGTGTCTCTAATTTCATCAATCTCTTGTTGATTGTAGCTCAATGAACCAACTCTCTCCACTATCTGTAATAATTTTGAAAAGTAATAAATAATAATTAGTAAGCTAATTTAATCTAGTATTTTTAAAATTTGAATGAGAAATGTATTTTCTTATAAACAAATAATAGCAAAGAACTTATACCTTATAAAGAACTGCATACAACAAATATCCAACGTCTACATATACCATAACTGAATAGTATATAAGGCCTCTAAATGCAAAAGATAAAATGATAATAGTTGAATAATGATTTTGTAAGCCGACTTTAAGCTTCCTAGGCAAGCCTCAACTCTGAGCCTAGATTTATTATAGTGAAATGAACATTAGCACTTCTTGTAACCACTGCCTATGCCAGGGGAGGGAGCAGGCTCAAGACTGGGCATCTTTTGGCCAATAAGATATTCCTTGCCCCCAGGAATTTCTTCTTTTAGAATCCTTTGAACTTTTAGCAGGCAAACACTTCCAATATCCTCCTTTCCTTATTTTGTTTCTATGATAGGTCAAATTATTTATAATGTGCATAGTGCACAATGGGGACCTCTTCAGGAAATTGGGATTTACTTTCCAACTTAAAGGAAGACTTGCCTCACCAACCAGAAAACCAAGATAGCCAATGTCCTTGCCTCTTTTAGAAAATTTAATAAAAGTTCAATAGAAAATGCCATTCTAATCAGAGAGTAATAAAACTATACACTTATTTGACAAATTTCTGCATCTCATGGAGATGCCAACTTGTACTAACTTTATAAATTGATCATAGTTTAACACTTTCCACTTTAGTGAAGTAATGATAAAATTCACTCAATCATGGCCAAAAAGGTTAGATATCAAGAGAGAAAGCAACATACTTGTGTTCAGATTCATCTTGTATGAATGCATGAAGTGCTTCCACAGCCAAGGAGAATGATAAAAATAATAGAAATAGCTGTCTACACAAGAAACACAATAAGAAAATTTCATGATAGCCCTAAGTAAGAGAAACAAGAAAAATACAGAATTTACTGTCATAATCAAATATAAATGACATTTAGTGTCTATTTCCACTATATTAAAAGACAAAATGTTATCCGCTTCAAAATTTACAAGCTACATGGTTTTAGGGAGTGAAATAAAATTTGAGACAGACCAACAATCATTACTACCAGATTTACCATGTTATTGAAACTTCATTACATGTGCAAGAACAAAAGAGCAATAGTGCTGAGAATATAATGTACTTACAGCATTGGTGAAAGCAGATAAAACTTCTAGTCTCTTGTACCTGAAAAAGGATTAGCTGATTAGACATATACTCAGTAATGTATATCTTAGTAAGCATCGGGATGGGGACAACATTCGCACAAAATCCCCACTGGCTTTATTTAGAAATTCTGGTTCAGATATTCAAGATTACAAGAATGTACAGTCAACAGGGTATTGAATCTAGCATCCCCTCCCCACCCACTTACTAACCATACAATCTCTTCTCCTCAGTGAGAACAAAACCAACATCCATTATGAATTTACTAAAACAGAACTCTCTCATACCCACAAAAGAACTGTGTTCATGTACCACATTGCATCAAGGAAGTATAAGGAATTTATTATACAAATTTCAAACTCGAACCAAATAATTACAGAGTACATTTCAAATCTCACCCATATGTGTAGGTGCGATCAGGCTTTGTTCTAGAAGCAGCTATTGCAAACAATGAAAATGTTAAGAGGCCACAACCAAATGTCAAGTGAAATGCATCAGAAACAAGACCTGAAACAAAAGCGACACTCAAATTGATGTACATAAGAGAAAATACAAAAGAAGAAATAATCGAAACAGCAGAAAATGAGAACATAGAGAAGTTGAAACTTATAGTTGCTTCATTGTGAGATTATAGTTAAAAGTTTAGCTTCCAATTTAAAAATTACAATGTCTGACATCAATCAATATAGATGTATAGGATTGAAACAATAGAAGGAACAACCGAACAAGAGAACAAAACTTAATACAGCATTACCAGAGACACAGTTATGTAAATTAGTTCTGGTTTCAACTAAGATTGCTCAGAAAAAATACATCAATAAATCAGTCCAAACGTTAAGCAATAGCTGCAAAGGCTGTCACAAGTCCAAAAAAATACCATTGTCTATTTCCATTTTCAGCAAAAATTCAACTAAACACAAGTCAAATATAAACAAAATAGTTCTAACATTAAACAAAAGCCAAGAGAGATTGAAACTCCATACCTACTCGGCCAGAGAAAAGGCCAATGAATAACTCGACGGTAGAATAAGCTACATTGAGTGAAATCAACGCGAATAACCTCCTCATCGGCTTGTTCCCCGACATGACGCCTCATAAATGGCGGAGAGAAACGAAGAAGCCGAAAATTTCTCGTCAGAGATCTTCGATTCCTCCGAAATTTTGTCGAATGAATCTCGAGTATAGATATCCGGTATATCGATGCTCGAAACATTCCGCGTGCTTCAGCGGCTGCGGTTCGACGGAACTGATTCGCGACTCCGACAGCTTGTAGCGGCGGAGGCGATTTGCGGGGATGGGTGGGCGAAGGCGGTCGGCGACGGGGATGGGAGGCGACGGCTTGATTAGGGATGGGGGGGGGGCGACGGCTTGGACGACTATCTCATTATTTTGGTTAGGTTTATTAGGGATTGAACTTCCGAATGTTAATTTGGGGGCGAGGGGTTGGATTTATTAAACACTTCCACGTCGGTTATTTTAAATAACCGACGTTTTAAGTCAATCCTATACAACACAGCGCACTACGACGTCGGCTAACTTCCTAGCCGACGTCGTATTGCGCGGGGGCGGAGTCCGTTTGGTGATACGACGACGGCTAAAGATGTAGCTGTCGTCGTATCACCTTTCGCCGGTGTAAAACTGCGATACGATGTCGGCAACCCAGCTAGCCGACGTCGTATCGCGTAGTAGTATTAGGTTGAGACTTTACACGTCGGCTATTTCATGAAAACCGACGTTAAATGTTTTACGTAACATATAATGTCGGCTAATTACTTAGCCGACGTTAATTAGCCGACGTTGTATGTGATTTCTGTAGTAGTGTGTATTGCTTAAGAGTCTGAGTACAAGTTTTTTTTAGAGTGTGTTCCCCCCGATGTTAGATGGGCTCAAGTTTTATAATAGACAATAGCTAACAGTTACAAATTAAAGCATCGTAATAACTACAACGACTCCTTTCAATAAGTGTCATCGCTCCTTAGTAATTGATGCACTTTTCTCCATAAGTGTGTTGGCCCTCCATAACTTTTGCCATTTGATGAGGAGGTGCCTTAATTTTTTTTTTTTTTGAGTACTACTGACTCTGTTACAATGTAGTATCTGTTCATAGCTACTTTCTCAACCTAATGAAGCACAAAGAGTCAACAGTACCCACTCCCATCATCCATGTGGGAGTGTTAACTGGGACACCGGATGCCACCAGACCACAAGGTCTTTGGCAGGAGGTGCCTTAATAAGTGTATAGACTTTTGCATCCGTTCCACCTACTCTCACCGCTTTTTACCGTTACTATTTGACTGTCTTCAATGCATTGACGAGTTAGACCAAGAATTCACTGGGTCGAGTGCTTTGTCCAATTATCTTGTCAGGTAGAGTCATCTAATTCATGGGTGGACATGTTAGAGGAAAAATATTATTTTCCTTTTAATTATTTGTAATATAAATTGACACGGTATTCATCCGCAACTTAAGTTTTTTTTTTTTGGGCAAAATGGGCAACTACCTAACTTTGGTTAGTTGCTATCTTAAATTTAACAGTACAAAGCATTATATATATATATATATATATATATATACACACACACACACACACGAAGGGTTCAGGTGAGATAAAAGTCTCAGGTGAGAGTGAGATAGAATCTCAATTGTAGATAAAAAAAAAAGCCTTGTCACCTACGATCTTCAGTAATGTGCACTGGAAGAAAGAAAAATGTGCACTAGAAGGCAAAAAAAAATGCGCACGGGAGGCACAAAGATGTGAAACAATTATTGAAAAAATTAAATTTAAAATAGGATCTTCAACACAAATCATAAACGACCATAAACAATAAACAAACAAACAATATTCAACTCAAATTAGTAATTATTGATCAAGTTTAATTGATCTTTTAAAAAAAGTTCATCATCTACAATTAAAAAAAAGGTTTTAGAAGGCACAACAATGTGAATTGTATGACATAAAAATATGCACTGTATGATATAACAATGTGCATTGGCATAACGCGCCACCTCTCATAAATTTAATTTACAAAAAAACTTCATAAAAAATATGTATTTATATTTCTTATATTTTTACATTTATCCTAGATTTTGTATCATGTGTTTTTTAAAATCTTTTTCATGCTATCTATGATATTATCACTTATCAGTGGATAGAAGAAATGGGTAGAAGTTAAGTTAAATTAGTTAGATAATTGGTTTAGTAGCTACAACTTTATAAGTTTATAAGTTTCATTCTCGATGAGAACTATTAATTGACCTTCTTAAAAGTCACTTTCAAATAGCGACAACAGATTTTCTTGTAAATTAAAAAAAAAATTAGATGTATCAAATTATTTGTGTAAAACTACAAATTATCCAAACTAAAGAAGAATCTGATTCAAGTGTTTTTTTTTTTTTTTTTTTGGTTTTTTTTTAAATTTTTAATTTTTAATTTTTAATATTGGACGTAGCCTTCAGTGCCCCAGAAAGAATATACTGGCTGGTCCATTCTTTGACCCGGCGTCCCCATAATTAAGCGACGGGTCTCTTTTTACACGTTATACATTTAAAAAAATAATAATAATAATTTTGTACAATAGAGAAAGAAAATATAAAAATTATTTTATAGTGTTTAGAAGGTTTAGTCATTGTAATTCAACATCAATAGCATATGCATCTGTCCTCGACGAGTGTTGTAAGCTTTTTGGAGGATTCTTAGCATTTACATTTATTGGACAAACATTTATTACTTTGTCCCCTTATTCAGGGGATCTAGGTGTCCAATTTTTTGCCAGTAAAAATAAAATTTTACGGTTCCTAGGATCTCACACATTTACTCAATGTAACAAAATAGTGGAGAGATAATTTACCGTAAGTTCATCTATCGCACCTATTACTTGGAAAGATTAGTGTCCAGTACTCACATAAATTTTATTATATTTGATGAAATTTTCACAATGAGTTAATAATAGGACTCGATTATGTATTATTGTCCATAATCTATTATTCAGTAATTAACTGAAATGTTCGTACTGGTTATATGCAGTGTCAATTTCCTTCACAAAGCATATGCTTGAATGAGTTTTTTGCAATCTAAAAGAAGGGAGTTGTCCATTTCTCGTCGTTATTATACATAATAAGTTTTAAGTCCTTTAGTTACGGCTTTTGAGTTGGAAATTTCGATCTATAGTTTCTCTGTAAAATCATCTATAATACTAATATGTACATTAATCCTCAAAAAACCTTGGCTTTATTACTAACTATGACAAAAATGTTTTCAAACAAGTTTGGGAAAGTTTCAGAAAGTTGCAATATAATTTTGTGGGTAGGAGAGACTAAAGACAAGTTAGGGTTTGGACCATTATGAGTGTGCCCCCACGGATGAGTATGCCATAAATTAAGCATAAATTCCAAAGACAAATTTTTTTTTTTTTTTTTTTAAATTTTTGTGTTTGTAGATAAGGCCAGGTATTTCATATTGCATAGAATCAAACCACCTAGTGGATTATTTTATCGTGTGAAAATGATCTATATATGTAGTATGAGGTCTCACACATACACATATATACACATATATAGGCTCAGGATGAAATAGGTACATGATCCTCGGTAAAAAGTGAGTATTGATCTCGACGTCTATCAGAATTCATCAATAGTTGATGATTTTTGAAAAAAATATGAGATCAATTTTATAATTATTGAAAACTTTTAAGAGCTGAATTTAATTTATAATTTTTTCAAACTTGAAAATTTAGTAATGATAATAAGATCCTAATTTTTTATTTCTCAAGATAAAAAAGTGAGGATATGTCCACACTTTTTAGAAGGGAAGGTGTTCTCACATGAACCCTCCTTGAGTAGGTTCAAATGAGAACAACCCTTTTTGTAAAAAGTGTGAACTAATTTGGACTGTTCATTAGGGTTCACTAATAGTTGAGGTCAGGGCCGTATCTGAGCATGTCTAACATGTGCGGCCGCACAGGGCCCCAAATTTTTGGGGGCCCCATATTTTTAAAAAAAAATTTATATGTATATATAGTTTACTAAAATTTAGGCTAAATGTATGAAGATTGGGCCAATTTGTGACAAGATGAAATTGAGCCCAATTGACAATTGCTATTATACCCAATATTAGGACTCTATGTATTTGAGTCAGATTATGACTCCCTATTTTAATTTAGGCTTTCTGTGATTTCCCTATTCTAGTCTCCTGAGATTCTCTTATTATATATGTCCCTGTAAGATGTGTCTTTAAACCATCTCATTCAATACAATTCATTTAGTTCTCATCTGGTATCAGTTAGCTAGATTAAAAGTGACAGTTTTTCAATTCTTGAATTCACAATTCGGTAATTTCGTAATCTTATTCTTCAATTATTCTTGATCACACAAACTCTCAAGTCTCAAGTTCTTCAATTCTCTTAACAGGTAATTAAAAATTATGTATTTTTCATAATTTTTGTTTATTGTTTTAAGAATTTGTTTCTTGATTAATTATTTATTCAGAGTTTCTTGAAATCTTACTTACGCTCTACTGAAAATGAGCTTTTGAAAGAAGTTGATATCAAAAGTTTGATTGATGATTTTGCGTCTAAATGTGCACGACGCATGTCACTTTTTAAATAAAATTTTATATGTATTTTTTATACAATATTTATATTTTGATACAACTTTTTGAACAACTATTATTTATATATAGAAATTACTCAAAAAAAAAAGGCCCAATTTAATATATGGCACAAAGCCCCAATTTTTATTGGAACGGCCTTGGTTGAGGTTTTAGTAAAAGAAAATATACGTGATCAATTTTATAATTATAGCAAACTTTAAAATTTTTAATATTTAAATAACTAACATCACTCATTTTCACTATTTTTCAACAATCCTCAAGAGTTGATCTACTCAAATAAATGAATTTGACCAGTCCTCACTTTTTATGTGGTAGCTTGTTCTCAACTGAGCCCTCCATCTATATTCTATCAACTCAATCACTCCTTTCAGTGCATAATATTTAATAGAAAAAAGATCAAATAAGTCCACAAATTTTACCTGAAAAGTCTATTAGGTCACTAAACTTTTAAAAAGTATAATTACACCCTTTAACATATTATATCGGGGCATAATGCAATGAAGTCCAATAGCAAGTAATTGACCTACTATATATTACATGTCATTTTTATTCGAGTATCATCTCAGGCGAAAGTCCAACAACTGGCGACAATTTCTACAAGAGAAGGCGACCATGCCAGTTGGTTGCCTTCTCCATGGAAGGGGACCACACCAGTGGTCGCCTTCTCTGGTAGAATGCGACCGGTCGCCGGAGTTTCACCTGAGATGATGAGAAATGAAAATGATCTGTAATAGCAGGTTAATTACCGGGTATTGAACTTCATTGTTCAAATATAACGTGTTAAATGTTGTAATTATACTTTTTAAAAGTTTAAGAAACTAATTAACTTTTCAGGTAAAGTTTAGGGGTTTATTTGACTTTTTTTTTTTCCTATTTAATATTTAATTGTGAGATAATACTTGAGCGGAACTTGGCCAGTTGGCTCAGATACAAGTTTTTCAAATTCCGTGATCATAAATCATAATTGAGTTACGTGTCCTATTGTTCTTAAAAAAAGAAAAAAAAAGAGTTACGTATCCTACTTCCATACGAATTGGAAACTTATAATTTATTGGTAAAAATATTCAGTGTTATACAAAAAAATTAATTAATTAATTAATTAAAGAAAAATCATGTAACTAGATTAGATTGAATGAGTCTTTTTCAACTTAAGTAATTTTTCAAGTTCAAAAACTCATGAAAGAGTATCTGCTTTTGATCTCTTGACATCCGAAAACATGTTATATTAGGTTGTCCATACAAAAATGCGTCTAAATATACACGTTATTCTCGAAAGTGATTCTTTTTTAACTATTAATAAGGTGAAGTTTGTATCATTCGATTTTCACAATCACTTGACTAAAGTTACTAGAGAAATCTTAAGACAAGACTAAACATACTTTATTCAATACATACACAAAAAAAAAAAAAAAAATCTAATTTTTATGTAAATCGGATGACGACCTGTCATAATCATACATGTTTAGATATGCAAATTTTTTGAGTGAACCCTAGAGGTCCACCTTTGACATAAACTTTGAAATACCAAATCAAAATAAAATAGTAATAATAATTGAGAAAGGGAAATTATTAGGCATCACAAGCTTGGCTTTAATTGTATATTGCAAAATGAGTGGAGATGGTGGATGGTTCTCACTTCTCACAATCATTCAATTACTCACTTGACGAGTCATGCATATTTCAGATGGAGTTTGGCATTATCTTATCCACAACACACTTTTTTTTTTTTCTTCTTCTTATTCTTAATAATTCCTGCTGCTTTTTCTGGTTTAGCATCTTAATGTATTCCATATTTTCGACCTTGTCTAAGTTTGAATATGATTGACAACGATGGGCAAATTTTAGACCGGATCTTATTTTACACTTCTATTTTTTTTTTCTTTTCGAGTCCAATACAAAAATTATTTTGAAAAATAAAAATATTTATTCACAAGAAAAAGTTTACAATATATTTAAATGCATATATGGAAGTGTTATGAAAAAATGGAACCAAAATATGAAGAAAAAAAGACGAAAATGAAAGAACACAATATATATATATATATATATATATATATATATATATATATATATATATATATATATATATATATATATATAGGGTTGACTTCATATGAGACAAGCTACTTAGGTGAGACAGTGCGACAACGTGAGTGCACATAGTCTACTTCACGAATGCACACACCCTAAACTGTGTGCACTCATGTAGGCTAAGTGCACACACTTCGGGTTGTGTGCATCCGCGTAGTAAACTGTGTGCACTCACGTACTAGTTCGCATTTCTCACCTAAGTAGCTTGTCTCATATGATTATAATTCTATATATATATATATATATATATATATAGACACTCCTAAAATTTTTCTCCCGATTTTTTCATGTGGACCATCTAATTGGATAATTTAGTATCTAATTAAAAGTTTGTGAATTAGTACGTCAGCGAGCCAATTTGCTCATGTTCTTGCTAGAGCAGTTGGTTCTCGTGTTGGATCTTGTTCATAAGAAAATACGTGAATCTCTGACTTTCGTTCGTGCTTTATTGAAATAATGCAGTTATTTTGAATTTGCTTTAAAAAAAGTTTGTGAAATTAATCAATTCATTTTACTAAATAAATACAAGACACATAATGAGAAAAAGAATATTAAGAGAATTTTAAGAGGAAAAAATAGCATTTTCGTCCGTGTGTGAGAGAGATATCTAATTTAGATATTGGGCAATTTAGTTTCTTTTTCAACCTTTCTTACTCATAGAGCACTAGCTTAGCTACCTATTATGGTGCAAAAGGAAAACTCTAGAATAAAAAGATAGTCTTATCGAGAATATTTATTTGAATATGGCATTCAGGTTCATTTCTACAATATAAATAAGCCTTTTATTATTATTATTATTATTATGTTTAAACCTTAAACTAAACCGTCTATCACTACCTTTAGCTTAGGAATTAGTGCCCGCATGGATAGTTCAACGGGTTACAGGAATGAAGTTTGAAAATAATGATCATGAATTGAGTCTCAATCACATACTGAAGTTACATTGTAATGAAATTTTAATATATAAATAATGTGCCTTAATCATATTAAAAATGAATATTTATTCATGCTCCACAATACAATTTGCCATTTACCAACTATCAAAGCAAAAATTGCAGACTTATTTTGGATTGATTGATCAATTGAGATTTGTGTGGGGTCAGCCTCTCATTATTGTCATGTATATTTGTTGTCCTTCAATTATTCTTGAAGTGGAAGCTTTAATATTTTCCTTTAATATTCTTTTGGTTTTGAAAAAAAAAAAATCAATAAAAATTTTAAATGACAATGGTAATTTAAGCATGGAGTTTTGATTTTCTTGTCTTCTTTTTATATGAGATAGACACTCTCAATATTCTAATGATTTTATTTGACAAATTTCAACTTCTAACCTAATTGTAAACAAAGGTAAGATTCATATATATGAGCTCAAAACTTGTCAATAAGTCCATTGGAACACAAATAATGTTTTTCATATAAGGAGATCAAAGAAGAGCTCAAAACTTGTCAATAAATCCATTGGATATAATGTTTCTCATATAAGGAGATCAAGGAAGATAAAATCAAAATTTCATATTTATCCTTGTCATTTAAAATTATTAATTAATTTTGTAAATATTAACATAAATGATGAAATTAAATTGTCATTTTGGGATATAATTGAGGAACAAAAAATAAACGTGATAATAACTAAATGACTGAGTTTATACTTAGCGTGTAACTCGTGGATAAGATATGTTACTTTCCCTTACTGATATATAAAAATGGAGAAATATTATGTTGTGAACTAGTATCAATACCAATAGTATCAAGTGTAATCAAATATATTATTTTTTATTTGCACTTGGTACTGTCAACATCGGTTATGATAATACCAGTATAATTAGGTATACTAATTTTCTTTTTGGTTATATCAAATCCTATTGGCATAGTTGGGCTATATCTACTTGATCTATCTAGCAATCCCACCTACGCTTTTAGGTCTAGCTATGTGGGATGAGAAGTTTACGTGCAACAGAGGGGAATTAGCACGACTCAAGACCAAACGCAATTAGACCGGTTGACGGACCTTATGAGCCAATCATCAGGAGAAGAAACACAGGAGGCACGATAGTACCAACTTAGTGTATGACAACTCCATGTGTAGTATAAATAACTCACTCGATCTTAGTTATCGGCTCAAGGGATCATATTGTACTCATTCTCACTATACTCATCTTACTCTAACATTATTCGATCTTTCAGAGCCTCACGACCAATCAATTGATGTACTTTTTCTGTACGCCTTATTCCCTTCTGATCTCTAGACCATAGCAGTTCTCTAAACCTCGGTCTAATTTACGCTATCATATAGTATAAAAAATTATTAACAATTTATAATTGTATTAATAATACATAGAGGAAATAAATAAAATTGAAAACAAATAAAAAATAATAATCTGGTGTGCATGTGAATTGTAGCAAGTTGCACATCATTTCAGGTGATGAGACAAGACACATCTGCACATATATAGGATGCATGCACATATGTTGCCTAGAAGGCATGCTTTAAAGTTCTATTGGATTCCCAGTCAATTCCATGGAGAAGGGAGTAGTAGTAGTAGTAGACGACTACTGAACCAGTCATATTTCTGTATCATTACCTCGGCAATTATTGCCTGCAATTTTCAACAATATGATTGATTTCCTTGCAATCAATATATATTAATATTAGCCACATAATTCTTTTTTCTTTTTTTTTCTATTTTTATTCACATAATTTTTTCGATCCATTCCAAAATTAAGAATAATTATACAGATATTTTTAGTATACTTTCAACATTAAATCATTTTCTCTTAAGGGATCGAGTCTTGTTTTCAAAAAAAAAAAAAGAGATCGAGTCTTTTCTTAGGTCGTTCATCGACCTGATTGATTTCCTTTCAATCAAAATGTATTAATATTAGCCACATAATTCATTTTTTCTATTTTTATTCATGTAGCTTTTTCAATTCATTCAAAAAATAAGATTAGCAATTCAGATATTTTTAGCATACTTTCAACATTATATTTTTTTTCGAGAGAGTGAGTCTTTTCCTAGGTCGTTCATATGACTACTTTCCTTTCAATCAATATATATTAATATTAGCCACATAATTCAACTTTTTTTTTTCTATTTTTATTCAAATAATTTTTCAGATCCATTCAAAAAATAAGCTAAGATCGACATACAAATATTTTTAGCATATTTATTGATTTTTTTTTTCTGTTGTAGAGAGAGTAATTTCCTAGGTGTTTCTTTTACTTGATTGATTTCCTTTCAATCAATATGTATTAAAATTAGTCACATAATTCATCTTTTTTCTATTTTTATTCATATAATTTTTTCGATCCATTCAAAAATAAGATTCCGCACAAATATTTTTAGCATACTTTTAACATTATATTATATTTTTTCGAGAAAATCTTTTCCTAGGTCATTCCTGCTTTCATTTCAATAAATCAATCAATCAATCAATAATATATATATATATATATATATATATATATATATATATATATTATATTAGCCACATAATTCATCTTTTATTTTTTCTATTTTTATTCATATAGTTTTTCTAATCCATTCCAAAAATAAGATAATGCATACAAATGTTTTTTAGCATATTTCCGATTTTATAACATATACTTTTTTTTTCTAAGAGAGTCATTTCCTAGTTTGTTCCTTTACTTGATTGATTTCCTTTCAATCAATATATATTAATATTAGTCATGTTAAATCCCCCCCCCCCCCCCTCCCTCCCTTTTTCTATTTTTGTTCATATATATATTTTTATTCATTCGGAAATTAAGATAATTAATTTTACATAAATTTTCAGTGTACTTCCAACATTGAAATTTTATAATTATTTTTGTTGAGATAATTCCTTCTTAGGTCATTCCTTTGCTATAATGGCACTAGATGAGCATATGCCTCTCACTTTGACACCAAGTAATCTAACAACACCCCAACCTGATAATATATAGGTACTCAAAGACTAACGTTGAAGGAAAAATTTATCCCAAAAGATATGTAGTTCTTTCCTAGGTCGTTCTTTTGATGCAATTACATTACACTAGTGGATAGCTCGTGCATTAACCCTTTCCTGTCACACCTAAACTGTCTTTCAACCAGAGTTTATGATAGACACTCAAAATGAATATATATATATATATACAAACAAACAAATCCATTCAAAAGTAAGACTTGATTAGTTGAATAGGTGAAATAACCTTTATGATATCTTGCGGAGACGACGTGACACATGATCACATTATATATATTATATCTATATCTACAATGTAAATTTTATTTGATTTTATATTAGGAGCACGCGCATGCACAAGCAGATGGGATACCCCATGGTGATGAGTGGGTTGTGAGTTTATGTACAATGTGGGATGTTTTTTCATTATTTTTAGTGTGGCATTTTCAATCCACATGGCATGACCGGATAAGGTGGAAGTTGAGTTGGAAGCTTCTGGTGATCGTTTTACATACACCACTCAACTAATTTTGTACACCCCCCTATATATACACAAACATACAGGAAAGAAGTGATACACCTTAAATTTCAAACTTATGCACACATTATTATTGACAATATGAACCCGCTTAAATTGTACATTTTTTTTATGCACAAGGAGCCCAAGTAGTGCCTAACACAAACTTTCAATGTTGGCAAAAATCGAACCTCAACCCTATTGCTAAAAACAAGTATTTAAGTGAGACTTTTTATCCACTAAAATACTAACCTGATATCCAGTTTGAATCATCGTATTAGATTGGAAAGGAAATGTTTTGGTTCATTGATTTGGGGGAGAAGAAAACAAAAATGAAACTAAAATTAGGTATTATATTTACAGGTATGAGTCAAGATATATGTAGCAACATCGAGATCTTGTCAAATTAAATTGACAACAAATTTGAGGTTAAGAGCTAATTAAATACAACAGTTTGGGAATTTTTAGTTTGGTGATGTAGTTTTAGTCTCAACCTTTGTAAAATTAATTAGTTAACTCTAGGTAACAATTTTTAATACATAAAATAAATTTTAGGATAAGGTGATAAAATAATAAATTGTCATAACTGTTGTAATATTATTGCCTAAGTAAAATAGCAACTTAAAGCGAATCATATTGAACTACTATTTATTCGATGAAATGTCTCAAGAATAATACAGAATACTCCGTATATATATAACAGTTATAAAAGAAAATAAATAACATTAGTAGAACCATGGTGACTTCTTCCTCTAGCTTTGTGCGACAACAACTCTAAATGTACTTCGTATAGTTAATGTTGTTTGAATATATGTCTATTAATTTGTATGGACATTGGGTTATGCTATTTAATTGATAAATAATATTTAGATCATGTAAACTTGATTGGGTTAGACACAATTTTTTTAACATAGTTATTGAATGTTCATCGTATCATTTGGTATATACATCCAATAACTAATGTTATGATATGATTTTTAAAAAAATATTTTTGGTGATGAGAAAAAATCTTTTTAAATATCTTTCTTCTCCTTTGTCTTCTTCTTTTCCTCTTCTAAAAGAGCTAAAGATTTTCAAATTTTGAAATTGTCTTGCCAAACTTTTCTAACCATTTTTCACTAATGATCAAATATTATATTTCAACAACCTTGCCAATAATTTCAATTTTAAATTGAAAAAAAAAAATAGATAAAAGTAACATTTATCCAACCATGTTTAACATATGAATAGCAATGTTTTACCTATTGTGTATAGTAAAACAAAAGGGGTTCACGAGTGAACAATACTTGTGAATCAGTAGTACACTTGTTTAATTAACACAAAATTGTGTTGAAAAACATGACGTCAAAATATACAATATTCCACTAGTATTTTTTTTAAACTAATCCTCAGTCAAAGCTCACAAAACACACTTTCTATTTTTACATTTTACCCCCCAAATTTTAGGAAAAAAATTCACTTAATAAACGCTTTTAATTTTTCACAAAAAGAAGAAAGAAAAGTCTACTATAGGCCGGTGAAGAAATCTTATTTTTAAAAAAAGAAGATATCCCTTTCAATGGGGAGACACAGGTGTGGAATAAAAGCAGTGGCCAATGGCATCAATGTTTGGTTTTGACTTTACTTGTGCATAGCTGCCGAGTCCAGATTATTACAGGATAATTAAGACTTAATTAATCAGGGAATAATGGTAATAATCAATGAAAAGAAAAGGCAAAAAGCATGATTAGCAGAGACACGACGCAGGAGACTGAATTTATGATAGTGGTAATGATGGTTTATAAAAGTGTTTTTGAGTGGGGGATTAGACTGGCTTATAAGCACGCGTGACTTAACATCACTATTTGCTTTTTTTTTTTTCTTTTTTTTTTTTAACGAGATATCCCGCCCTTGTTACTCGAATATGTATCTTAGGTGTAGTCTGTGTTATAAGTTATAACCTTAGACAGGATCAGGTAAATTAATTATTTATAACTGGCCAGTTCAAAATTAAAAAGTTAATATAAAGGGAAAAATTGCATTTTTCGTCCCTAAGTTATAGGGTAATTGTAGAATTCGTCCTTAAGTTATGATAATACTCACTTTTCGTCCCTAAGTTCTCGTTAACGTTGCACTTTTCGTCCCTGGGTTATTCAAATTGCAAATTTCGTCCCTAAGTTATCATTGCGTTGCACTTTTCATCCTTCACTTAAGTTTGCAAACTTCGGTAAACTTTCGTTTTTAAAAATTTTAATCGAACTTTTTTAGTAAACTTCGTTAAAAAAATTGGTATTGAACCGGAAAAGTTCGATTACAAATTTTTTAAACGAAAATTTACCGAAGTAGTTTTCGTCCCTAACTTAAGTTTGCAAACTTCGGTAAATTTTCGATTTAAAAAATTTTTAATCGAACTTTTTCAGTAAACTTCATTAAAAAAATTGGCATTGAACTGGAAAAGTTCGATTAAAATATTTGTAAACGAAAATTTACTGAAGTAGTTCGTCCCTAACTTAAGTTTGCAAACTTCGGTAAACTTTCGTTTTAAAAAAATTTTAATCGAACTTTTTCAGTAAACTTCGTTAAAAAAATTGGCATTGAACCGGAAAAGTTTGATTAAAAATTTTTTAAACTAAATTTACCGAAGTAGTTTTCGTCCCTAACTAGTTTGCAAACTTCGGTAAATTTTCGATTTAAAAAATTTTTAATCGAACTTTTTCAGTAAACTTCATTAAAAAAAATTGGCATTAAACTGGAAAAGTTCGATTAAAAAATTTGTAAACGAAAATTTACCGAAGTAGTTCGTCCCTAACTTAAGTTTGCAAACTTCGATAAACTTTCGTTTTAAAAAATTTTTAATCGAACTTTTTCACTAAACTTCGTTAAAAAAATTGGCATTGAACTGGAAAAGTTTGATTAAAAATTTTTTAAACGAAATTTACCGAAGTAGTTTTCGTCCCTAACTAGTTTGCAAACTTCGGAAAATTTTCGTTTTAAAAAATTTTTAATTGAACTTTTTCAGTAAACTTCGTTAAAAAAATTGGCATTGAACCGGAAAAGTTCGATTAAAAAATTTTTAAACGAAAATTTACCGAAGTTTGCACACTTATGTTAGGGACAAAAGTGCAACGCAATGATAACTTAGGGACGAAATTTGCAATTTGAATAACTCAGAGACATAAAGTGCAACGCCAATGAGAACTTAGGGACGAAAAATGAGTATTACCATAACTTAGGGACGAATTCTACAATTACCCTATAACTTAGGGACGAAAATTGCAATTTTCCCTAATATAAACAATTACTTCGATAGGAATTGAACTTGTAATTTATGGGTATTAAATTGAACTTGTAATTTATGGGTATTAATTTGGATTTATTGGATTGGAGTTGTTTAAAGATTTCTTCTTTTTTTTTTCCTTTCTAGCTTTTCTTATCTCCATCTAATCTGTTGCCATTATGATTATATATAGTGCAGTGTTTTATTGATTCATGACGTCCTTGTCACTCATTTGCCTCCCTTATTAGCATATCTGATCTATACCCTATTCTTAAATCATCATATTGTATACTATTGTTGAGACATATATATATATATATATATATATATATATTGGTCCGCCCAAGACCGCGAGTGATGTTGCATCGGCACATAGGGTTGTAGGCTTGGTTTGGGGTGTATCTGAAGTGAATCAAGTCGAGCCTAGATAGTCAAAACTTCATATTTAGGGTTTGTTTAGAAATTTGAAAAATATGTTTTGAAAAATGAATCATTTTTCATAAAATATTTTAATTTTTTAGTACTTAGTTGAATGCCATAAAATTATATTTTTCTGTTTCGCTAAAAATTAAAAAATTGTATTTTTTCTGTTTGGCTCATTTTTCATTGACGAGAATGAATATTTTCATTTGACTTCATTTTTCTTAGTATCCAAACACAGGAAAATCTAGAAGTAATTTTCTGAATTTCTAAATGGACCCTTAATTAGATTTGAAAACAAAAAATCAAATTTCGAATTTGGTTCAAGTTTGATAATCCGTGAACTAATATCCTATAGAAGTTATGAATATACATTATACAATAGTAATATTTTGAACTTTTGTATTTTTTTTTTTTATCTGCAATATATTCAATAAAAAGAGTCACTTTTCAAGTAAATCTTGATAAAATATTTATAATATTTATAAAATGCTTCCCTTCTTCATGTCTAGTATTAAAAAATTATTTTATATAGTGGCATTGGATTTGCATATTATAATAATTTAATTTATAAAAATAAACCTTATTCATGTACAAGTGGAAATTTTTACACATTGGAATTGGACCTAAAACTTAATTTTAAAAAAGTGTGTGGGCTCATTTGGGCCCAATTATTATTATTTGGGCCTAAAACATTATCCTTCAAGCAACCCACCTGGACAACATTATGTTCTTTAATACTGAGCCCGGCAAATTATTTTTGTGATGCGTGGATCACAGTCCAAAACGATATCGTTTTAATGTTAAAAAAAGTTCTTGCTCCACGTGCATGTTATAATAATGAATATTTTGGGATAGGATAATGTATTTTATGAGTTAGAATAATGTATTTTATGTGTTTGAATAATATACTTTATATGTGTTATAATAATGAAATTTTTGGAGTAAGATAATGTATTTTATGAGTTAGAATAATGTACTTTATGTGTTAGAGTATGTATTTTATAAGTTAGAATAATGTATAATGTACTTTTTGTGTTATAATAATAAAATTTTTATGGTAATATAATGTATTTTATAAGTTATAATAATGTATTTTATGTGTTTTTGGATAGCTATGTAAACCATGGTCCATGCAATAATGATTGCCCCATTGATCTAATTATCTAAACGAGCATTATTGTATGGACCATGATTCACACAGTTGTACAGATCGATAAATGTTATTTACAAGCCTTTTTAACTCTACTTTCTTCAAATGGGTACATATTGAGAATTGTTTTCTTCAAATTAATCCACTTTGATCTGATCGAAATCGGTGGACTCTCCTAAAAAGTTATACAAAAAATAGTCACTTTAAAGGTCATTTTAAGTCAAAAGTTTCAACATAGACTAATGAACTGCTCGAGTCTGAGTATTAACTATTAAGATATTCAAATTTAACTCATTCTTATTACATGAATTATTCAAATTTCATCTCGACTTGACAATAATCAAATTGAATCCAAACATTCTCCGTACACGTCTAAATAGCTCACAATCACAAATAATTTAACTCGTTTAAATCATGCATGCATGGGTTGACTGTGAAAGCTAATGAATAATCACTGATCTTTTCCAGTAGTCCTGAGAAGTTGATGATTAATCAGTTCAGTTTCACTGCTGTCTTTGGACTGCCTGAAAGTCTGGGTTTTTTTGACTCTGTTTGTTTTATGATGCAGACTGTATTACTGAGCTATGATTGTGTACTTGCCATGCTGAGCATGTATGTAATATATCAAATAAAAATATGCAATTCAAACTATATATTAATTTAGAAATTTAGTTGGAACAAAATACTTCATTCCATTTGATATATCGATCTGAAATATCAACTATATATGTACACGCGTTGATCACAAATGTACAAAATATAAATGTACAGTATAACTATTAATAATTTAATCTTTTAGTTGAAACAGAATATTATTCAATTTGTCAAAGATTGAATGCAGCCATAAAATACCGTAAGAAACTGGAAAGTCTATGAAATATGTATTGATTCGCATCAAGCAAACTAGTTCAGTTTCCCAAAACAATTTGTATATTTCTGTGCACAAGAGACCGTCTCCACTCTGATTGGTCAACTCTTCTATTGAGTCTCATGTTCCTAACCAGAGTTGAACCCCTCGCATTGACTCTAGAAGCAAAAACTTGTGTTGATTGGTCATCCAACTAAGCATGCCTAGAAAAAAAAAAAATTAATGTAATGGTCAAGTTGTATTTTCTTGTTACTTGAATAGTTGAATATGTATTATGAATGAACCCGTCTTTTAACTGGTTTAAACTAAGAATGTGACAACTAACTTTCATGAAAAATTGAACTTAAAAGTTTGTGATTATTATCAAATTAGCTATCCGAGCAACTTTTATTTACTCTTATTATGGCCTTTTATAAAAAAAAAATTAAAATTAAAATTAAAAAATTATCATCTTTGCACAAATATGGATAGATGGAGATTTCAAATGGGCAGTACAATACTGCAATATGTTATGATATTGTTTTGTACTTTGTCATTGTACAAAAGATTCGATATCTCACAATCATACCTTTATTTACATTAGGGTGTGATTTTAAAAGGATAAGAGAAAATAGGCTTTTATGTGTAAGTCCACAATTACATTTACCTTATTATTACTACCTCTTCAAAAACTATCATCTTTGCATAGGTATAGATGGGGGTGTCACAATGGGCAATAATAGATTACAATCCACTATTGATGACTACTAGTTTGTCATCATACAAAACGTCTAGACGTTCAACATATAAAAATTATATATAATTTTATTTATATTAAGAGATAAAATTTTAAAAGTATCAAAAAATCACGCATCTTCACTCTCTTGATCACCCCGACCTTTCATACTGTGTACACGGCATCTATTTACCTTATATTAGGAGGTTTCAGTTGAATTTCATTTGGTTGCATTGTGCCCTCAATTGGTATCAATAGAGGATACAAGTGAGAGAAGATATTATAACAATCAACATAGAAATTCTCTCTTTCCAATTCAAACAATTTCTTGGTTTTCCATAACCTTTTCAACACAACTACTTCTTGGGAGGAGAAAGCTAAGAGATCAAAGGCCCCCATCTCAAAGTCATTGCTCCAAACATTCAAACAGATCAAAAGTAACACTTCATGATTCACCTCCACAGCTATTAAAACACACACACACACTTTATGGTCATTGCCTGGCATGCATCAAATCACACCAAAAATTTCTCCCTAAAACCCTACTTGCTTTCAGCCTTTAGAAAGACAAACAAAGCAAAACATCCCCAAACTCATCACCCTTCCTAAATTAGGATTGCAAAGAGAGTGATTGTGAAGTTTGCCCTTTCTAATTGAAGACCACTAATCTTTGCACAAATTTCACTGCAACAAAAATGAGTATGATAAACCACTTTAATTTGATTGTCGAGTTATATTAATATTGACAATTTGATATAGTGAAAATTTGCTTTAAAATATATACATACTCTAAATATCTCTCTACCGTTATGATGAGTTAAACTTTTTATTACAATATAACAATCCAACTGTAATGCATTATTGGCACAAAAGGCAACCCTAATCATTGGTTACGAATGTGGATAGAGATGTTAATCGAACAACATAAGTTTATATAATGCCATTATTTGCTAAATCCAACATTACAAAACTTCTCAATTGAGTACAATTCAAGAAATCTAATTTTGTTGTAAAGTTCACTTGAAGTAGACATGGGGGTGGCTATAATACAAATATGACAGAGTAGCCCCCATGTTGGCTATTGTACAAAATTAATTAGTAGAGTACATATTCTCAAGTATCTCCATGGCCCCAAGAGGCCAATTCAAGGACTTTGACATGTTACACTTTTGATTGCTTACAAAAAGGTATGAGCCAGTGCATAAAGGCAATCCTATTATATCAGAGGATCCAATGCTATATATATATATATATATATATATATATATATATATATATATATATATATGTTATTTGGGAAATAATACAATATAGAAAAAAAATAACTGTTAAATTTTACGTTATAAAACTTTTATAGTATAATAATTTAAAAAATTTAATTTGGTTGCCAAGTTCCATTAGGCTAACCACATCCTATTGTTAGCCTTAATATGAATTTATGATTTTCATAATATTGTTAGCCTTAATATGAGTGGAGGTCAAACATGTATGAACTTTAAGTACAAAACTGATATGATCTTATGATTTTCATAAAACCCTAAAAATTCTTTGCACAAATAAGCTAAGGATAGGTATACCATTTGGGTAGTAAAACTATAAGATCACTTTTTGGTCCCTTTGTTATGGAATATAGTGAACTTCTCAATTATTAGTAGTTTCGCTTTTGATCTCCGGATTGAAACTAGAGCGGTGGTGTCTTTAGCCTCTAAATATCAAAGAAGTATAATGAAAAACTTAATTATAATTTAAATTCGCCCTGAAGTCTAATCACCATTATCTAAACTACACATGTCATCTCTTGACTCTAATTTTATTACATACCATTTATTTGAAGAACTAAAAGCACGGCTTTGTGTCAACTTGAGAACTAAAAATAAAAATATCGATATATAGCTAACTAAAAATAAAAGTATCGATATATAGCTAAGGGACTGAATCCAATAGAACTCTATAATTGAGTTGTTTTCCCTTTATTTTGTGTTAAACTTTCATTGAAAGTTTTGATGTTTAAACTTACCATATGCATACTGGCAAAATAGAGGCATCAATACCCTCCATCCAATTAAGCAGTAGATATCAAAATAGGAGACAAAAAGTACAAAGAATTGTTCATTAAAATGTAATCAAAATGGAAATTCTTTCCTTTCCAGACAATTTTTTTTTTTTAAGGTTTTCCACAACCTTTTCAACACAAATTCATAGGAGAAAAAGGAGATCAAAGGCCCCACCTCAAAACCCCTTGCTCCAAACATTCAAACAAATTAAACATTTCATGGTTCACCTTCACAAAATGTGCTCCAAATCACACAAACATCTTCCCAAACCCATACAGATTTTCCCCTTTAAAACCCCACTTGCTTTCACCTTTTAGAAATGCACAAACAAACCAAATCGAAACATCCCAAACACGCCCTTTCTAAATCGAGGACAGCAAGTCATTGTGTACCTAAAAACCGCTACAAAGAACTTCTTTCAAAAAATATATATATAGACCTAAATCCAGTGATACGATGTGTAGTAACCTCTTATATATATATAGTTATATCATTATATCGAGGCCCTTTTCCACCCCAACTCTATAAACTCGAAATTTAAACTCAAAGACTTGAAGTTAGCTTCTTGGCCAATGTCCGGCTTTTAGCCCTTTCTCTTATTCATCTCAGTTGATTTCGTCTTCTCCTTGCATCTAAACACTCCCAAGTCATTACACGAGTAAAACGGGTTAAATGGAACGGTTTTAGTGTCAATGCAAAACTGAACCTGCTGCCAATTAGCGTTGGCGCTTCTCCTCTGGCAAACCAGGGCTATGCTCGCTATCCTGGAACGTTAGCCTCTTCCGAGAGCTAAGCGAGTAGGAAACTAAAGGATTTTCTTTCGAGCTCATCAGCAGCTGATTCGGTGACAAGGGAGGAGTCACTATGCTGCACTCTAGCAACTCGTTTTTTTGCGTGTCGAGCTCCCTCATTTGATTGTAGCAGAACAACAGATCGTCCTGTTAACATTATAAAGACTTAAATAAGAAACTCTGAAACTGTAACAAAGAACGATTCGGGTCTATCCTGATTACATTGTAGTATCTGTTCATCTATACTTTCTCAACCTGTCTCCCATATGGGAGAGTCACTACATGCCATCTAAGCACAAGGTGCTTGGTTTCGGGTCTGTTATATGTATAGAATAAAGATTAAGATTAAAATAAAACTCACAATTTTAATAAATCCACTGTTAGGTAAGGCATTTATCTTAACCTCAATGGTGTCTTTTATTAGTCCTTGATCCAATGCCAGCAATGTTGCTGCTGCAGCTAGTACAGATGATCTGTAACTCATTAACTTTATGTCTGCATAAAAAAAAAAAAAAAAAAAGAATTCAATAACAAAGCTAAACAATTAATCACCAAAAACCAGAAGCAATCATACATTAATTATAAACCATCAGAATAATTTTCAAGATTATTAGACACTACCTCCCATCACTCTCAACATTATCTCCATAGATCTCGACACAACAGCGCCTTGATCGATTGGCGATTGGGCGTTTCCTCGACAGTTTTCGCTAAACTTCACCACGAAATATCGGGTGAAGGCGAAGGGAGTGATAAGTCCCATTCTCCATTCCAATGCATTGAGTACCAAAAGCTCCATTCTTTGCAACAATTTGCTCTCAAAATTGTGTCCTTCCATGGGATATTCTGATAGTGATGGCACTCTACATTCCTCCATTTTAGCAGCCAATGAAAGGCAAGCCATTGATAATAACTTGATTGCCCAATCTTTTTCACCCTATAGTTTATTTCATTATAACATAATTAACATTAATCAACAACCCCATTCAGTAAAATGTCAAATTTCAAGGATAAAAATGAAACCTTGGCTTACATCTATGGATCTTCTTGACAGAAATTGATCAAGATATGTCACTGATAAGTATGCTGTCTGTATACTGAACCCAAATAACCCTCCTGTCTGAATCAGAAATGCAAAATTATGCCCATAAATCACCAAACAAACAAAAAATTACACTAATTAAGAACAGAGAGAGAGAAAATGGGATTTAATACTCAAAAACAAAAAAAAAAAAAAAAAAAACAAAAAAAAAAACTGGGAAGAAGAAACTAACACCAAGAATGTATTTTATTGCATCCAAACGAGCTTCTTGAATCCAAGGCCCACTGATAAATAAATCCCTCTGAAGCCCATCAATGGAGATTTCTCTCTCAACCAATCTCTGTATATACTCATCTTCATCTTCCTCTTCTGCTGCTGTAGTGAGCTTATTAGTATCCTCTCCCCCTTGTAGACAAGACAAAGACGATGTAGAAGCTTCCATTCCGAGGTTTCCTCCTTTTATTTCCTTCTAGAAGGGGGGAATCTATAGGGAAAAGGGGAGAAGATTTTAGGATAAGAAAGAAATTCGGCGCCGCCAAATTCTTGCATGTGTTTCCATTTCAGTCATAATTAGAGCTTACCCAGAATGGGGGGAAAGGTGAGGCTTAGAAGGGAAAATGTTGATGGTGACGGCGGCGCCGGAGAGTGCGCGGCGGAGGACGGTGAAGGTGGTGGAGCAAAAGTGAGTTGGAAGTGATGACTAAGGTTGACTGGGCGAGAGAGAGTGCAGTTTTTGAAGGCGCGAGGGAGATTTATTTATTTATTTATTTAATGCCAACAACTCATAAAGACTATATATTATATTGTTATAAAAAGAAGAAGAAAAAAAGTTAGTTTTCTAACTACTATAATGATCAGTTGAATTACTTGAATCTCCAGCTAGGTTTTTTATGGACACTACTTTATTCATTTAACACAAATTAACTCAAATAATGTCGCGACCAGCTTGATTGACATGAGTAGTCAGTCGTGCACTCTCAATTTTTTAAGAGAGGTCGGGATTCGAATCGCTTCTCATATGAAAAATAATTTAGCCAGCAATTTGCCTATTAATTAGGCCGAGCAACACGAACGGGAATTAATCTATGTCTCTTACAATTAGGGTATATTCAGGACACCCCGGTGTCTGACCAATTAAAAATTTTGGTAAGATGATGGCAAAGCCCGTTAGTCAATCGAGTTAAGGGACAAGGTCCCTTGGTTTGTTAAAGAGAGTTCCCTAGTTGGACATGAAACAAAGTCCCTTGGTCATTATAGATGTATTGAAAATCCCCAACCTACCGAAGGCGAAGACCCTATTTCCGCTCCTTGACTAAGATATAAGTGGGAGTGTCTAACACCATAGATCAATAACTTTGTTCTTCTCTATTCAACAACATTGTTCCAATAAAAAGAAATTATAACAACAAAAATTGAACAAAGAAATGTTTATTTACCCATTGAAATAGTATATATATAGTTTTTATATCTTCACTTTTACCTTTAGACAGTGTAATTATATATCTTTAATTTTTCTTTATATTTTTGTCACTATTTACACTTACTGTACCTTCTAATGGACTGTTAAATTATATATAATTTTATGTTTTACTTGATTTAAAAATAATAATTAGACATTAAATTATTTAAATTCAATCTTTTTATTTTTGTTTAAACTATGTAGAAGGAATGCTACTACTTTAATTTATACTAAAACTCTACACCATCTTGTGAATAGGAGCTTACCCTTGCTACATTTCTTGAGTTGTCATAGGGAATAGGGAATTAAGGAGTAGTAGGGTCAAAGGCAAAGGATGGAGTTTTTTTTTTTTTTTTTTTTTTTTTTTTTTTTTTGGGGGGGGGGGGGGGGGGGGGGGTGTATATCTCTATAACTTCATATAGTAAGTAGTAAGTACATACATAAATGATGATAACTCCGTAATAATAATAATACTATGGGGCCCTTGTCACTTGTCAAGTTTTGACTACCTTTAACTTCATATAAAATAATAATAATAATAATAATAATAATAATAATAATACTAAAAAAAAGGATAATTTATTCGTTGCATAAAAGAACATAATGAATAATTTTTATAAATTGATACTGAAGTTGCGCATCTAAAATATGCTTTCTCTATCATTAAATAAAGACAATTACATTCTTGACAAACACATTGTGCTCAGATGATATCTATGTGGCTCTTCTCGAGGGAAGGTCACTGGATTAAATTCCGGTAGTGCGGTATTGACTCTTTAGGCTGTAACAAATAAAGAAAGTATATAATAAATACTACATTGTAATAGAGTCAATATTACTCTAAATAAATATATAAAGACTATTCTTTCTTTGGGTGGTTCAAAATTATTACATTTATTGCATGATTAAATACGAGTTGGGTCAAGCTGAGTTAATTATTTCATTTATTGCATAATTAAATATAAGTTAGGTCGAGCTGAGTCAAATAATAAAAATCTTAGATCATCCTACCTTATACGACAAATTTTATTGTGAACCATGATCCATGTAGCAGCATGGACCATGAAATAGGTATCATTCTAATTACACTCCAGTTTCATTAGATACTATTGCTCTGTATTTTAATTTCATTTTTCATGCACACTAGTTTCATTGTAATAATATTAAAGTATCATTTTAATTCTACTACAGTTTCATACTTTCATATGATCAATAATATAAATTATTTCATGAGCTATATTTTTTTGTTCCATTTTTCACACACACTAGTTTTATTACAGAAACACTAAAATATCTTAGGGATAAGGGTCAAATAGACCCTCAAACTATACTCATTGTGCAATTAAGCCCTTCAACTTCAAAAAGCTCTAATTAGGTCTTCAAACTTATTATTTTGGGTTTTCAAAAAAAAAAAAAACTTATTATTTTGAAACAAATACCCTTTTTACCTATTTGTATATTATTTGTGTATTAAATATATATTATATTATATAATATACATTCAATACATAAATAATGTACATTTAATATATTAAAAATATATTTTTATTTATTATAGTTCACACAATATTATGTGGATCATGGTCTACATAATAATTTGTCAAACTTTTCAAGTAACCAGTCAAAGATCCAGATGTAACCGTCGTGAATCTTGGCCCATATTATGACATCATCACCGCCAACTTGTCGGATTTTCGCGCCCTTTTTGCGTTTCCTTTCTCGTATGCAGCTGGCCAGCTATGCATATAGCGTATATGTAATTGGCAGAGTAAGATGACATGATGAATCCTTAATGAAGGTTTATGGAACTAAAGGGTGTGTTTGGTTGACAGGTTTAACTATTAAGAATGTGTATCAAAGTTATTATTATTGTTTGGTTAATAGGTTTTAGAACAATACTATATAATTAAAAAACTTATTTCTTAATAAAATATGGTTTTACCCCTTCTTCATCTGCTTCCCCAACTATTAATAATCATTCTTATTTCATCCTAGTGCCTACTACCAAACATGCAAAATACTTTTACTAAAACTTATTACTATTACTAAGTATTTGATACACATTCCGATTGTGATTCCCATGTGCACAATTTTACTTTACGTACTTTTTAATTGCACAATGCAATTGAAGAAAAAAATAAAATTAGAGTACGAGATTATGATCATGTAATACAGATCATGTTGTGATATCGTGAACGTGAAGCCCACTGAACGTAACCCATAAGACAAGAAAAAACTTAACAAAAAGGAAAATGAATTAAAAGGGAAAAAAATAAAGAAGAAGCTATAGACAGTGGAAGAAAACAAAGAAAAATGATTTGTTTTTTAAGTGACGTAAGAAACTCACAGTTCTTATTTAAGAGTGTATACTAAATTTCGCTCTATATTATAAGAAGATCATATGCAATGGATTTAATCGAGAAGGTATTGGCAAGAATCAAATACGTTACTTTATGTAAGAATTATATGCTTCACTTACTTAATTATTTATCTCGGAATAAAAAAATAAAATTTTGCAGAAAAATCCCACTTCCCAGCCAGTCAGCCACCCATCACTTGTTGATTCCAAAAATTTTGAGTAAGCATTGAAACTTATTTACAACTTTTTGTATGATATGATTGAGGTGTTTATTTTGGTGATCTTATGATGATTGTGTTTTAGTAGTAATATTTTTGCTGTTTTAAGGTCTAAAAAATCAACTCTATAATGATGTCCCTTATGGGCACACAAATCCCCTCCCCAACCCCAAAAAAAAATGATCTTTCTCCATGACAATATTCAATAGTTAAAAAACTGCATTTAAAATTCAACAATGTGGGAGATTGAACTAGAATTGGATCTACATTAGGTTGGCCGGGCTCCTTATGCGCAGAAAAATACAATTTGGTATTGCATTTTAAAGTTGGATAGACTTGATTTACCTCCTTATACACCTTGGGAACTAGTTTATACGGTTCAAAATTAGTACGGTGAAGCTGAGATACCTAGATAATCATAGAGAAAAAGAAAACTGATCTTTTAAGTAGGGGGAATGCAGGTGTTAGGGTGGCTCAGACTAACCCCAATTCAATACTAATAGTAATATAATAATGCATTTGTTTTACCAAAAGGAAAATGGCAGTCTCACATTTTTCACCTTACCTCTGTAAAATTACAGGATGAAAATTGAAATAAAAGCAACAAAATTGAAGCAACAATATGATGAAAGAGGGTAACTATACTACTATCAACTATGTATGTAGTTGGTGGTAAGATTATCAAACCCACTGGGCCTTCCTACTCGGATCCCCATTCCCCACCACTCTCTGGGCAGTGTGCTCACATGCTTGCCTTCCCCAATTTCTACCCCACCCCCATTACTACTTCAATTTATGTCAGCATGAACAATTTAATTGATCACATGAGTGAAGTTTGAAAAAAAAAATCAGACCTTGGGCACAGTAAACAAAGATCACTGAATTACCATAATAATTTCTTCGTTGACGAATTTTCCGTATATATCTCTTAAAATTTTGTGAAGATGAGAAGAAATTGTCAAATGGGTGACGAAATGAAAAACTAATCTAGAACTATGATTAAAACTAAGAATAAAATGTGATAAAATTATTAGTTGATAGACTAAATATGAAAATTTTTCCGTAAACGAGGATTAAATTAAAAATAACTCGCTCATTTAATTTAACAATTTATGTGAACTTAAATACACTGTTATTTACAATTTTTTTTAAACAAAAAAAAAAACTTTATATATGTTGCTTTTATTCCAATTCTCTATCTTTCTTTTCCTAGGTCATGTATTAGGGCAAGTATCCTTAATGAAGATGAGGCAATGGTAGTGTATTATTATTATTATTATTATTATTATTATTATAGGTCATGTGCACTTAACTGACAACTGGGGCGTTTGGCTGTTGGGAATTTTGGTGCACCATACATGCATGCATATATGGTCTAGCTTAGGTCTCTTCCTCCCAATCCATGTACGGACTTGTACTCTTGTCCTTTGGTAGGGTATATACATACTTCTTATTACTAGCTAATCTTGTATTAGGCACCAATAAACATTCATTAAGGTGCATTAACAATAGCTATTAGAGCAATGGGAATAATCTACCATGTTAACTATTGATTAGATATATATATGTAGGGGTAACAGTTCTACCCACACCCTATGAGTTCCCTGCATCCCCGCTCCAATGAGTTTTAAAATACACGCACGATTTGGATAATGGGTGCGGGGATGAGGTAATTTTGTATACGACCCGTATATGGGGGCGGGTGCGACGGAGATATTCCCACACCCGCCACCCGCACTTATAAAAAATATACTTGTGTTATTAGTATTAACAAGTTTCATCTAATTTGCAAATTAGGCTTGAATAAAGAGTAAATATCCAAAATTGTCACTCGACTATGTCATAATTCACAAATTAGTCATTGACTATCAATTTTGCCAATTAAGTCCTCAACTATTCAATTCTTACGCAATAATAATTCACAAATCAATCATTCGTTGAGTATCTTATTGAGTAAGAATTGAATAGTTGAGGACCTTATTGAGTACGAATTGAATAGTTAAGGACTTTATTAAATAAAAATTGAGTAATTGAAAACTTAATTTGCTAAACTTAATAGTCAAGAAATAATTTGTGGATGGACCATTCTTGGATATTTACATCAACCGGAAATTACAAATTTAAATGTAATTCTATTGTTGAACACAAACGTATAGGCCCAATCCGTTCTTCTGTATGGGCTGGGCCTGTTCCTTAAATTGGGTTGGGTCTTGTTTTTCTCTCTTAAATCTGGGCTTCAGGTTGTCCAATGGACATGAAAATGCCACAATCTTCCATCTCTAGGCTCCAGCCACTAGTTACAGGTAAATTATTCTGTGGATTCAGATACACCTTGAAAGGTGAACCCGAGTTATTAGTATAACTATTGCTAATTACAACCACCCGCAAATTATATTGTGTCCTCAAAATTCACATTACAATGTAGGAAAAATATTTTCAAAAAAAAAATGTAGGAAAAATAAAGAGAAAAGAGGCAAATTAGTTTTCTAAATATCACAATTTTTTTAATAATTATAAAATTGACCTTGTATTTTTTATAACTAAAATCTTCAATCATTAATGAATCTTGATAGTTAGGTGTGATCAACCATCACTTTTTACATGATGACCAAGTTCTCATTTGAGTATACATAATTAAGTTCAAATAAGCACTAGCAGTCATGTGAGAACATGCTGACTAACCTCATCTGTCTATCTGATATGATTATGGTCGGAAATTAATAAAAAAATATTGTGACATTTCTATAATTATAATGGTGCGGTTGAAAACGCTTGATAGTGCATCCACGAATAATTAATAGTGCACACACATTCGAGTGCACTATTATAGATTTTAAGCGCACTGTCAACTATCTGTAAATGCACTATTAAATGTTTTTAAATACACCATTATAATTATCAAAATACCACTGTATTTTTCCTTAAACTTCAACTCTTGATCATTTTAGATGAACATATAAGATTAATTCGCACGTTCTTTTTATCGCCCCTTTTAAAATTTATAAAATATGATAAATCAATAAGCCATTAGTTGATCGCCAGAAGGTTGCGTGGCTGCATAGAATTTTGCAACTTCACAGCCCATTCATTACATATAACTATTAATTAGTATCCATATCTGGCAAACTTCTTTTTTTTTTTTTTTTTTTTTGTAAATTCACGGGGTCGTCCAGGTCCACCCACGTTCGTTCCGAGAAGCATGAGAGCTGGCCCAGGAGGAATCGTCACTTGTGGGAATCGAACCCGAGTTCTCTCGGAATTCTTTCCCCACAAAGAGAGCTCACTTGTCACTTGAGCTACCCCATTGGGTTGGAGCTAAACGTTATTGTTATCATCCATTTCACAAAATAGATTGACACCCACTGCTTAATCTAACCAATCCTTAATACTAACTAGTATTTTCACCCGTGCGTTGCACGGAATGAATTTGTTATAATATTTTAATAAATATTTGAATCGATATACAATTATATAAATTATAACATCGAATATGAGTATGAATAAGTGTATAAATGTAACTGTTGGAAAAAAATTAGCATAAAATGGCATTTTACTGGCAATATTGTGGTACAAAATATATGTGGTCCACTTTCGATTTCGGTCGGTCAAAGTGGTTCGTGTTCTTCATAGTTAGACGAAAAGATTGATATATTGTACGCTCAAAATTGATAATGGGTGAATGAGAAATTGGTTCTCAAAGTTGACCCATTTGAGTTAGAAAAATATAGAGAAAAACCTTTCAAGTAACTTTTGTCCCACATTGGTTTGAGAAGTGGTTTGCACCACTACTTATACAAGAGTTTTTCTAAGGCTTATTAAATTGTATAGCATAGAGGCTCTCTCTCCGCGCGCAGGGGGGGGGTGCAAATGAAATCCCAAAATGAACTAAAAAGCTTGACGACTCGTGCGCGGCACCTGCATGCACGAATGTCGTTCAGAAATTTGGTTGGCCTTGCGGGTTGAATTATGCCGAATTTCATATTTTTTACAATATACGCAAACCATACATAAGGATATTGTTTTTATTAATAGTATAGATTGCATTGTAGAGAAATATATATATATACTGAATTATTACCATTAGTAATTCTAGTCTAGAATTGTATTACAAATAGGAACGTAGGAAAGAATATATTTTATTAGGAATTCTATTTGAATTTACAATTGAGGGATAGGAATTGTATTACCATATTTTACAATATTATGCACACCAAAATATTATAGGTCTGTTTTGGCGGGAAGTTAAAACTGAGGATATTGTTTTTATTAATAGTATAGATTGCATTGCAGAGAAATATATATATATACTGAATTATTACCATTAGTAATTCTAGTCTAGAATTGTATTACAAATAGGAACGTAGGAAAGAATATATTTTATTACGAATTCTATTAGAATTTACAATTTGTATTAGGATAGGAATTGTATTACCATATTTTACAATATTACGCAGACCAAAATATTATAGGTCTGTTTGGGCGAGAAGTTAAAACTGAGGATATTGTTTTTATTAATAGTATAGATTGCATTGCAGAGAAATATATATACTGAATTATTACCATTGGTAATTCTAGTCTAGAATTGTATTACGAATAGGAACGTAGGAAAGAATATATTTTATTACGAATTCTATTTGAATTTACAATTGTATTAGGATAGGAATTGTATTACCATATTTTACAATATTACGCAGACCAAAATATTATAGGTCTGTTTTGGGCGGGAAGTTAAAACTGAGGATATTGTTTTTATTAATAGTATAGATTGTATTGCAGAGAAATATATATATATACTGAATTATTATCATTAGTAATTCTAGTCTAGAATTGTATTACAAATAGGAACGTAGGAAAAAATATATTTTATTACGAATTCTATTTGAATTTACAATTGTATTAGGGATAGGAATTGTATTACCATATTTTACAATATTACGCAGACCAAAATATTATAGGTCTGTTTTGGCGGGAAGTTAAAACTGAGGATATTGTTTTTATTAATAGTATAGATTGCATTGCAGAGAAATATATATATATACTGAATTATTACCATTAGTAATTCTAGTGTATTACGAATAGGAACGTAGAAAGAATATATTTTATTAGGAATTTATTTCAATTTATAATTGTATTAGGGATAGGAATTGTATTACCATATTTTACAATATTACGCAGACCAAAATATTATAGGTCTGTTTTGGGCGGGAAGTTAAAACTATTGTATTACAGAGAATATATATATATACTGAATTATTACATTAGTAATTTGTCTAGTGTATTACAAATAGGAACGTAGGAAAAATATATTTTATTAGAATTCTATTTGAATTTACAATTGTATGGGATAGGAATTGTATTACATATTTTACAATATTACGCAGACCAAAATATTATAGTCTGTTTTGGACGGGAAGTTAAACTGAGGATATTTTTTTATTAATAGTATAGATTGCATTGCAGAGAAATATATATATATACTGAATTATTACCATTAGTAATTCTAGTGTATTACGAATAGGAACGTAGAAAAGAATATATTTTATTAGGAATTTTATTTCAATTTATAATTGTAGGGATAGGAATTGTATTACCATATTTTACAATATTACGCACACCAAAATATTATAGGTCTGTTTTGGGCGGGAAGTTAAAACTGAGGATATTGTTTTTATTAATAGTATAGATTGCATTGCAGAGAATATATATATATACTGAATTATTGCCATTAGTAATTCTAAGTCTAGAATTTATTACAAATAGGAACGTAGGAAAAATATATTTTATTACGAATTCTATTTGAATTTACAATTGTATTAGGGATAGGAATTGTATTACCATATTTTACAATATTACGCAGACCAAAATATTATAGGTCTGTTTTGGGCGGGAAGTTAAAACTGAGGATATTGTTTTTATTAATAGTATAGATTGCATTGCAGAGAAATATATATATATACTGAATTATTACCATTAGTAATTCTAGTGTATTATGAATAGGAACGTAGAAAAGAATATATTTTATTAGGAATTTTATTTCAATTTATAATTGTAGGGATAGGAATTGTATTACCATATTTTACAATATTACGCAGACCAAAATATTATAGGTCTGTTTTGGCGGGAAGTTAAAATATCATAAAGGCGTCCTTTGATATAATTTGGAGAGAATCTAGAGATGTGGCGAGGGGCTTTCCTTATATAGATCGGAATCGAAGCAAGAGAGAAACTTTAACAGGAGAAGGAGAAGAGGAGAAACAACTCGACCAAGAGAAGAGAGAGATATCAGAATTAGTGGTTTGGAATATTCGACTCACGCTGCGGTAGGCGCACACCGTTGCTGCCCTGGGACGATGACGTGGAACGATTTCGTACTTTAATCAGTTTTCGCCCTAAATACAAGTAACTCTGTTGAACTATGTATAACTCGCAGATAAAGACACAAGATCGAATCTGAACAGTGATAAGAGTTCTTAAGTAGGAACTGATTCTCTTACTGACTCTATTACAATGCAGTATCTGTTCATAACTAAGGCTCGAACCCACTACCTCCCGTATAAAAGGAAGTTTGATGTCACTTGACCACAAGTAACAAAGTAATAGTAATAGTAATTTTACGAGGAAAGCTTTCGCCCCCCATACGAATAACTCAATTGATACTTAAGTGATGCATAAGATATCGACCCTCTTATCTAAAAGGTCGTTATTAATTGTAATTTATCTTTTTGTAATTTTATTGAGTCGCAATATGAAGTTATGAACCTTTGAGACGATAGATTTCACTTTGAGAGTGAACAATAATATATACATGGACCCGTCTATAAGATGAATCCGTCACAATTTTTATACTGAATGTTCATAATTCAAATTGTGAACATTTAATAGATAAATTATGTATTTTAAATTTGAAATCACTTTATAAGGTGAACCACATAATAATTTGTCAGCAATGAAGAAAGGCTCCGGTGAAGTTGGGACAACGTGCGGCCGTTTGTTTCGTGTAAGGGAACGTTAGTGACGTAACGGCTTGTGTGTAGCGTAAGCCAGTAAGCGGCGTGAGTGACGGAAAATGTATTAGCTGTTTCCGTGACGGATTAGGGCGAATTTGTCGATAGAATAGAATTAAAGAAACGTGTTTTGGTAGTAATATACAACTTCACTAAAAGGGGTTTGGCTGGTCAACGCGTAAAGAAAGTCATCAAAACTTCTACACTTGCCCTACCCTTTCTAGAATTATTAATATATTAGACAAATAAATGTATATTAATTTTGGATTATTTGATTTGGTTTCATCTAAAAACAAAGTATAATAAAATTAGTCAATTTATTAGTGGTTAGTATAATTTATTTCTTCATTTGATGAGCCTTGAAATAAATGTGTGATTTGAACTATATTATATTTAATTATGTGTTTTTCTTTTGAAAACTATTTAATCATGTGTGTTCAAAATAGGTTTTTGACACTTGCCATGACAATCAAAGTGGGTTGGACACATCGTACTACCTCACCTCGTCATATAATAATGGTGAGTTTTGAGTTGAAGGTTTAGAGCAACTTTAAGTCTGTATTGGTGGAGTTTTTGTGTATCTTAATATTCTACTCATTTATACAAAAAATAAAATAAAATAAAAATGAAAGGATAATTGGTGTGCTCGCTAGTCGCTAGGCTAGCGACTACTCCTAATTACCTAGTGGGCAGATAAAGAGCATGTACCCGCTAGACACCTGCATGAGCTCGACGACATGTTTTTCTCTTCAGTTCTTTTTGTTTGTTTTTTTCATCACATATTGAGTTCTTCTACAAGAATCGTACTTTTCCCATTTTTTCTACCACACATATTCGCTTTCTTATAACACAATAAAGAACCTTTAAAATAACTACTAATAGGATTGATCTCGATAGTACAGTCCATCATGAGATCGGACTAAATGTACTGTTCCACAAGTCACATGGCTGTGGGCATAGGTTGGCCGCTATTTATCTTTTTAAAACAAATCAAAATACTTAATAAATACTTTAAAGTTAGAGATCAAGGGAGATTGAGTTGGTAGACTTGCATTTTCAATAAACTATTTCAAATATATAATTTATGGATAATGAGTTTGAAAAATATTGGTGAATTTTGTCAACTACTTGTATGAACTTTGTATGGTGTTATTATAAAAAGTGGATGTTAGAGCGTTCTTGTGAAAAATGCCATAATTAATCTATACTATCTATACTATTAATAAAAACAATATCCTCAGTTTTAACTTCCCGCCCAAAACAGACCTATAATATTTTGGTCTGCGTAATATTGTAAAATATGGTAATACAATTCCTATCCCTAATACAATTGTAAATTCAAATAGAATTCGTAATAAAAATATTTTTTCCTACGTTCCTATTTGTAATACAATTCTAGATTAGAATTACTAATGGCAATAATTCAGTATATATATATATTTCTCTGCAATGCAATCTATACTATTAATAAAAACAATATCCTCAGTTTTAACTTCCCGCCCAAAACAGACCTATAATATTTTGGTCTGCGTAATATTATAAAATATGGTAATACAATTCCTATCCCTAATACAATTATAAATTGAAATAAAATTACTAATAAAATATATTCTTTTCTACGTTCCTATTCGTAATACACTAGAATTACTAATGGTAATAATTCAGTATATATATATATTTCTCTGCAATGCAATCTATACTATTAATAAAAACAATATCCTCAG
>CP025651.1:3154219-3310524 GCA_003576665.1 Ipomoea trifida | reverse complement strand
CAATTATAGTATGAGTCTTCCTTGCATGCAACAAATATCACAAAAATTCAGTGTTCTAAAATAAGTGTATTAATGCAATAGGTAGATAATTTACATTATTGCATCATATTCATTAATTTAATTACTTGTCGGTTAGTTATTGCAAGATCTTGAGGTACACTTATATTTTGATATTCAATAAGTATAACTATATCAAAGAAAAATTTACATGGGAGTAATGGGATAATCAGTTGAGTAATTGTTAGTTGACCGTAGAGCGTTGTGTTGGAGAAAAGAAGATATATATAGTGAAGATATATCATCTTCTTCCTTCAACATGTTGATATTCTCTAGACAAATAACTGTTTGCTGAGGATATTGTTTTTATTAATAGTATAGATTGCATTGCAGAGAAATATATATATATACTGAATTATTACCATTAGTAATTCTAGTGTATTACGAATAGGAACGTAGAAAAGAATATATTTTATTAGTAATTTTATTTCAATTTATAATTGTATTAGGGATAGGAATTGTATTACCATATTTTATAATATTACGCAGACCAAAATATTATAGGTCTGTTTTGGGCGGGAAGTTAAAACTGAGGATATTGTTTTTATTAATAGTATAGATTGCATTGCAGAGAAATATATATATATACTGAATTATTGCCATTAGTAATTCTAATCTAGAATTGTATTACAAATAGGAACGTAGGAAAAAATATATTTTATTACGAATTCTATTTGAATTTACAATTGTATTAGGGATAGGAATTGTATTACCATATTTTACAATATTACGCAGACCAAAATATTATAGGTCTGTTTTGGGCGGGAAGTTAAAACTGAGGATATTGTTTTTATTAATAGTATAGATAGTATAGATTAATTATGGCATTTTTCACAAGAACGCTCTAACATCCACTTTTTATAATAACACCATACAAAGTTCATACAAGTAGTTGACAAAATTCACCAATATTTTTCAAACTCATTATCCATAAATTATATATTTGAAATAGTTTATTGAAAATGCAAGTCTACCAACTCAATCTCCCTTGATCTCTAACTTTAAAGTATTTATTAAGTATTTTGATTTGTTTTAAAAAGATAAATAGCGGGCCAACCTATGCCCCACAGCCATGTGACTTGTGGAACAGTACATTTAGTCCGATCTCATGATGGACTGTACTATCGAGATCAATCCTATTAGTAGTTATTTTAAAGGTTCTTTATTGTGTTATAAGAAAGCGAATATGTGTGGTAGAAAAAATGGGAAAAGTACGATTCTTGTAGAAGAACTCAATATGTGATGAAAAAAACAAACAAAAAGAACTGAAGAGAAAAACATGTCGTCGAGCTCATGCAGGTGTCTAGCGGGTACATGCTCTTTATCTGCCCACTAGGTAATTAGGAGTAGTCGCTAGCCTAGCGACTAGCGAGCACACCAATTATCCTTTCATTTTTATTTTATTTTATTTTTTGTATAAATGAGTAGAATATTAAGATACACAAAAACTCCACCAATACAGACTTAAAGTTGCTCTAAACCTTCAACTCAAAACTCACCATTATTATATGACGAGGTGAGGTAGTACGATGTGTCCAACCCACTTTGATTGTCATGGCAAGTGTCAAAAACCTATTTTGAACACACATGATTAAATAGTTTTCAAAAGAAAAACACATAATTAAATATAATATAGTTCAAATCACACATTTATTTCAAGGCTCATCAAATGAAAGAAATAAATTATACTAACCACTAATAAATTGACTAATTTTATTATACTTTGTTTTTAGATGAAACCAAATCAAATAATCCAAAATTAATATACATTTATTTGTCTAATATATTAATAATTCTAGAAAGGGTAGGGCAAGTGTAGAAGTTTTGATGACTTTCTTTACGCGTTGACCAGCCAAACCCCTTTTAGTGAAGTTGTATATTACTACCAAAACACGTTTCTTTAATTCTATTCTATCGACAAATTCGCCCTAATCCGTCACGGAAACAGCTAATACATTTTCCGTCACTCACGCCGCTTACTGGCTTACGCTACACACAAGCCGTTACGTCACTAACGTTCCCTTACACGAAACAAACGGCCGCACGTTGTCCCAACTTCACCGGAGCCTTTCTTCATTGCTGACAAATTATTATGTGGTTCACCTTATAAAGTGATTTCAAATTTAAAATACATAATTTATCTATTAAATGTTCACAATTTGAATTATGAACATTCAGTATAAAAATTGTGACGGATTCATCTTATAGACGGGTCCATGGTATAATTATTGTTCACTCTCAAAAGTGAAATCTATCGTCTCAAAGGTTCATAACTTCATATTGCGACTCAATAAAATTACAAAAAGATAAATTACAATTAATAACGACCTTTTAGATAAGAGGGTCGATATCTTATGCATCACTTAAGTATCAATTGAGTTATTCGTATGGGGGGCGAAAGCTTTCCTCGTAAAATTACTATTACTATTACTTTGTTACTTGTGGTCAAGTGACATCAAACCCTTCCCTTTATACGGGAGGTAGTGGGTTCGAGCCTTAGTTATGAACAGATACTGCATTGTAATAGAGTCAGTAAGAGAATCAGTTCCTACTTAGAACTCTTATCACTGTTCAGATTCGATCTTGTGTCTTTATCTGCGAGTTATACATAGTTCAACAGAGTTACTTGTATTTAGGCGAAAAACTGATTAAAGTACGAAATCGTTCCACGTCATCGTCCCCAGGGCAGCAACGGTGTGCCCTACCGCAGCGTGAGTCGAATATTCCAAACCACTAATTCTGAATATCTCTCTCTTCTCTTGGTCGAGTTGTTTCTCCTCTTCTCCTTCTCCCTGTTAAAGTTCTCTCCTTGCTTCGATTCCGATCTATATAAGGAAAGCCCTCGCCACATCTCTAGATTCTCTCCAAATTTATATCAAAAGGACCCCTTTATGGATACGTTGTTGTTCGATTCAATCACGGTGAAGAACAACGACGACATCATCAACAACAATCTTCTGCCTCGTTCCCCTTTCGTTCAATCTCAGCCATCCGATTCCCAGTTTCCGATCATTAGTCAACCTTGTATCTCTTTCTAACCCTTGCTTTCTGGAGCCGTCAGCCTGTCGCCATGGGTAAAAGTAAGCTCTCTAATTTCTCTCTCTCTCTCTCTATGCATGCTGCAATTGTTGATGAGTATATAATATATAAACATAAATGTTCAATCTAGCTTAGGTTTTTAGTTGAGATATAGCACAAAGTCATAGCTTTGAATCTTCTAGGGTTTGTTAAACAGTTTAGGCTTTTAGTTGAGATGGAACACATGCTTCAATTGTAATCAAGTTCCTAATTTCTTAGGTTTTGCTTTGCTTTCGGAAATAAACTTGGGATTTTTATTGAGTGTGTGTGTGTGTTGGGGGGGGGGGGGGGGGGGGGGGGGGGAGGGGTTTAAACATGGAATATAGCATTCAATTAGATTTTTGTACGGAGTAATTAATTGGAATTAAGTGTGAGATTAATTGATTCTAGGGCACCTTGTGTATATACTAGGAAGTACTGTTTTTTAATTTATGAAAAGAATGGTCTTTCACCTTTGTCAGTTGAGTTACTTGGTTTTTGGATGTGATTACTGTTGAATTGTTGATGGAATTTGGAACTAAGGGCTTTTTTTTCCCTTTCTGGTAATTGAAATTGTAGGGAGTTCACAACGGAAGAATGCTGCCATGTTAGATAGTAGTGATACAGATAGCGTGAGTTCATCGTCGACTGCTCGCTCAGAAATGTTGGTGTCTAGTGGGGAGGAAGTTCAGCTTGATAAGGATACTTTTCTTGATCAATGCTTAGATGCCCTTTACGAGAAAAGGTATAATATTTGTTGCCACACTTGTTGAACTAATCTTGAGAATTTGGATGCAATGTATGCCCTAGCTCATGTTGTATTTACTAATGAGCAATGGTGGGCTAGAAAGTTGATAGTTTTGGCTATTGGTTTCGGTACTTTTATTAGAAGTGTATGTGATTTAGGGTATAAAAATTGGTGTGGTTTTAGTTTTATTGTACTTGAAGTATGTCGTGAATTCTCATTCCTCCTTTTGTCCCTTTTAGGGGAGCTACAAGAGAGAAGGCTTTGGCATCGCTCATAGATGTCTTTAATAGCAACATGCAGCATGAATACGTTGAAAAGAAGTAAGCCAATGTTTTGAATTTCTAGCTTAACAGGATTGTTTTGTGGTGTTTAAGATTTCGATATTTTTTCTTTGAAGTATTTCAGAACCCTAATAGGAATAGGCGAGATTTTGGTTTGCTTTCTCATAGTGAGTTATATCATATATGTGAACCCTTTGGGGCTTTAGTAATTTGCATTTGCTAAATTCTAAACATTACATAAGGGGGGAGTCTCTGTCTTAAATTCATGCGTCTATAGAAAGCACCTAAAAAATATGAGTTCGTTAAGATCCTTTTGGTTATTGTGCACTTCTGTTAGTCCTTTGTAGTTTTCTTCAGTAGGTTCATAGTTACAAAGGGGAATGCTCTAACTCTACTGTGGTAATGCACCCTTCAGGATTTAAATAATCTTGTTTTCTGATTCAGGTTTGCAACCCTGCTGCATCAATGTCTTAATTCCATTAAGAAAGGATCTTCAAGGGAGATAGCCTTGGCATCTCATTTTATTGGTAACTGATCTACTTGGTAACAGATTTTCGTCCTACTTTCTGGTTGCTGGACCTTCAGTTTTGACGTTTATGTAACACTGTAGGACTTTTGGCTTTGACTACCGGCTCTGGGAGTAAAGCACAAGAGATATTGGAAGAGTCAATCACTCCTATTTCAGAAGCTCTCAAATCTCGTTCCGATGCTTCTAGGATTTCATCGGTATATAATTTTTTAACCTTTTCTGGTACTTGGTCCTTGAATGGAAAATTTTGTTGCTCACAATGCTACTTGCGGACGCTATTTCAGCTACTGGAGTGTTTGGCCATTATCACCTTTATTGGAGGTGAAGAACCTGAGGAGACTGAGAAGTCGATGCAATTGATGTGGCAAATCATTCATCCAAAAATGGGTCCTAACGTATGTCTCTCACAGTCTCATTCTCCTTATGTTTAGAGAATATCTGTGTTAACCCGAATATATCTAATCAAGCAACCACAAAGACCAGTGAATTCAGATATTTTGCTTGAATGTGTCTGCATTTGATCAAGCAGTCTCAAGCATTAGCAGTTTTCAATATTTTTAGAATTACTATTTGATACAAAAGTTATCCTAGATTCAACATTTTATCTTCTCTGCATTGTATCCCAGGTGTCTTCCGCTAAACCTTCATCACCAATTATAACAGCAGTAGTGTCTGCATGGACCTTCCTTCTCACTACTATGAACGGATGGACTCTTAATCCCAAAAGTTGGCAAGAGTGAGTATATACATCTCTGCCCTTTACCTTCCTGTTCCTCCAGTTTCTTTGTGGGGAGGTGGAATATGAAGAAGAAAAGTGTGGAGTCATATATTTGCATATATGACATATTTGAGCGCGGTGCATGTGTCTCCGATAATAAACTAAACTACACTTGTAATGCAGGTCTATCTCTTACTTCTCCTCTCTGCTAGACAAGGACGATAGATCTGTTCGCATTGCAGCTGGTGAAGCACTTGCTTTGATTTTTGAAGTTGGGAACTTGGAAAAGTTTGCTGGTGAAGCGAAAGGATCTGGTGACGGCTCCACAGATGAAGGGTCCAAATCTCGAGAATTAGTACATATCCAGGGATTAAGATCTAAAGTTCTGAACCAAGTAAGAAGTCTCTCGATTGAGGCAGGAGGTAAAGGGTCTGCCAAGAAAGATCTCAACAGTCAAAGGAACACCTTTCGAGATATTCAGGAATTCCTTGAGGTAATTTTCTATTATTATGAGTGAACATTATTTATTATTACTATTGTTGCCATACTTGGTACTCTGTGTTAGGCACTGCCTTTTTATAACGCAATAAATTGCATTGCAGTATGGATATAGTCCGGAGACCTCTATGAAGATTGCTGGGGAGTCCTTAGACACTACTACATGGGGTGAACTCATTCAGGTTAACCTGTTTCTCTTCTCTTTATTTTTTATTTTTTATTTTTTCTTTAAATATAAATATATTTAAATATTCATTGCATATTTGACGGTGTCTAAAACCATTGTACAGCTCAACTTCTTAAAACATTTCCTTGGGGGTGGATTTGTAAAGCACATGCAGGTCTGTTCGTCGTATTTTAGTTTTCAACATTCCATGAGTCTCTTTTTAAATTGTGAACCGTCCCTCTGATTTCCGATGATGTATGGGCAGGAAAATGAATTCCTTCAAGATGTTTTCAGCTTTACACCAAAGAAAAAAATATTTTCAGGTGCTGAACACCGCGTATCTGGAACTGAAAAGGTTGGTTTGACTTCTCCCCCCACTTTGCAGTGTTTTATTCCATTGAAATTTTCTGCAATTCATACCGTGTTACTAGAACTATATTGTGTTTAAAGCCTGGTGTGGTTGCCAATGGTTTATGTATGAGTTATATTGGTAGTCATATACATACAAACACATCCAGTTTCTTGTACATAGTCATGGAAAATACCCCACAAGGAAAATGAAGTTTGTAATTTTCTCGAGGCAAATGATAACCCTATAATTCTAAGCTAAAAAGCCTTTTATTCAGCATAGGATTTTGCACTTTGTTAATACCCCAATACCCCATGATGCACACACACTTGAGTATGAAGTAATTGGGGCAACCTCCAGCCAAGTTGGTCGGACAATTGGCTTGGTAACTACAAGGTTCCAAGTTCAACTTTCCATGGGAGTTGTCTATTGGCATTTTTGGTTTGAGTTGATTAGTTATGGCAATCTAGGTTGGTTGACCTCTTTGTGGTCCTTTTTGCCGGCTAAAGCTATAAAGCAGGCTTTACTCGGAGTGCACCTTTTGGTAGTGGCTGCGAGCTATCGTGTAGTATGAAGTAATTGCAAGTAAAACCCATTTGTGTAAAAGCATATTATTATATTAGCAGCAAATTATAATGTGGAACGTGGCTCACATTATACGTGAATTACTAATAAATGTTCATTTTTACTTATATTACTATAAGTTCATTTATAGATAATATACTAAAAATTAAACATGTAGTACTAATACACTAAAAATGAACTCTCAAAAAGTAACCCATAACCCATATATCAGTGTTCACCTTACAATGTGGACTATGGTCCAAGGTGATTGTATATTTGCTTTGTTGGTTTATATAATTATACATTCATTTGTTTGCTGAGATTCTTGAAAAAACATTTGTGAGTTCAATGTTAATGTTCTGCATACTCACATTCCACTGTTTCATATAATTGCAGAGGTTATACAAGTCGCCGAACTCGGTCCTGAACAAGGCAAGGACTCAGTATATGAACAAGCAAAGGATGTTATCTCAGGCAAGTTTCCATTTCCTGAACTTGATTCTATGATTGGCAAAGAAAAGAATTGAAAAAAAAAATGAAGATGTTGAAAGAGAATTGCTGTGTTTTCAGGACAGGAATGTTGGTTACTATACAGCTGGAGATGAGGCCTGAAAGACTCAAGGAATTTTGCATGTAATGTGCCCCACTTGTGAACAAGTGCAACAAGACCTGTGTGGCTGTGGATTAATTAAATACAGAATATAATTTGTTTAGTGTATTGTACATTTGGAAATTTGATCAATTCTTAATACCTGATAATAATAAGATTATTTCCACCCAGTTTTTATTTTTAGGCAAAATGGTTAAATATGCCCTCTAATCTTTATACGGAAGTTTAATTAGGTCCTTAAATTTTTGAAAGGTGCAATTAAACACTTTAACTTGTTATTTTGGTACATCTGAACCTAATAGCATATTAGTGACTTGTAATAGCAAGTTGCTAGGGTTTTCAAGGTTGTTTATGTTTGTTAAGTGTTTGTTAGTGTTCATTAATATATTTTAACATGTTCATGAATGCTAAACAAATAAATGCATATATATGTTCATGATTATAATTTGTTCGTAAACAAGAGATAGTTTATATTCACGAATAACTAAACAAATAACATAACGATTATAATTAAAAAAAAAAAAAAAAGAAGGGGGGGGGGGTGGAGGGGGAGGGGCTAAACTAAAGTAGTACTCCGTATCTTAATTTATTTTTTTAAAAATAAAAATAAATTACACTTAAATAAATTTGTCCTTGAACAATTTTAAACAAATACTAAATGAATATGTTCATGAACATTTTTAAACGTATTCACGAACTCTTAATAGACAAGCATACAAATGTTCGAATTTAAGGATTATCGAACACAAACACGAGTAATTTACCAAAAGATTTACTCGCTAACACTCCTAATCTAAAGGAGTTGTCACCTTCTTGGAGGTGGGTTGGCTGGTTGCCTTCTTGGAGAAGCCGACCAGCAAGCAACTTGGTTGATTGAAAGGAGACCAATTCGGTCGATCGAGTGTCAATTTATTTTGTTAACAGCTGGTCAACTTGGTTTGATTGAAAGGAGACCAATTCGATCGATCGAGTGTTAATTTATTTTGTGAACTGTTAACGAGAAATTGAACTTACTTAACCAATTTTAATAAGTTAAAGTGTTTAATTACACCTTTCAAAAGTTTAAAGACCTAATTTCACTTTCGTATAAAGTTGAAGAGCCTATTTGACCTCTTTCACTTATTTTTATGCAGGTTTCATGTCAATAGATAGCCTTGAGAAAATGAAATGATGAATAAAAAGCTTTCATCTTCTCTTCTCAAGCCAAAAAGTGAAATGGTCGGAGGTATCCACGTCTCAAAAACATGAAATTGCAGTACCTGACTTTAACTCTTATCTAACAACATTGAGAACCACTTTACAGCAGCAATGCAAATATAGAACAGATCCAACCCTTCACCATGCTGAACCTGCTATTCATGGATACCTCTTTTGTGCATATTCCTATATGTTGTATGGTGAAAAATTTTGTCCTCACCAATGGCCAGTCACTCCCGACATATGTTTTTTCATGGAACGGTCTCTTCTGTTGTGATTTCGTCCTCCTCCCCTATGCCCTCTGCCTCTGGAGTTCCCTCGCCCTCCTGGACCGCTCTCCTCGTTTGTTTCGGTCTCGTTGTCTTGCTCTGCACTAGACTCAGTTGGCTTTTGAGCTGCACTTGAAGAAACATAGCCATGACCGAACCCATGTCCCCCCCGCTGTCCTCTCCCTCTGAAGTTCCCTCGGCCTCCTGGACCGCTCTCATTTGTTTCAGTCTCATCACCTTGGTCTGGATTGGAAGAAACATAGCCACGACCAAACCCATGTCCCCCACGCCGCCCTCTCCCTCTGAAGTTCCCTCGGCCACCTCTGCTGCCATCCTCGCTGAATTCATCACCTCGCTCTGCAGCAGCTGCAGCAGATTCGGCAATCTTTTTGACAGCACCTAATGGAAGATTACCACCCCGTCCAAGTCCATGTATAAGTTCTCTCTGCGATTGAGTAACTAAGGAAGCTTCGTTATAATTAGCCACTGCAACAGAACCTTCAACTTTGTAGCTGTAGTTTTTGCCATCCTTAACATAGAATTGAGGCTTTTTACGTGAACCCCATTTTGTTGCATTGGAAGGATTAGCACCATAACTTCGATCATCAGCTTCCAAAGACTTTCCCCTGCTAGAATTTAATTTGTCATCCTGTGTTTCCGTTTCCTCCAATGCGGAGTCGCCAATACTCATACCTAAATCATCAAATGAGTCATCATACTCATCTTCATACTCAAGCTGTGACACGAGTGCAGCTGTCCTTGCCAAATCCTTTTCGCTTCTAGAATTCAGAATCAATGACTCAGGTTGGTCAGTGTCTGTTTTCCTGATGAACCTCCCAACCACAGATGTGGAAGAATTAGAAGAACCATCAGCTTGATGTCTCACTGCTGCAGGGTGAACACTTTTTTGGGGGACTGGTTCAGATTCCAATAATTTTCCTTTACCCTTGTCATTAGGTGTCAATAATTTCCCTTTACCCTTGTCATTAGGTGTCAATGAGGGAACGGACTTGGGTTTTGGGGTTTCCTCTAAGGCAATGTCCAGAGACTGTAGGTCTTTGTGAAGGGTACCCTCTAGAATCCTCTGTATAACCTCTTCAGGATCCTGGTTATAAACTTCAAGACAGGCAACTAAGAAACCTTTCCCATACTCGGGAAATAGATCTTTTATTTGACTGATTTTTGATTCAATGATTGCTGTGTCTTCGTCATCCTGCAGTTTACCGTCTGTCCCAGTGGATGGCATGCTAGATGTAGTAATATTGGCTTTCAGCGGGTTGACCACGATCCCAGAGAGAAACCGAAGTTGATCATCATCCACAGAAAACCACCCTGCAAGTAACTATGTTGGCATCAGCATATTGCTTGAATGGGATTAACTGGACTTAAAAATAACAAAATAACAACTACTAGATGCAATATACAAGTGACAGAACCTCAAAATTTAGTCATCATCTCACTCTAGAAAACATGTAAAATAAATTCAATAGGGCTGAATATCACATAACGTTCTACCTGCATTTCTCAATAGTTCAATCCGGCTCATTATTTTGTGATTCTCTTCAATGTTTTGTAGAAGTGTCCCTTTAGTATGCCCTTCGGGAGAAGAAAAAGAAACACCATTGACATCCCTGATGAGCTGTACAACTATATCTGTTCTTATGACTGGATCTTCCACCTTTGCAGGAAACATTTTCATGCCAACTGGAATAGGGAAACTTCCATCGAAAACCTCATCACTTAGATAGCAAAAGTACAGTAGTTTCCAACCAAAATTTACTATCCTTGCCGCTAACATTTTCAGACTAAGATAAACATTTGAATGCATACTACTGGATATATCTGAGGACCCATTGTCTTTAGATGCAAAAATTATATTGAAACCTCGGTGCAAGGATGGTAACAGAGAATCATGTAATCTTGCAAGGGTAGTAAGCATCTCCTCATTCCCATAACTGCATAAAAATGAATATTAAAGAATACTGTTGTGCTTTCTTGAGCATGCAGCCAACGAAATAAAGTACAAGTTTAATGAGATAAAAAAAACAACAATTGGCCTACGACGGCTACACCTTTAAAAAGGATAAGCAAATTGGAAAATTACTGAACTGAATTAGGTATATGTATGTGACACAAGCAATTACACTCATTCAAGCAAAACATCCCACACATGTACAAATGTACACATTATCACTAATATCAAGCTATCAGAAGGTAAAACAATGCAACAATGATTTTAAATCTACTCAAAATATTATCCAGATGACAAGCAAATATAGTTTGATGTTTAGACTACAATCGAATATTTTTTGATTGTAAAACATGGAGCAAGTATCATTGATAGAAATGTTTGATTTGGTTAGTAAAATTGCATTTACTGGTGTGGATATTACAATATGGACCCTAAGCAGATTTTCTTAACAGACACAATTAGTAAGTAATAGTAAATACATTTCTTCAAAAAAAATTAAAGAAAAATGGGACATGAAAAGGAAACAAAAATCAACTGGGAAATAAGTACCTCATTTCAACAGGGCTAGAGAAGTAAACAGCAGACTGTTTGTAGGCATTAACAAATGCATCCAAGGAAACAACAGCATCATTTATGAAATCCATTACCTGCAGGTGAGAGCATAACACTCAAAACCAGAGAAATAAATATACATACACTAATGAAAGAAACCAAAGAAGTGACTGCAGGTAAATAATAATAATAAAAAGAACCAAGGAATACAAACATGCATCATCAATTATTGGAAGTTCGCCTTTTAGTAAGTAGATACACGGCCAAGGAAAACATTCAAGTCTAGAACCGTCAGAATTATATTTGCATGGAACACATGTATTTTTGTGTGTTTTTTACTTGTAACAGAACTACATAAAAATAAAATAGAAGGAACTTTTTCTGTTTCTACCTAACAGGAAATAAGTTCAAGTCACCTCTAAATAGTCTGCAAGAAGCCGAGTGGGCCCAAGGTCTTGACAGCCAACTGATGAAAATAAAACCTGCAAATGCCCCACAGAAAACATGTCAAAATATTGTGCCAACCTGCTTAAGGTAAGATCAGATACCGATTTCAGAGTTGGGCAAGAAGTTGCAGAATAAATTTATGAAGAGGAGATGTTAATAAAAGGTAAAGACATAACATAAAATACAAGCAATTGAGTTGACAATCAAATATTCAAATAAGACAGACGGTGATTAACCTGAGTTTAAAAAAGAAACACAATTTTATGAACCACACGTGGTTATAATGCACCATGCAATCCCCAAATTTACTATTAAGGATCCTCCATGCTTCATGTTGATTCCAATGTAATGATTTCAAATTTATTTGGATTCCTCTCAGAGGATGACCAAGTGCGTAAAGCTACCACACAAAATATGGTATGAGGAAGGAAGATGTAAGTTCCTCACATCTTTGAGCAATATCTCATGCTGCAAGATTGGCTGCAGTGCAGCACATGGTCACGATTCATCCCTCACAGCCTGAGTTTCATAACCTCAGTAATACAAACCAATGTTTCCCTTCCAGACAAATTAGTTTCACTTAATGAAACAGTTAACATTATTGCAGGTTCTTTTAGATGGGTTGTTTCTAGAGCTTGAACCTATGTAAGTCTTGAAGATATTTGAAGACAAATTCAATGCTTTAGAACTTACAAGTCTTGAAATGCATATATATATATATATATATATATATATATATATATGATGCATAGTGTAAAGCAATAAATGAGCAAGAAAATACAACGTGCGAGCACAAGTCCCTAACTAATCCTCAATTACATATACAAATAGGATAAATGATGTTCAGAAACTATACCTCTAAAGATGAGGAACACCGTTGATACATAGTCTGAACAATGTTCAAAAAATGAGAAATGACTGCAGTAAGATCATCGTGGATCCATGGTTGTGCATTTACTGCATTCATGACCTGGCAAAAATTATACATGTCAGAGAGAGAGGAGGAGGAGAGAATTTTCTTCTTTTTTTTTTTGGGTGGGGGGTGGGGGGATTGTCATGGACCAATTGAATTTATCTACTGATTGTATATCCTTTGAAGGCAGCAGGTTATGGTAATTAAGTTACTCAAGCAACATGCCTTCAAAATAGTAGGCTATAAAGGTCAGTAGGATTTAAACTTGGTTCATGCATTTGATTCAGTGATCATATTGTTTCTTTCCCTTTAACATGAGACCGGGGTGGTGGCTTTGGTCATTGATATTTTGTAAAACTAGGTTCTAATACAACTTGAGTAGAAGTGTAGAACCCCATGCAAAGCAAATGAAGCAATACACCCAAGTAACACATTTCAGTGATGATGCAAGAAAACCTTGTTATTGGGTCAGATGACAGTAAACATGCATGGAGTAAAAGATTAGTTGACAACAATAGTGCATATAATTTAAATCAAAAGTAATCCATAAGCTTTTTAACACAAAAGGTTTTAAAAATTGGTACATCTTTCTATCTATATCAAGAAACATTTTGTTGGGCAAGGTAAAACCATCAAAAGAAATTTATGCATTGCTTAGGTGATCCATATACACTTTTTAGTTTTTATCAGCTTTGAATTATACAATCAATTTAAGCTTCTTGTAGCATTCTAAATTTTCAAGTTTAACATAAGCACAAGGACCAAGTCCAATGACTTCCACAATTTAATTGGTAAATAAGTTCTATTTTGTTCGCTTCTCTAGAATGACCCATATGGAGATGCCTCCCATTCCATAGCAGGCTTCCAGTAGCGCAATTTAGAATAGGGCTAGATATAGTATTTCAGGTAATTGGTATTACACTATTAACCGGTTATTAGAACCATATACAATGGGCATCTGTACACTCAAACTATTTGAAGCTATTGCTTTCAAATGCAAAAGTAAGCTATGAGGAGAGGAGGGGGGGGGGGGGGGGGTAATCAGATCTTAAATTTACCAATATTCTTGTCAAATCTTCATTTTCATGACCATATATAGCAGATATTTCTAACAACTTCGGCAAGTTAAGTAACTTCTTTTCCTGCAAAAGGGCTATAAGTGGAAATAGTTATTAACACCACAATGAAGCTTATGACAGAAACATTTCACCTGTAAAAAAAGTGCTTTACTTTATGAATACAAAAAAAAATAAAAAATAAAAAATAAAAAATTATCTCCAAGTGTGGCAGAGAAACTATATTTTCATAACTAGAATCTCAATTAGATGATTTATAATCCTACTCCAATGAATATGACAGCTCCAATGTCCACCCCTTGTCACCACAACAGAAAATAAAATAGATGGCTCTCTCTGCTCAATTTACACTTGTAGGATAATTACAAAGAGGTCTCCAGAATCATAGTGAGAATATGCGATTGGTTGGAAGTAACATTCAGAGATGAATGTCAGATTTTCAGGTGAATCTGTACAATTACAATTACAGACTGCATCCTTAATTACACCATCAGGGCCAATTATATTGTTTCCTTGTTGAATTCAGAATCACAAAACAACAGTGTCTGCTCAGGTGAATCTGTATAATTACAATATCACACAGTGCAAGCTTAACTACATTGTCGGGGCCTATATTTTTTTTCTTTATTTAATTCTGAATTACTTGAGAAGTTATAAACAACAAATTGCAATGGAGCAGGATAATATACCTGAATAATCTTTCTGACTGAGACTATCAGCAGCCTTGACTCCAGGATCCCGATTAGAAGATCTACAATAAGAAATGATATTCACATGATGCTAAGATGGAAAATGGAAAATACTAAACCACTGGTGCACCCAAAGAAAGGAGTATAGAAGTGACTGTAACTTACATGCGATATAAGGTCATGAAGACACGCCGGGATAGCTCAAACTCACCAACAATGACTCCAGCAACTATGCCCTTTGCTCCTCGGTATGGGAAATCATACCATCTACTCCGAAATTTAAGAAAGCTTTCAAGGAAAGAGTGAAGGGAAGTGTCGCTGGCCACTGAGAAGAATGAAAGGTAGGCAAGAAAGAGTTAAAGATATTTAGCAAGTAGCACCTAAAGTAACCCCTAAAATCCGTCTTAACAACAGGCAAGAGAACATTTAGCATTCAAACAAAAAGATATGCTAAATTGTATAAATGCAAAAGCATTAGCATCAACTGTTTACAGTTTTTTAAATGCTGACAGTCCCGGAAATGAAAAACATGAAACAATAATTTCAAAACATGTAGAAAACAAAACGCGAGGGAAACATATAAATATAAAATATATATAGGTATATTTGCAAATATTTTTTATATATAAATATTAATTATCTACTTCTCTACTAGTTTCATGAAAAAAGTATTACACTAATAAATAAAATTAATGCACTAAATCATTAATAAATAGTTAAATATCACAACGTTTATTTGAAATAATAACACAAATACACAATATCCAAAATCGAAATTATTCTTAAACTTAAACATTCATGTTTTAAATAAATCTCCATTAAAAAAAAATATAAAAACTCCAACCCAGGTTCATCTAAAGATAGGTTGGCAAACTAAAGGATGTTAACATCTTCCATGCTCACAAATCCATAGTCAATTAGTCCTTGTGTTGCTAGACATGTCATCGCTGCCCGATGCTGGTTGTAGGCTGCATCACTATTGTTGTTGGTGTGTTGCTCAGTTGCTGGGATGAAGGGAAGCAGTATCGAACTTCACTAAAATATCACCGAATAGGATTTAAAGCAAGCTTTCCAGATTCTAAAATTTGACCTCAATTTTAAAAAGAAAAAAGAACCAGAAACCTGTTTCCAATTTTGGAAACATCTCTGCATGAGTTTCAGGACATTATTGAGACAAAACATTTCCAAAACATGGAATTGTGGAAATACTACCCTTTCAGAGTTCCTGTAGAACATAGCTGACAATATGTCCACATAATAATGGTGTTGCAGAACAAGTAATTTTACCTAGTGCTTTCAAGCTGAAAGCATTATAGTATTCTCACTGCACATAGATGCTTTACTACATTCTGTTTTTCCTCTCACCAAACTTCAGTCACCATCAAAATTAGTGAAACTTTCAAAAATCAACCCTCAAGGAAATAACGTATTCCCAACACTCCCAAGTCTGTGCCACTCTCAAAAGCCAGTAATAGCTTAACTTTCTTTTTCTCTGATCAGTCATCATATGGAAAATGATAAGGGAACCACCTGTTTGTGATATGATGTGAACAAACACATGACTCATCAATAGACAAGCACATTCCATTCCAATGAAATATGTGAATGAGATGCCCATTAAAAAATTTCATTCAACAATTATCAAATTCCTAATTGCAGTCATGCATGTATAGTCATTTCACATTCCACATTCTTAGCAGAGTAAGCTTAGGTGTTTAGGAACCTTCATACTGGCCATATAACAATGGATGCACTACTTTACTTATTTCCAAAAAGCTAAAAACTAATTAGTAGTTAAATAGAATGCACAAGAAGAAACATTTTAGCTCAGGCAGGAGAAGGCTCAGCAGAATTAAACCAAAAAAAAACCTTTGTATAAGCTTACCTTCTCGCCAGAAATCTCTAGGGTTCAGTTTAAGTAACCGAGACAACTCTCTGTTCAAAAGATCCACCACTCGCTGCGATTCCACAGGATCCAATCCGCCCTCGTCAGCTCCAAGCCCAGCCGCAACCGCCTCATCCTGAGGCAAGTAATTGACGAAATTGCCACTGTGGACACCACTGGAAACCCAGTCCCCATTCTCCGACATCCTAAGCCTGCTCGCCGATCCTCCTCCGCTGCCGCTACCGCCGGCGGCAGTGGAGGCGGCGCCACCGGACTTCTTAGATTGTTGTTGCCGGAGAGAATTAGATAGAGTTTGATTGGTTTGGACATCTTTCTTCGGCACAAACTTCTGCTGTGGTCTGCTGCTGCTGCCGCCGCCGCCGCCTTGGTACCTGTTCTGGCTGCTGTATCGATTCGAAGACATAATTATACGCAGCGTATATCGACTTATGTATGTATGTATCGATGTGATGATTCAGTAGCCGTTCGACACTCCAGTTAGGGAGGTTTTGCGTCGCCGGGAGCGGAGTTGTAAGCTGTAACGCACCTATGACCTACCTCCTTCTCTGAGAAATGAAACGATTAAACGATCTAACCTTTTGCGACTTTTGTGAAACGCGCAAGAGTAAATGGAATTCTATAATTGTCTTTTTTTTTTTTTTTTGGTAGTGGTATAAATTGTAAAATCTTGATTACAATTTTTAAAATATAATCATTTAATAGCATAATTGAGATAAGCGTCTTATTTATTTATCCTTTTGACAAATCGAACCATTCGTATGGTACTTAACGAGAGGTATTGAGCTTATGATCTACTAGTTTTTATACGCAGCGCAGTAGATATCGAAGATTGATTGGAGAGTGTGTGTCTAGTAGGTGGATGGGGTGGTCTGGTATGTGAGATTTTTGGCAGCTTAAGGTTAATAGAAACGCCACATTAGACGCTAGGTCAGCAGGAAGATAGGAAACCTGCTAAAAGTTCTAAGCGAATTTTTTTTTTTTTTTTGTGGCTCGATATATACGATATGAAAGTTTAAGGTGTGGCATGAATAATTAGATATAATTCATGGTGCTTAGATGGTACTTTAGCCAAAAAAAAACAAAGAGAAGTGATAACAATTACTTTTACTTAAAGAAATCTTTGTACAATTACAATAGTACTGTAACTCTCAATTTGGGAGCATACATGAATGGTTGCAGTGGCAGAGAAGATTCATGTATCCTATTTAACAGGCCGGGTAGTCCTCCAATAAGTAATAACACATGCATTTGGAGAACATTTAATGTTAATTATTCTACATATTATTTCTTGAGGATCAACATGAAAATTAGTTTTTTTTTTTTGTTTTTTTTTTTGCTGGGATAATTTTTGCAAGTCAGAATATGCATTCTTCTTTGTATCTGGTCACAAGCTTGGCAGCATTTTCTGATAGACGCCAATGTCCATTCCATTGTAGGCAATTGGGGCATACATCCAAAGATCCTCTGAGCTTAGTAACTGGAGAATGACAACCAAGAAAAGACCAAGTTTAAGTACCATGACTTTTTTTTTTGGGAATTTTAAGGTTCATAAATGAGAATTAATGTAATTCTGGCTCATAAAGAGGTCCCTCACATCCTGATCCGACTGAATAATAGATGGGTAAATTACGGATTCACCGTGATTCAACGGCCAATTAGGTGGGAGGACCAGTGCCTCCAGGTGCACACAAGGAGTCCATCACATTGAGTGTAACTCCCACAGTGCAGCTACTATGACTCGATTATGTGTCCTAACTCACAATCTACCGCCTATGAACCAACTGAGTTGTCCATGTCGGTGGATTAATGTAATGCTAAGTTAATTAGTATTGTATCAAGTTAATTACCTTAATTTGAAGCTGCAGAAATTTGACATAGTGAACAGCCTCTTCAAGCATGGTGCTAATGTCAACCTTTGTTCCATTAGGGACAAGGTTCTGCAAGATTCTCAGTCTCTCATTGATTCTTTCTCTTCTCCTCTGCAAAACCCCACATTATATATAAGAAAACATGTAGTTTTAAGTTTAATGAAACACGATTAACATAAATGGATGAAGTTTACTGAAATTAAGGTGGCAGTTCAGTTCAGTTCAGTACCCTTGCATACAAGCTTTGTGGATCAGTAGCAGCCCCTCTGCTAGCCCTTGCTTTCCCACTGGAATTCGAATTCGGGGCGTCCCTGTTCAGCTCCAGAGATTGATCATCTTGATGATCACTGCTGCTGCAGCTTGAGGTCTGTGCATTTCTCTCCTCCTGATCTTCTTGATGATCTTCATTCCCACTTTCAGGGCTCTGTTTGGACTTTGACAGTGCCACTTTCTTGTTCTTCTGTGCCTGCATTTAGTAGTAAATTGTAAATATAGAATCATTGCAGAAAGATCGTTGGGCTGAGGCCACTAAAGGCCAAATTCAACACCCAGTCTGGGAGATTGTTGTGCAGAGGCCAGTAAAGGTCAAGTCCAGCACCCAGTCTGGGGATTGCTGGCAGAGGCCTGAAGAGTCAAGTTCAGCATATTGCCTATAGAAAATGTGTGGCCTTTGCTACGAAATATAGTTTTTGGCCTAACGAGTCCCAACAGGACCAGTTAAGGTTGGCTGGTGCTGGGGAATTGTTGGGCGGAGACTGGTAAAGGCCAAGTCCAACACCACCTCCTACTGGGATTGTTGGACAGAGGCATGAAGGGACAAGTCGAGATTTATCTATACAATTATATGTTGTGAAGTGTGAACTCACATTTCGCGAAACCCGGGGTTTTTTCTTAGGATTCTCAGATGAATCTTCTGCTGCTGATTTCTCAGGTTTCCTCTTGAGCTGCTGCAAGTTCTTGGCTGAATCAACAGTGGCATTCTGGTGCCCTTCACCACTATTGATCATTTCTTTTGAGCAGACAGCAATGTCTGCTCCCATAACCTCATTAGGACAGCAGACAGGAACTGAGGAATTAACAATGTTGTCATCCACAACAAAAAACCCCATGGGCTCAGATTGGACAAGGTTCATCATCATCACATCATTAGGCTGCAGGAGGGAATGATAAATAGGAGAAGGAAAGGAATTAAAGCCATCTCCACCACTGCTATTGCTACTTTCTTGTGAGAAATACTGGTGAAACTCATCAGCATTATTGGTCACAACATCAGAATAGTTAGACAAGAAACAATCATCTTGTAATTGGCTGTTATTAGCCATTGCCATCGCCCCGTTTTCGAGATCACATTGGAGCTGAAACATGAAATCACCATTTTCACTTGGAGAAAACATCTTGCTCAGACACTCCCATTCTTCATCAAAGAAATTAGCAGCTCCCACAGCCTCCATTGATGGTTCAAAAAAGCAAGAAAGGTGGGAGCTTTGGGTGTGGGTATTGTGGAGTGACTAAGTTTGGTTTTGGTGGTGTAAAGAGCAGAAAGTTTAGGGCATATTTATATCTATGAAATGGGGTATGGAGAGAATGGTGAAGTGAGGGTTAATTGACTTGATTAGTATATTGAAATTATTATTCCAAATGATTAGTTTTTAGGGGGGAAGGTCCAAGCTTTTTGTACCTAATCTCCCCTGGAGTCCAGTGTGGGGCCAACCACCAGGCAAAGTACAACTCAGAGGGACCAAGTTCATGCAATGATGCATTAAAATATATAATGATCCCACTCTTTCAATTCCATTAACTATTTGACTTTGCTTATTAAGCATTAGGACTAGTGTTTTAGATTGTTAAACTGTCTCCATCTAATTCTTGCCTCACTATTGCTTGCAAATGAAACTTAGCTCAAAACCTAGACATTTAGACCGCGTTTACTTCAATTCTTCATTTTGTTTGAGAGTTAATTTCAGCGGAAGTCCCTTATGTTTTGTGACAATTCTAAATTTAGTTTGTTTTTGTCATTTAACACCCTAAATTATCATATTTTAGACATTTTTGGTCATTCCAATCTATTTTAGGCCAGGGCATTTTTCTTCTCTATAGCTATAGTAGATGATTCACATAATCATGGACTAAAAGAATAGTGGTCAAACTGAAGCCGACCAGGTGGCGACATCCTGAACTTTCCAACTGCGTTGTAAAATGATTCTCTTGCACTGAAGGACGATTTGGGGTTGGGTTGAAGGAGATGAAGATGCTCCGGGTGAAGGAGATGGTGCAATCCACGGCTGAAGAGACGAAAAAAAAAAATCCGACACAGAAAATCAGAAAATGTCATTACCTAAAATAGGGTTTCACCTGATAAAGTTATTGGAAGGATAAAAAAAAAAGTGTCCAAAATATGATAGTCTGGGTTGTTAAATTAAGAGACGAAAATACCTTTACCTAAAATAGGGTTTCACGGGGAAAAATGATCGAAAGTATCAAAATATTATAGTCTGAGGTGTTAAATTGACAAAAATGATAGCGTGAGACTAAATTTGAAATTGCCACCAAAGACAAGCAACTCCGCTGGAATTAACTCTTTTGTTTAATGTTTAATTTTCTATTTTTCATTTGTTGTTTCTATATATATTGAAGAAATGTATAAGCAAACACATTTTTTATTTTTATTTTTTTCCAATAATGTTTCATTTATCCAGCAAACGAACCATTGAGCTCTCTAGAAATCTTCGCAATTAATTTATAAATTGCCATTATTCAATTAAAATAAAGTTTTGCACTCCAAATTTGAGATTACCTTAGAGTCTAGCAGGATGTGCTTTAGTAGCCCCCCAATGGTGGCTACAAGCTAAATAGGTTGTTCATCATATCTTGAATTCACTAGTCAAAAGAATTGAACTATATTTGGAGATAGAAAAGAAAGAAATGTTATCTTATACGGAGTAAGTAATATTTATATTGATTTACGAGAAAGTCCGTGTCTGTTATTTGAATATGCGTTTTTAGGAGAAGTTCAAAGGTAAATTAATGTACGTTGTATATGGCTGACCGAATCAAACTAAGAAAACCAATTAATAACTTTACGGAGTGTACGTTAGACTTAAAATATTATGGTTATCAAACCAACGTCAAATTAACTTGACTAGAGTTGTTCCATCTACTCGACGAGAAATGGATACCATTGGGGCTAACTAAGCATTACATTAGCCTAGCTAATGGGGTAATTAAGTGCTAATGATAATAGGGTTTGGCAGCACACAGAGAGTATGGGAGCAAATAGAAAAGAGAGTTCGTTGTGCGTGTGGAAATGAGAGAACGTGCCATATGTTTTTTTAATTGAAGATTAACATTTAGGACGGCCATGATCGTGGAGGTAAGTATGACATTCTGCACAATAAGAACTTCAAAACTCCGACAGAGTAACCGGAAAAGTCGCTCTTTGTCTCTTCCATTTGTTCCAGTTGGCCAAAAACCTAACCATTGCAATTACCCTACTTCATCTTCCAAAAGGAAAGGGGAAAAAAAAAAAAAGAAACAACAATTCACACTTTATGACAGAACATTTATTTTAATGAGATACTAATTATTAATTTATGCCAAGGACCTTGTAGTCCAGTGGCATCAAACCCTTCCCGTTATACGGGAGGTGGTGGGTTCGAGCCTCAGTGGAAGCGATGCTGACTCTTGTGCTTCAATTGATTGAGAAAGTAGTTATGAATAGATACTGCATTCTAATAGAGTTAGTAGTATTCAAAAAAAAAAACTAATTATTAATCCGAAGTTGTGTAGTAGAGCATGAAAGGATGGTTAAGTGGTTAGAACATGATTCTTGTATATCTTGATTAAGTTCATCGTACAAAATCATTATAGTTAATTAACTCAATGTACACTCTTGAATATATAATGGATGCGGGTTCATGAAGCAATGCAATATATATTGCTTTGCATGATCGAGACATTTTTTGTTAGTCAAAAGACCAAAATTGTCTTAATTTTGCAGAGTTAGGGTATATTTTACACTTTTAACGGTAGGGTTGTCTTAATTTTGCAGAGTTAGGGTATATTTTACACTTTTAACGGTAGGGTCAGATAAAATGTGAATAATATAAAGAAATGCAATAGAATGGACTAATTTATGAGTAATTAATGAATATATATACATAAAATATGAAAAATTTGAAGGTGTCAATTGATACCAGTGTCTCTCATACCTAATACAATCCATTTGTATCAATGCCTCTTGTACCTCGTAGGCTGGTACAATCCAAATTGAATGAAAAAAGCTATAAATTTGTACCTGATATTGGACACAATGTCTCGTAGTATCATGTACAACCTTTTTTTTTAAAAAAAAAAAAAATTTTTTGTAAAACACGGGTCTCGATCGATACCATACACTTTCACTATAAAATATACATATATGAAGATCTGGTCATCAAACTATATATGAACAAAAAGCTTATGGCATAACGTGATTTTTTTTTTTTTTATCAGTGAAATGTTTAAGGTATATATGAACAAAAAATTTAAGGTCCAAGTGAAATGAACACAGTACACTTGTCAATTAAGCAGAAATGATAAGGCAAGAAGGAATAATAATGAAGATTAGGGGATATATGATGGATAACTCCATGTATCTATCCAGTTTGAACGTGCAAAATTGGAATAACTCCTACGTGGGTTGAGAGGAACCAGACAGTAATCTATTAAACAACATATGTGATCATCATAAATGTTGGGGAACTCAGCAAATCTATGACACAACAAAACCAAAACCTAGCTGTGATGATCCGATCCATCTCAACATTATTTACATTTTAAAAACACAAACATTTTGATTATATGTTGGCCCTGAATTTGCTACGAGATTACTTGAACTTAGTCATCATCAAATTTAGGGGTTTCAACTAATCGGTTATCATTAATTAAGTTCACAAGTGTTAGGGACTATCTATATATTGACCTTTTAATTAACCAGTCGCTTAAAGATTCGAGAACATATACACCTTTGAGTAGCAATATTAGTACCCATTAACCTAATAACCAAATCTCATGATGCAGTGTTAGTCACTTGTTAAACTTATTCAAATAAAACAATTCATTTAAAATTAACATGAAATTAATTTATAATGATCTTGTGGTCTAGTAGCATTCGATAGTGGCATTTGGTTGCACCCCATGTTGGAGGGAGCAGGTTCGAGAGCGATGCTGACTTTTTGTGCTTCAGTAGTTTATGAACAGATACTACATTGTAATCGAGTTATCAAAAAAAAAAAATATAATGATCGAAGAAAGAAACACATATTATCAAACACATTAAATAAGCTCTCGGGACCACACAATTCATACAAAGTAACCTTAATATATGTAAATATTATCATTTTAACCTCATATATATTAACTAAATAAATTAATTAATTAAATAAACAAGCTAGAATTTTATCTTCTAAGAAACTTCATTCTGTATGGTATTTACGAATTAATTTCCATTACAGCTTTCAATGCACCGCCCTTTGCACGATCTTAAATTCTTAATGCTTAATATAATCACTAATAATGGAGAATAATATCCAATTTTGGCAAATTTTAAAGACACTTGAAAAATTCCATAAAATCAGATTTTGTTCTTTGGAAATTATTCCTCTCCAAATTAGGGTTTGCTTAGCATATGGCCGGCTTTGCAATTTTTTTTTATTACACTCAATAAACTCTGTTCTTGTTTAATTTTCAACTCGTGACTTTCTGATACAATAATTATGCTCTACAGCCTCTACTCACTCGACCATCATTTTTGAGTTCAATTGAAATGACGTTGCACTTTTTTTTTTTCTTTTTAGGGTTTAGGGTTTAGGGTCTAGGATTACGGGAATTATACATAATGATTGTACATACAATTATTTTCACATACTCTTACGGGCAACAATACCCCACCAGCAACCTTAATCGACCTCCATCACTCTGACCCTTTGGGAGACTCCATCTATATATTATATAACATTTCCATACGCAATTGAATTCGAGCCTTCGAGGCATGTTTTGCTCCTTGTATGCATGAGTAACACGCACCTCTAACTTCACCATATCTTATTTTATACTTTTGAGTACTTTAATTTCACTTCTTCTTTATCTTAATTTTTAATTTTTTTTTATTATCTTGTTCGCATAAATTATAAACAATAATAATAACCACCGTATGTTGCTCTTCAACATTAACATGACAGCTAGTTTTGGTTTCATCAAACTACCAAACTTACATGCCTTATAACTAATTAACTAAATTATATATTGACCGTCTAGAAGCCAGCTTTGAAGCCCACTTCGTCCTTTGATATCAAGACACGTGGTTTGTGTAGCATTTTAGTATTCCACTGTCTTGGGGATTGTGATTAATTGAGGGCAAAAAGAATATTATCACCTTTGATGTCAATTTTAAACTCCATTATACCCTACTGTTACAACAAGATTTTTAATTAGAGTAATCTTTGAACCATTAAGAGATAAATAATAAGAAATCTTAAGCATGTCGTTAATGGTTCGAACTTTTATGCATATATATGTGATTTATATTACGAATACAAATGTAATATGTGAGTTTTAGTTTTTGTTTATAATAAGAAATATTAAATTTAAGTTACATGCTTTAAAAAAAATTAAGTTACATAATTGATAATTGTACTAAACATATTTCCTATGGATTTTCACTAGTACAAAAAGGACCATAAATATAAGACAATTTGCGTCCGGAGTTGAAATTAAACTATCTTCCAGAGTACTTTTAGCATATGAAAAAACCTTCATCGATAATACTAATCACCTAATTGAAAATATTATTGATTTTTTTTTTCAAAATAAAACTTATTATCAAAGCAACCTCAACAATAATTTTTCTCTAAAAGCAACCCCAACAATAATTTTTATTAGGTTTTCAATGACTTTTTTTTTTTCGCTAACATGGAAGAGGGAGGGTGTTGGAAGGAGAAGGAAAAAAATGTGCAATATTTGCCTAGTAGGAGCGTGCATTACATACACATGTTGCGCAAGTTGAGGGTCGTTGTCAACTGGTGACCACTGTCATTTTTTTAAAATTATAAAAGAACCATGTTGTTTTTTTGAATGCGACTCTATTAAAATGTAGTATCTGTTCATAAACTACTTTCTCACAGCAACGCCTCCACTGAGGCTCAAACCCACCACCTCCCGTATGCAGGGAAGGGTTTGATGCCACTGGACCACAAGACCCTTGACAATATAATGTTGTTTAGATGAAAATATTTTTGTTAAATTATTAATTAGTCATAGAAATTACATTGCATTAATGAAAACATGTCAATAATGACTATAACTTTAAAGAAAACCAAGAGCTCTCATCAGCACCATGCATGACTTTTCTATGCATCAAAGAGTTGCATATTTTGGTGCATTATTAAGCAATATAAAATTATTAAGTTTCGCTTTAAGAGCTGAAAAGATGGGTCCAATCCTCATATAATATACATAAAGTTAATTAATTTAATTAGCTAACTAACGTTAATTAAACTATACTTAGGCGTCAAAATATCTTTCAATGCCCCCATTATATACACCCATAATTATTTCTTAGTATTACATTAATTTTATGCCATTGTTGGACCTGAAAGCGAGGGATAATATAGAAAAAACAATATTGTATATAAATAAGTATTTTAAAAATAATTTATAAAGTTGGTAATGGAAACAACCTATTAAATTTTAAGTTACACGTCGGCTATGGGTGTTGGAAATTATACTTTAGTACTTTGGATGTCTGACTAAGATTGAACTCGGTGGTCCAAAGCTTCATGTTCATTTACTTTTTTATTTTTTATTTTTGAATTTTCAAATGAGTATAATTCTCATTAATCATTTTTTATATAACTAATTATTAATGTAATTAATTATAATCATAACTATCAACTATTTTATTTAAGTGTTTAAGAAATGTTACAATATTATAGGTAAAAATGTCATATTTTTAAAATAAAATGTGATACGTATGTAGTGTTTGAATAGTCACTTAAATGACTCATAAAACATTACAAATTGTAGCAAAACTTTCTTTTATAGAATAGTAAATAATAAGGTAATAAATCGTTATACCGTGGACCTAGGTCCTAAATGACGTAGTTTTGAATTTTACTTTTGATGGCGATCATTTGTTGTTCAATTGACGTTACAGTTTTTTTTTAATTGTAAAGTATGTGTATGTGTCTTGCGTTGTCAGTTCCTGCGTTTTATGTTACGTAATTCTGTACCTTAAGAGTAGAATTTTATACCTGAACAAATTAGTAGTTGTGTAACGCACAACATATCATTGTGTGTCTTATTTATGAATTTATTCTTTGTGTTGTGAAATTATGTGCGTAGAAAATATAAATTCTCCACCCAAATCAGATTAGAAAATAAGTGAATATATAACATGTGTATGTGTTTGTCTTGTGTTTCACGTTTTGTGTCTTGTGTTATAAAATTCTGTACCTTAAGAGTATCAATTCTGTATCTAAAACAAATTAGTAGTTGTGTAAAATAAGTAAATGTATAACGTGTATGTGTCTTGCATTATAAGTTTTGTGTCTTGAAAATGCCCCGCCTCGTTGCTATCCCTACTTACCACTACGTCAAAGGTTATAACTCACAAGGAAGGCATTTTCGAGAGACAGGGCCTCCACCTGTCTTAACTCGAACCTGTGACCTGACTCTAATACCAATTGTTAGATCAAGCGTTTATCACAACGCCAAAAACAATAGCTCATAGTGAATGCGTAACTTTATGTTCTTATATACTGCCACTACACTTTTGGGATGCATGGTGTTGGACTTGCCTCTTCAAGGGCCTTCGCCAATAATTATATTATATTTTATTTTTATTAAAATATTGTTTGACTCATTGATGGTAACCATACTACTATATACAAACTGTTTTATTACTTGATGAGAGTAACAACTTCGAAACTCCAATAGTCCTCCAGCAGCTCACTTGGAGCATTACAATTGGATGGTGATGCATGAGAGAGAGTAGGAGAGAGAGAGAGAGAGAGAGAGAGAGAGAGAGAGAGAGAGAGAGAGAGAGAGAGAGAGAGAGAGATGAAGTAGCTAGCATGAAGTTTGACTAATTATATCACTGCGTGCAGGGAGCTAAAACGCGCAAATGATATTATGATAATGAATGTTTCCTTCAATAATGGAATAATTCATAAGTTTAAACCTTTCTCCAAAATTAAAGCTTTAATTATAAATGCCATAAGCTGGTGATGTGACAAAGGAGGTATGTGATGCATTGTATTTTTTTTTATTTGAAATTATTATCGAATAATAAAATTCTCAATCATATCGATACATATCAAAAATTCAAAATCAATATTGATAGGAGTGCATTTGGACTAACCTAGTGAAGTTACGATATGCTGGGTAGTGTTATTTGTTATGAACGACATGAATGTCTCGATCGAGAGCTTTATTTGTTGTAGGTTGGGTGTTATCTGGAGTTACATGACTAAACTGTAGGCGATATTCTACGGATTGCATCTTTGTTGATAGAAAATGTATACAATAAGAGTGTTCACAACATACAAAATATGAGTGATCGTAGACATATTAGCTAACTACTAATTAGTAGTGTATCTTGGATCTTAATAGAAAATAATTTTGCCTTTCTCAAAAAGAAAATAGAAAATAATTTTGCTCAATTAATCATATTCAGAGAGAAGATATTAAATGTGTAGATAGACCTGACAATTCATGTATACGGGTTCGTTAACGGGTCGACACAATTGTTGGTTTTATGACTTTTGGGTAGTCAAAGGCAGGCCAACACTACCTGTTAGAATAGCGAGAATATAAGAAATATGTAGGAAAATATAGGGAGAGAATATAGGTATTGTATTGCTCAGGATTGCTTGCCCCCTTTCTCCGTGTGTGGAAGGTCTATTTATACATATTTTGGGCCTAGAGTCCTACAAGGAATAAGAATCCTGGACCGCCTCATATTGGGAGTCTCTGTTACATTATAACTAATAAGTCATAATCTTCCTAATATTACAAGTGCTAAGTCCAATCCTTATCGAACTCTTATGTAGCTTTGTGTTGAGGGTCCTTCTTGGGCTTTCTTGATCCAATTGCTTTCTTGGGCCGGCCTATGTAGTCCAGGCCTAGTGTATTATCCATCATCCAATCCCCCACTTTCTTGAGACTTTGTGGATACGAAGTCTCTAGAAAGTATACTTGCTCTCTTGGGCCGGTCCATGTAACCCAGGCCTAGTGTATTATCCATCATCCACTCCTCCACTTTCTTGGGATTTTGTGGATACGAAGTCTCTAGAAAGTATACTTGCTCTCTTGGGCCGGTCCATGTAGCCCAGGCCTAGTGTATTATCCATCATCCACTCCTCCACTTTCTTGGGATTTTGTGAATACAAAGTCTCTAGAAAGTATACTTGCTCTCTTGTATTTTTATTTTTGATTTATTGCCTAGTGAGTATGCGTTTCTTCCACGCGGTGGTGGGAATACGAGTCTGCCACTGGCTATATATCTTCCACTCGGTGGTGGGTAATAAGTCTTCCATTGCCTAGTGAGTATGCGTTTCTTCCACACGGTGGTTGGAATACGAGTCTGTCACTGGCTAATGGGTATATGTCTTCCACTCGGTGATGGGTATATGTTTTTCACTCGGTGGTGGGTATATGTCTTCCACTCGGTGGTGGGTATATGTCTTCCACTCGGTGGTGGGTATATGTCTTCCATTGCCTAGTGAGTATGCGTTTATTCCACACGGTGGTGGGAATATACGAGTCTGCCACTGGCTAATGGGTATATGTCTTCCACTCGGTGGTGGGTATATGTCTTCCACTCGGTGGTGGGTATATGTCTTCCATTGCCTAGTGAGTATGCGTTTCTTCCACACGGTGGTGAGAATACGAGTCTGCCACTGGCTAATGGGTATATGTCTTCCACTCGGTGGTGGTTATATGTCTTCCACTCGGTGGTGGGTATATGTCTTCCACTCGGTGGTGGGTATATGTCTTCCATTGCCTAGTGAGTATGCGTTTCTTCCACACGGTGGTGGGAATACGAGTCTGCCACTGGCTAATAGGTATATGTCTTCCACTCGGTGGTGGGTATATGTCTTCCATTGCCTAGTGAGTATGCGTTTCTTCCACACGGTGGTGGGAATACGAGTCTGCCACTGGCTAATGGGTATACTTTTATTTTTTTTGCATTGCCTAGTGAGTATGCGTTTCTTCCACACGATATACGAGTCTGCCACTGGCTTTTTTTTTTTTTTTTTGTCTTCCATTGCCTAGTGAGTATGCGTTTCTTCCACACGGTGGTGGGAATACGAGTCTGCCACTGGCTAATGGGTATATTTTTTTTATTGCCTAGTGAGTATGCGTTTCTTCCACACGATGGTGGGAATACGAGTCTGCCACTGGCTTTTTTTTTTCTTTTTTTTTTCATTGCATGTTGCCCTCCGTCGTGGGAACCCAGCTACGCCACCATGGCCGTTCGTGACTCCAAGTTTGATTCCATTGCGGTAGTTGATTCTAACATTCATAAAAATAATCCAGCAATAGGAGTACACATACGTAATATTCGATTCCAGAAACCAACCAAATCAGCTTATATATAATCAAACAGTACATGTATATATTTGTTGGTTTCAATTGCTTTTTATTCCATAGACATATTTATGTGGACAAGCCTTAATTTATATATTGTTCTCTTATAACATATAATACATAATTAATAGTGACAAACCATATACTATAAAAATCGTGTAATAACAAGTTATATATATCTTGAGTGCAAAAATACGTACATAGCAGTAGGTGCATAGCTTGAATCTATATATATATATATATATATATATATATATATATATATATATATATATATATATATAACATTACGTATATGAATTTGATCCCAGATGCCAATCACCTTGATCCCATGCACAGTAAGTGTATATAGCAATTGATTCCACAAAACATGTAAGTCAAATTTTTATATAGCAATTGATTCCACAAAACATGTAAGTCAGACCAATTCTTTATATATACAAACAGTACGTGCATACACGGATTATATACAGTACGTATGCATCACATGAGAATTTTGATTCCACATATATGTTGATGTCTAATGAGAAAAACAAAATATATATGTAAATATATAAACAGTAGGATTCGCTCCATCATCAACAAATCACAAACACACAATTTAGATTTCATTTATGTCTTGTACATAAGAATTCATCACCAACGAAACACAATCATGTGGCAAACATGCGACTTTAATTTTATTGATTACAAATCACCAATAAAACGCAAAAACGGATATTATACCGTGATAATAACAGACCCACAATAAAATCTTATAATTAAAAATCCCTAAATATCATCAACCCTAATTTTAGCGATTAGTCAATTTATAAGCAGGCTCTTATACTAAATGTTAATTAAAATCTTTATGCGCTTATAACTTGAATGCGGGAGCACAATTAACAATGAATCACATGTAAATCAACTCAATCAAGTGATCAACTAAACAATATTCACGATCATGGATCCTTAATTAAAACAAGAATAAGGATAAAGACTTACTTGGTTCCGTGTAATTTCTAACTTGAATAACCAATAATGTTTCACGTCTCTAATCTGTTTCCCTGGTTGAGCCCTTAGAATTGTGTAGTCACCATGTTTCTCGAGTTCAGAGGAAAGTACGAAGCTTTTCCGTATCGATCCCCACGGACGGCGCCAATGTTGGTTTTATGACTTTTGGGTAGTCAAAGGCAGGCCAACACTACATGTTAGAATAGCGAGAATATAGGAAATATGTAAGAAAAATATAGGGAGAGAATATAGGTATTGTATTGCTCAGGATTGCTTGCCCCCTTTCTCCGTGTGTGGAAGGTCTATTTATACATATTTTGGGCCTAGAGTCCTACAAGGAATAAGAATCCTGGACCGCCTCATATTGGGAGTCTCTGTTACATTATAACTAATAAGTCATAATCTTCCTAATATTACAAGTGCTAAGTCCAATCCTTATCGAACTCTTATGTAGCTTTGTGTTGAGGGTCCTTCTTGGGCTTTCTTGATCCAATTGCTTTCTTGGGCCGGCCTATGTAGTCCAGGCCTAGTGTATTATCCATCATCCAATCCCCCACTTTCTTGAGACTTTGTGGATACGAAGTCTCTAGAAAGTATACTTGCTCTCTTGGGCCGGTCCATGTAACCCAGGCCTAGTGTATTATCCATCAACAATAACGACACGAACACGATAAGGCTAAACACGAACACGACACGTTAAGGTTAACGGGTCCAAAATTGTAACACGTACACGAACACGAATTGTTAACGGGTTAAACGGGTTGACACGATAGACACGTTTTATTAACGGGTTTCGGATCGTGTCGACACGATATGACACGAAACCCGTTTAAACCCGCTAAATCTATTGATATATTAAAAACTAAAATTTAAAGTTAAATTATATAAAAAAGAAATAAAACATACAATCCAATCCAATCCAATCCATATAACAAACTAAAAAAATATTCAATTTATAACATTCATAAAATTATAAAATAACATCCAAAAATCATAATTAAAGAAGTTCATACTAGTTTTTAGAATAAAATTGAACACAATAAACATTCAAATTTCATATTGTCGAACATCAATAATTGGTGTATGATTTTGGCCTAATGTAGTAAATTCATTCTTAATCATGTTCATGATATATTTTGTAAAGACAATGGTTCTTACCTAAATGTCAATCGTTCTTAGCGGGTTCTAAACGTGTCTGTATAAACGGGTTCGTGTAAACGGGTTAACACGATAATATTAACGGGTTAAACGGGTTCTTAATAGGTTTAACGGGTTGACCTGTTAAGACACGAAAACATAACGGGTTCTTAACGGGTCAACCCGTTAATGACCCGGGACATGTTAAGGCTAAACACTAACCCGTTATTTTCGTGTCCGGTTTCGTGTCGTGTTAACGGGTCGTGTCGATAATTGTCAGGTCTATGTGTAGATGATAACCCCTAATCTCATGTTAGCTTGCCGGCATCTCCACGAAACCTCAATTAGGGAAGGCATATTTTAACCCTTAATCTCATGTTAGCCTACCACCCTACATCTTATGTTAGACACCTCATTTACAGTCAGTCCGTCACAAACTATACTAGTATATATACTACATCCAATAGAATTGGACTTGGTTTTTGTTTTTGTTTTTTGTTTTTTTGTTTTTTTGGGAGATTAAGAAATTGTAACTATTATCTGAGAGTGTGCATTGAAAAAAATTCATTTTTTGTATAATAGACTGCAAACCACAGAAAAATAAATTGCACTAGAGAAATCCTATTCGATGGACATGACTAAAAGAATGTTAACAAAAATTAAACTTGTAACTTTCATATGCGAGAGTCATACTTCAATCACTTGACCATCATTTTTTCCTAACTAGTTGACTATTCCACATTGATTGCATAAAGAACAACATTTTACATTGCATTATATCACTAAGCATTTTTCATGTGACATACTGACATGCTTTACTTTTTATTAATAAAGTGATATTTTATTTTTGAAAAAAGGGGACCACCCAAAGTTTCATTAACAAATAACAACTCCCATATATAACTGGGATCATTATACCATGATCTAGGGTTACACTGCACTATAGATACTAGTTCGTGCGTATTTTCTGTTATAATTTTGTGTGCATTGTGTTATGAAATTATGTATCTTATGAGTACGAATTTTGTATCTGGTACAAATTAGTAATTGTGTCTTATGTTATGAATTTCTGTGTCTTGTGTTGTGAAATTTTGCATATGAACACAAATTATGTACTTAATTAAATCATATATTTGAAAAATAAGTACGTAAATATATAACATGTGCATATGTCTTGAGTTATGATTTTAGTGTCTTGTGTTATAAAATTATGTACTTTACGAGTATGAATTGTGTACCTCGTATTTTCAGTCCACCTGGCTGCACTCTCCATAATGCTATGTTATGTGTCTTGTTTTGTGATTTTTTGTGTTTTATATTATGAAATTCTGTACCTTACAGCTATGAATTCGGTACCTCATTGTTTCAATCCATGGTCCATAATGCTATGTAGACTCTGGTCCATTATATAAATTGCCCCATAACTGAGACCCTTCTTGGCTAAGGGATGCCCAAACAATTTTTTCAAAAGAATTTGATGAACGAGCGATGAGAGTTATTCCAATAAGCCCAAGTCGTTAGGATATTGGAGGGAAATACTATAAATAGATATTTGTCTCAGTGTGAATTACTCCATATTAATTTTATAGGTAAAAAGTTAATAAATAAATGCCATATTATTAAACTTTCAGAAAATAAAAAAATATATATATAGTTAAAATATGGCTAGAAAACTAATCAATAATCATATACTACGGAGTAAAATATTGTAACTTGAAACCCAAAATATTATCGATGAAATTGGGTTTGGAGCCCAAAACGGAAACCCATAGCTCATTCTCTCACTTAGCCCAAATCCAATAAGACAGTAGCATTTTCTTTGGGCTTGGAGGCCACTTGGCTGTAGCATGTGGCAAATTATTGTATGGACCATGGTCCACGTAGTGTTGTGTATGGTAGATCATAATAAAAAGTACATTTTTAATATACTAAATGTATATTATTTGTGTACTGAGTAAGTATTGAACTCGGTAATTGACGAGAGGCCAGAGAATCCCAAGCTTATAAGTGGTGGGTGAAAATGTCAAAAATCCATAAATACAGTATCTATAGAGGGGAATGGGACACATGATGGACCTTCAGCATGACTGACACGTGTTGCGCATGTAGATGGTAAGCTCAGGAATAGGGCCTCGGTGGCCACGTGTGCTTACATTCCTTATTGCCCACTAGGATGGGGTTGGATTAAGGCTCGAAATCTATATCTAAATCTTCAAGTAGCCCTACTCGAGATGACCATGTCGATCTGAACGGATCGGGTATGGTCCCTAAACAACGAAGTGTTATCGCAGTCCATAGTCTCTAGCTAGCTAGGTTATCTCATTTAAGTCGGCAAGATCAAGCTTATGATCGGTTAAGATCGATAATGATTCCTCTCAATGACCTGACCGAATACCGAACAAATGTTTGGTACGTAGAGGGAAGTATACTCGAAGAATATTCTCTATCAATGTCAAAAGTAATTTTTAAAGAGAAAAATTTTCTTTTTGAAAATGGGATATTACTAATTGTATCTCATAACGTTGATATTATGTGCAAAAACAAGCTAATTATGGTATGTTTTTTGTCCATATACATACAACTTAACCCATCCATCCATCTTTAACGCTCAACCAGCAAAAAAAATTTCGTCGCCGCGCGGAGACAAAACCGGGGGGTGTGACGGCGGCGAGCTTGTCCGCCGCCCCTGCGGTTTTTTAAACAACTTTAATGCGTACCATTTTTTTGGGTACGTAGGCGATGACGATTTTGGCCTCGGCTTTTGCATTTGCATGACGCCCCTCTTTTTTTTGGCTTTTGCTTATTGTGTTTATCATACTTAGCAAGCACACTTGCTGACTCATCTTATACCTATCTTCTACTACATAAACAAACAAACATAATAATAATAATAATGCGAAATTTTACGAGTCCGATGATTTATAAAATTATATTTCGTACTTTGTTGAAAGTATATATGAGAGAATAAAATTTACAAGTTCAAGATATAACTTTACAAAATACAGGAAATTGCAAATGTACAAACACACTATACTAGCACATTTGTAACTTTTGCCTTTTAATTGTCAAGTGACATATATATATATATATATATATATATATATATATATGTAGAGTGATTTGAAAGGGAAATACTATTATCCCTACTATATAAGGGGTGCCCTAAAATTGACAATAACAGATTGACAGTTTTATATGCTGCCATGCATGCATTAATTAATTGGGAGGTTGGAAGATGATGAGTTGTGTGGTAGTGACACTGTGACAATATATATGCAGCTGACCTGTTGCCCACCTGGCAATTGGAGAGAGGAAGAGATAAAAATTAAAGCAAGTGAAGATTAATGTGCATCTTCAGGTCAAATCCATCAATGATCAAACACAGTTTTGGAAATTCATATGTTGACTCACCCACCTAGTCAACTACACTGTTGATGAGATGGGTTAATGTGCGGATTGGACGGCACCGATCAGTAAATACATGTAAGGGGAAAATGCAATTGTCAGGGTAAATGCGCTGTGATGTCCTAAATACCTGAGAGCTAAGGAGTCGGGTCGTATTTGGGCCCTATTACAGTTTGCCTGTTGGTTTACGTCTTGAGCCCGAAAAATGACGGGAGGTTAGAGAGTTCGGAGCTAATATGTGGTAGGTGAAAATGCCAAAAGTCTTCCCTTCTTGCTTTAAACGCGGTATTTATAGCAGAGGAAGGAAGACACATGTCGGGCTGTCGGCATGATTCACACATGTCATACATGTAGTCAGTGAGCTCGGGAACATTGCATCGAAAGCCATGTGTGCTTAGATTCCAGACCGCCCGTTGGGATGAGGTTGGGTTAAGTCTAGGAATCTAGCTTAGGCACAAATTTGCAAGTAGCCTTTCTCGGGATGATTGTTCCGATCTAAACAGGTCGGGGACGGCCCCTAAATGGTGAAGTGCTACTGCAATCCTTATTTAGTTCGGTTACCGCATTTCGGTCGGGAATATCAAGCTTATGATCGATCAAGGTCGGGAATCATTCTTCTAATGACCTGACCGAATACCGAGCATGTATAAGGTACGTAAAGGGAGATATACTCGAGGGATATTCCCTATCAGCAATTTTAGTTTTTCAAATGTTCTTTGTTAGCAGTTTTAGTACCCAACTTTTTACCGTCGTAATATATACCCTTAACTTTTCAAAAAAGTTACATTTCTAATCACTACTGCAACAAAACTATTAAACTCTATTAAAATTTTACTTGAAACATAGTTATTTTAAAGTTTTATTATCTTTGTTCTTTATAACATTGTCAGATTTGATATTTAATCTGCAAAATAGAAAATTAACAACATTCTTTCCTAAAATTTTCATTTTCAATTGTGGCACATCTTCCATATTTTTCTACATAAACCGATTAAAACTCAGAAAGTCAATAAATTACTTCTACTGATAGTCAAACTTAACATTAGTAAACCAATTCAACCATCCAAATAGGGTACGTTTGATGCTAATAATTAACCTTATCTCTTCATAGTTATTATGTCAAAATTTAAAACCTCACTACATTATGACCTAAGTGGAGAGTGGAAAGGGGGGGCGGGGGGTTTGAAAGTGGACTGTTGACATGGTGAAATGTTGAAGGTATAAAAAAGCTAATAAATTATGAATAGTTTTGGGTCAACACTTAACACCTCTGATCTGATCAATATCTTTCCCCAGCAGCCACTGTTTTTAGAGACTAATCAGAATTGGACTATTCCAATTTGGTTAATGCCTGCATTCAACCAACTTTATGCTCTGTTAATATAATAATATAATAGTTGACTTTTTATATTGACTTAATTGGATAAACACAATTTCACATGATAAACTCAAGTAAATCTCCCATCAACCTTGCAGAAGACGTAAAACGGACTAACAAATTTGATGCAATGGATTGACCAAAAGGGTATTGACAATAATTGAACTCATGACAATCTATATACATGAATTATATTTTACCAATTCGGTCACTCCTTTTAAGGCATAATGGCCGTGATTTAATTAAATTATTGTTATAGGAAAGACATTGAGTTAGCAACCGTAGCAAGGTTAATAAATTAGGCAGAAGTGTATTTTCATATCAACGCTTAGTCTACAATAGATATACCATGAACGCGAGTCCACCTTACAAGACAGACCTTTGTTCAAAATATATAATTTACATACTGAATGTTCACAATTTATATATTGAATGTTCACAATTTAAATTATGAACATTCAATATATAAATTGTGTATTTGGACCCAGGTCCACGGAATACTTTGCCCTTAGCTAGCCTGTTGGTCCTTTTAAACTAAAGGTGGTTCAATGGATTTTGACGCAATTTTTTCTAGATACGTTTAATCACAATTAATGAAGATAATTACGATAATATTTTATTTTAAGAAAAAAAGGTATCAGATCATTGGACGTGACATATTTTTACAACAATAATGATGATATTTTTTAGATCTTGATTAAATACAAAGATAATTTTTCTGTAAAATTTAAAAAATTGTAATTAAACCATACCTCAATTGTCGACCCAGTATTAAATTAAATTTCATTTGATTTAGAGCTGATATGTATTAGTGCTTAGCCTAAGCTGTCACGTTTATTTTAATCATATCCAAGAGTACATAAGAGACAAAAACAAGTTTTTATTTTTGCTATATAAACCACATGTACTTTTAGTTGGATATTGCGTGCAAAATCAAATAAATAATTTAAAAGTATATACATATCCCATGTTTATAACGATGTTCAATTGTAAAATTTTTTTTTAAAGAAAATAATAATAACAACAACAACAACACCAACAATAATACCAATGACTTTGTGGTCTAGTGGCACGAAGTAACTCTTTTAAATAAGAGATCATAAGTTTGAGTCATAGTGTGGACAATATGAACAGATACAAAAAACAAACGACCCTTATGTAGGTATCAGTGTACAAACATTTGGGGATCAGTAGAGGCATATCATCACATCATATGCTATTTACTATATGTCTTCCGATCCACCCGTCTCTAAGGCATTATATTAACGGTGATAGCCTTTAAATTTAAAATTATGATTAAAAATATCAATCACTCTTCTTTGAAAACCATTGAGGCTTTTAGGTTACATTTAGCAGCGAAACACTCTGTTTTGGTGGAAAAATGAGAAAAATAAAACAAAAATTTCAAACAATGGAAAATTAAAAATTTAAAGTAAACGCACCCAGAATCTCTCGATAAATTAAAATATATCCACATTGAACATATGATTAACAGCCAATATTAACTATATATTTTAAATTTGTGAGATCGAAGTGGAAATGGATAAAGATGGGTAATTGCTTAATGCCAAGTATTTTGAACACTCTTTTAACGTGTTCATGAGCTAGCAGCTGCTACAGATTCATGCACCAGTGACCAGTCTACTGGCGGCTGGCTGCGTTTTTTGAGTCCACCTATCACATAAACTATATATATATATAAACCTCAGGCACAGTCTATACGCATAATCGGACCATTCTAATCAGAGTTAATTTGACAATTACTTTAATAATAACAACTTTTTTTTTTTTTTTGTGAATACTATCTATTCACTTTCTGGTTAGTTTACCTCAGCTCCTTGTGATCCTTTTTCAGGTGTGGGGCTGCAGACTTTCTCGTACTTACAGTTTGATAAATTTCATCGCTGCATTATGCTTACTTCTCAGTGAACCACCCATTCCATGTTATTGCCGTAAGTCAAGCACGTCAACCCGACCGATGCTCAACAATCTCGATCTCTCCCATCATCTCCTCCGGGGAGCGCACATCCCATCTGGACTAGATTTAGTTTTTGCCTTGCCATCGATTTGAACTCGTGACCTCAGCTTTGATACCAATAATTGATGAGTTTCAGCACTGCATTATACTTACTTTTCTGTGGGTCACCATCATGTGATTGTTGTAACGCTTAAAGACATAGTTTTTAACTATCTGGTTGGTTGTTATATCCTACTTAAAACCAATTGGTGATAAGTAAGTGCTCATTAATAATTTAACCACATCCCTACATGGTAAGCCACAATGCCACATCTGAAATCGAACAGGGGTTGAACTCAGCCACCCCAACTAATGCCCAACACAGTGATTAATTTATTTTATTGTGATCCTTTATCAGGTGTCCGAGATTATCGGCTTTCCCGTACTTGCAATTACACCTTGACTTTTTCTCACGCCTCACACCATCCATCTTAATGATCACATTTTAAGTATCTCAAGACTCATGATCCATCTCTAAATAATGAACATAAATTAAACAACAAATACTACGTGATGTAACCTTCTTTATACTCAACTTTTTAAGTAAAGTTTTCGTGATAGTTTGATTTGGAAGGAAATTGAATTATTAGAATTAAACAGAATTCGATTTGATCTGATTATACTTGCATTTTCACGTACATATAGTCATTATTGGCTATCAATTCAATTGCTTTTGGTGGTTTAACTTTTCTAATTTGAACCAACTTCATATAAAATGTTTAGGGTAACATTTGTGTGAGACTGTCTCACGGGTTTCAATTGTAAGAAGGTTAGATTTTTTAATTGGTCAAATCTTTGATATATGAGTCGGATCTTTGACCTCACTAATCAAAGATTCAACATGTCTCACGGATTGAGACTCGTGAGACGGTCTCACAATTTCAATTAATTTACAATGATAAAAATATCAAAAATCGTACAAAAAAAATATCATTATATTTGAAAGATTAAAATTAGACAATGATGAGTGTTTAAAAAAAAAATAGATAATTAGTATTAATTTATAGTAAAACGAGCGCGTGGGGTTATATATGAGTGTAGTGTTAGGCTTTTGACTTTTGACGTAGTCCTTAGGCCACTCGCGGCTACTTCGATCTGGTCTTCGGTCTCCACTCTCTCACTTGCTTGCTTGCTTCCTCTCCAAGGCCCCACTCTCCCCACTTGCCTCTCAAGTAACTAACCCTTCTCAACTCTCAACAAACATTATGCTGTCATATGCCAACACTACTTGAAACACTTTGCACCATTTGCATCTCTATTTTAATCATTTTATCAAATTTATTTCACCAAATAATCCACCTCCCTATAATTACCTATATAGGCACATACGTAAAGTTTGAATATCGCCTCTGTATCTAGTAGAGAATGCTAGCTAATTCATTCAATACATCGATTAGTGATGACCGTAGGCCAGAATTTGAACGTGACCCACACAGACGGTTGATTTTTAGGTGATAAATTGTGAATAAAGACGTATAATTAAGCTTTATAACAGAGTCGGTTCACCAAATGTGGTGGCTGGATGTCTCCTTGTGAGCACTATATTCCAAATCTCACTTAATGATGAGTCGTTGAATCACCGTGATTTGTTCATCCACTATCATGTTGGGAACTCGAACACTGGTGTATGAGCTTTGGAATTCAAATGGGGTTAATGATCACTGATCATTGTTTGCCAATATTAGAGATGACACTAAAAATTTACTGATTTGTCAAATTATACGACAGAGTCGTGCTGAAATTATTTGTGTATATCTAAATTTGAAAAACTCACCCCTAAGTTATAAAAACTAGACATGTATTAACTCAACTAACCAATTATAACTCCTGAGGTTAAGCGAAAGCTTGACCAGTTATTGTAAACTATACTCAATTAAGTTATAACATTGATTGGTCCAGCATGCAATAAGGTTGTCCAAACAAACACTCACATGAAACACACATTACCTAGCCAGTGTGGTGCGAGAATCTTTAATTTGTATTGTACGTATAATTACTTGTGTAACTGTCTCACTTTCCTATTACTTGTCACGCAACTTCCTCTCCCCCATATCCTCTATATATAGCCCCCCACACCACTCTCACCCTCAAAAAACTACTTTGCTCTCTTAACTTAAATTTTTCTTCACATCTCTCTCTTTTTCTCTCTTAGTGTTCTTGATAAGAAGAAGGATTGATATGGCACTTGAAGCTTTGAACTCTCCGACGACGCCACGGCCGTCGGTGTTTCAGTTTGAGGAACCGGCGAGCCTGAGCTACCTTGATCATCAGTGGGCGAAGGCCGGGAAGCGATCGAAGCGGCCGAGGAGCGTGGAGCGTCAGCCTACTGAGGAGGAGTATTTGGCGCTCTGCCTTATTATGCTGGCGCGCGGCGGCGGGCGGCCGTCGGCTCCGCCGTCTGCGGCGGCGCCACGGCCGCCGGCGCCGCCAGTTTCGGAGCAGAAATTGTTGTATAAGTGCTCCGTTTGCGACAAGGCGTTTGGGTCTTACCAGGCTTTGGGAGGGCATAAAGCCAGCCACCGCAAACTCGCCGGCGCCGGCGCCGGCGATGATCATCCGACCACCTCAACCGCCACCAACGGCTCCGCCGGCGCCGCCAGTACTGGTAGGACCCACGAGTGCTCCATCTGCCACAAATGCTTCCCCACCGGCCAGGCCTTGGGCGGCCACAAACGGTGCCACTACGAAGGCACCATCGGAAACGGCGGTGCCGGCGCCGGCGCCGGCACTTCGTCTGAGGGAACCGGGTCATCCTCCAATAGCCTCCGCAACTTTGACTTGAACCTCCCTGCCTTGCCGGAATTGTCCCCTGTTTTCCTCCGACGCTTCGCCGACGACGAGGTGGAAAGCCCCCATCCGGCGAAGAAAGCTCGCCTCCAAATTCCGACAAAACTCGAATTGTTCTAGGAACATGTTACTATGAGGATCTTAAATTACGCAATTTTTATTTTATTTTTCATTTATCTTTCTGGTTGGGAATTTGGGATAGACACAATTCTTTGTTGTAAATACAGAAGTTTGATTGTGACAGTGAAGCAAGTGATTATTTAATTAATTCAATTTTTTGGAATGAAATTTTAGTAGTATTTATTATTTTTCAAGGCTGATTTAATTAATTTTACACATAATATATACAATGAAAATGCTTCCGGGCTAAGGCGGTTCCTAGTCCGTTATGTCCACCCATAAAATCTAAAATTGAAAAAAAATAAAATGACGATTGTTTTGAGCGAGTGACGATTATAATAGTGTGTGACTTCTGAATTTAATGTTTATATTGACGTTTAATTTTAGGTGAAATTATTATTTGTATTAAAATGTGACCATTTCTATATATACCTATTCTAATTATGCCTAACGCGGGTAGACTAGGAATTTCACACGTTTAGCCACATGGAGTCATGGACTCATTCTTCACCTTCAAGCTAAAAATAATAATAAGAAAACAAAGAAATTAAAGAATTGGTCTTGAATTGGTATATTTTCATTTCGAGAGAGATTGATTTAAAGGACTATTTAAGGTGGCATGTGTTTGTTGAAGTTAAATATATTGTTTAAAAAATAAATAATTAGGGGGTGATATTACTCTACAAAACAATGTGCACATATAATAATGCTAAAGGTCAATATCTTACAAATTTCTAATATCAATTTTTTGATACTCATAAAAAAAAAAAAAATCTTTAATGTCTATACTAGAAGCAATGGTTGAAGTCCATAAGGGAGGCCTTGCAATGGATGAAAACTATGGGAGTTGACAATTGAGTCATAAACAAGGTTGGGCCTGCTTTTTAGGTGGGATACAAAAAGATGCCGGTTTTGAAAAGGTAACAAAGATGGGCAAAGTACTTTCATGGAATGCATGTTTGCTTAAAAACAAATGCATTCTGCGAATGCATGTTAGCTTTTCTTTTAAAAAAATAGTTTAAAGGTAGAAAATGAATTTAGGATACGTGTATGTGTACAGTATTGTAGTTTAAATGAAAAAAGGAAAAAAAGATGGTATATATATGTATAAGGAGAAAAAAATAGTGTTGTCCTCATTAAATGATTGCTAGTTAATTAGAATGTACCGTGGTGGGCGGCGACAAGTTCGGCGGCAGGGCATATTTATTATTTTGTATTTACATACGGTATTCTTTTCGTATTCTCTAAGTACAATGTACAGTATTTTAATTTGTAACAAATATTATAAAAGATAACAATGCATTCTGAAGATGCATGTTCAAAAAAGTAAACATGCATCCTACAGTGTAGTATTGCCCATATTTGTATCCCAATTCTTTTCAGCCTATTTTTGTATCCCACCTAAAGAGGAGGCCCAACCGGCGAAACCACCCGTTGACAATTTTCAAGTCGAGTTTGATGCTCTGTTTGTTATTCAAGATTTGAAGAGTATTTATAGCAACTCTTATTTTGATCTTGTACTTGATGGCATTCGTAAACTAACTAGCTAGCTAATGACTTTTCTGGAATTAGCTTTATGTTTGCTAAGCGACATGCGAACATGGTAGTCCATATGTTGGTTCAGAATGCCGTGCTCAATGCTGGTTGTAGGGAGTCGACAAATAACCCTCCTGATTTCTTTTATGTTGCCTTATCGGCTAATGTTTCTTAATGAAAGTTTGTATTTTTTTTAAAAGAAGCAACGGTTGAAGACGATGCAGCTCATGTTTTGGCTTTCGGTGAGATGGGGAGAAGGTAAATTGTAAAATGTGTATCGACTAGCCTACTGATCGACTCTCAAATGCTTGTACATTGGTATCACAATAAGACCAAATCCATAGGATTCGAACCCTACTTCTATAGTACAATTATTAACAAAGTAAAGCTTATGAACTTATTTTGAGTTGGTTAATCAATTGAGATGTGCCCAGAAGATGAGAAATAAAATTTATAACACTATGAGTTTAACTAACTAATCGGTTAGGCTCAACTTTTCAATGTTGATCTAATCTATCCTAATTTATTCATGGACACAATTCCTACTTGTTTAGTCAACCAAAGACAAATTGCTATTGAACTTATAAATATATATTTCCACATCAATTTTATAGTAAATTACCTTAATTAGTAATTTAATGAGATAGAGGGGCTCGCATCGACAACTTTACTTGAATATGCAAATTAAAGGATTATTGGGGATGAATAATTGGTGTGGATAAGCATTTGAACACAGTGAATAGGTGATTAGGATGACATATGGCCACTACTTAGTCTAATTAATTGCAAATTGAGATATATAATAAGTTTCAATCAATTCAGATCAGCTAGCTAGCTTTAATTTGCCCACCGGACGTGACATTGTTGTGCCAAATCACATACCATCATGTATCTAATATTCTGAGTCCTCATATCACATTCCTATTAAACTATAATATAATTCTTTTTTTTTTAATACCAAAGACTTTGTGGTCGAGCGGCATAGCTGTAACTATTGTAGTAATTGTGCATATCTCATAAAGTCCTTTACTTGACAAGTTCACACTATCGGCACACAAGATAACTAGAAGTGGGAAAAGTCACTTTGTAGTATAAATGATTGATTTTGATATGTTAAAATAAATAATTTATCAACAAGCATTATTACACCTTAATAGAGCCTACCTAACATGTCCTTGCCCTAGAGTCTTGACGGCATAAGTAAATTGTAAGATATACATTTAATCGTCTTGACGGTGATATAGTTACCAGAGTAATTATAGAAAGTAATCGAGCTTCAATTGCTAAGTATTTCAGTACAAGGTATTGAATGTGTCCCTGTCTAATGAAAAGTCTCATTCTTATACTAGTGACTCCAAACGTTCTTATGCTTAAGTGACAATCTATAATAATGAGGAGCCGAGTCTACATTAAATGTGATATTCATCATAATTGTCTCCTATTGAATAGGTTGGTGCTGGAGTAAATGTTTTCGTTTATGACCGTTGATTTTCTTCTGGTGGTTCCAAATCAGGTGCCTATCCAATTATCTTGTCACACCTATAAGTTCTTTAAAGGTGGTTTTACACTAATGTAGATCGAGCCAATTTGATATACCCTGATGGTAGCTTAGGAATTGAACCATCTAACGAACCATGCACCCAACGACTGCAAGTAAATAAGAACTATTAACTCGCAACGGCCACCACGCATGCACCATGAGAGTGTTTGTTGTGTAAACCATGTCATTATGTAATAGCTCATAAACTATACAGGAAAAATAAACTCTACAACGAAGACATTGTGTGAAAATCGATGAAAAAAGTATTAATAAGAATTAAAGACGCACGTAATTTTCTTGTACAAAAATCATGTTTCACTCGTTCAATGACGAAACTATCACTCCATAAATTTTGGCTATGGTTATTGCTTGGTCACCGGGCGGCATGGGAAAGAGTTGGCATAAAGATTGGTATTAGTGGGCTGGCAAACCGCGTCCATTATTCCTGAGTCGCCATGTGAATTTCTCCAGGAAATGTGAACCTCTCAAAATTAATGTTTGACAGACAACGATGACGATGAATCAACAAACTTTTACCTCGACGACCTTACATGCTTAAATCCGACACGTTCTACTCACCACCTCATCATCATCATCATCTATCTATTCCTCTAAAAGATGATTTACATTGTATGTTGGTACACTACTTGTCCAAATTCAATTCATTTCCTCCAACTTCATCACAATTTTTCAATGACGTGTGTAATGCATACATATATTAAAAAGTGGGAAAAATACTGTGTACCCCCATTTTCTACTCTCAACTTTTACTCCCCAGGTAGACATTTGCATTGGGACCCACAAGAAAAGATAGTTTATCTGTGTTCGCCACATCAGAAAATAAGATTTGAGAGTCTATGTAGTAGAACTCTAAAAAGTGGGAATGAAACACAGTTGTTCATAAATTCTATCAATTATTGAGGATCCAAGGTTTTAATAAAAAAGAAATATTATGTCAATTTTATAATTATTGCAAACTTTCAAGTTTGTAATATTTATAAATTTTTTTTTTTTTAAGTAAGATATACCTTTAAAAAAAAGTGTGAATGAAGGGATTAAGATTTATACATTAGCCTCATGATAGTACAAAGTAAAGATTTCGATCTTAACCTTTAAATTAAAAGATTCAAATCATACTAAACAAAATTACAAATCGGCCAAACCCAGCTCACTAACTACTAATAGAACTAGGATAGGATAGGATCCCTACCTAATCAAAAGTCAAATTGGTTAAATTAGGTCGGTTTACATGGCCTTAAATTATAGCTCATACTTCCAATCTACCCAAACACATCTCACCCCTAATTACATAAAGTTCAAATATGTGGTGCAAATGCTGCCTAATCAGGTGGCTTATTGGGTATTTAAGTCCAACATAATTCCTGTATTAAAAAGTTATAAGTTTTATTCTTGTCAACACTCTGTCAGTCGAGCCCATTGCACATGACTTTTCTAGTATGGTTTACATTTCTGGTGTAGTTTACAAGTTATTACGCATGAGTAGAATTTATCCAATAAACACATTCAGATAGTGACTGTGAGTTCAAGTCATCGTTAAAATAAAAAGGGTGGTACAAATGGGGCAAGTTGTATATGGAAATAAGTGATTCCTATACTAGGCATTATTGTATGCTTCTAAAATGGGTAAATAAAAAGTGGGTGAATCTATCTAATCTAGAAACCCATTAATTCTAAGCACCCAATTGATGACTATCAAAACCCATGTTTAGAGAAGGCCCTACCTTACCTTTGAAAGATTCCTGGCCATGCTCTCTGAAGTTGGGTTCAACTAATTTCTTAATAATACCATTAGAATTGTAGCTTAGTCAGGTCGGCACCCTAAAAATACAAATTAAATTCAAGCAAAAAGTCGGTCGGCACGGACATTATTAATTAAAGAAAGATATATGTGGGATTGATAGATACTCCGTATATGGCAAATTAAATGGATGGCCCAACACAACACCCAATTGTTAAGAATTATACCCTAATCACGAGAGTTCCACCATTCGTATCCTAAACAATTGGTAGGAGTGTTTAATCGCAAAATGTGTTCAATTAGTCAGGGGCCAACGAGTTTATACACGAATTCGTGACTTGACTCTGATATTATCTGAGTATTTGTTAGGATCAAACGCTTACCACTATGCCAAAAGCTATATATAGCTCGTAGCGAAGACGTAACTTTATTTCTTTATACTGTCACATTTTGAAAATTAGGGTGCTGGATTTGTGCTTCAAACTTGTGCTGGATTTGTCCTTTAAATCGTTGCCCAACCGTTAAATCGTTACCCAATAATCTCTCTAACCATTAATTGTTGGACTAACCCTTTACCAAGTTCTGCCAACAAATCTGTTGAGTTGTGTATTGGGAACACAACACATGAGTGTTGTATGTAGGGAATATGATAAGAGTTGAGAGACAGCTAATTTCCTCATCAGGAATAACCCAATCGCCTGGGATTAACTTTAAACTTCTTTTCATCTCCATGTGAAATGGAATTTTCTGTGTTGTTTGATGATTGGTTGAAGCCAGTGCTGTGCTGTAGCTGAAAGAATCACTACTGCAAACTTGGAAATTATTCAATGAATCCGCGTAACAGATTTTTTTTCTTTTTTCTTTTTAAAGAAAATGTATAATATAATTACGATATTTATTTTTTCAAAATAACATTTAATTTTTTCACTGTGATTGTAATATACCATCATTATTGCGTGAACCATGGTCCAAAAACACATAAAAAAAACATTATTTTAACTTATAAAATACATTATTTTAACACAACGTACATTATTTTAACTTATAAAGTACATTATCTTATCCCAAAAATTTCATGCTAACACATAAATTACATTATTTAACTCATAAAATATATTATCTTACCTCAGAAGGTTCATTATTCTGGACACATAAGCGCGTAGAGCTCATAATTTTTTTTAAACGTCAAAACGACGTCATCTTGGAATGTGGTCCACACAATAATTGGCCTTGTAATATAAATTTAGTCTCTTAGTTAATGGCCGTGTAAATTTTGTTTTTAAGTTTTTAGTAAAGTGGAGAATTTGGTGCTTATTTTTTTTTTAGAAAAGAATTTGGTGCTTATAATTTTCTCAAGAAACGTGTGAGAATGCAACATTTTTATGAATGTGATTTCAACAAAATTGGTTTAACATTAAAATTACATTGAATCAAGCTGTGTTTTTCTTTCTCAAATTTTCATTTCTTGGAAGAATTTATCACGTTAGTAGATATAGAAGAATGGAGAATGTCACTCACATGAGAGAGAGACATACTAGATTGCTATATATGTCAGCCATAGTTATGCCCTGCCAAAGCTAAACAAGCAGAATGGATTTCACAGCAAATTTCCACCATCTTGAAGCCACTCATGGAGGTGGTGTTTGGTTAAGAAGTTTCTTGTGATGTTAGCATTTCAAGCATCCGCTTTACAGTTGTGTTGAACAAGATTGTGTATTTTTTAGTTGTAACAGATGTGTCCTCAGACTACATTGCTTCACCTGCAGTAAAACTTTGTGTCAGTTTTAAATAGATTCCTTTATAAGCCGAAGGTCCTATTCGACAAGATAGTAGAGCGATAAATTACAATAACTTAGCGACCTATTAAATGTGAGGATTAATGTCTGGTGCCTACAAGGAGCCCACGATATTGGATGTAACTCCCATGTTGCGGCTGCTAGGACTCAATTTTATGTCCTTACCCACAATCTACTACCCAAGAACCAATTAAACTTACCCCGTAGGCATCTATTGGCACTTGTTATTTCAAGGATAGGATGCTCTTTATTTATTTATTTATTTATTTATTTATTAATTTATTAATTTTTGCTTTTAAAAATTGTGTTTGTGAGTTTCAAGCCTTACATGATGAGTAAATTCCATAGTTACCTGCATATCTGTCACTGTTGATAAGAGATCTCTGCATTGGTCAAGTGAGGAGTGCTCACTGGAAACTGTACTAGAGAGCTCAATCAACAATGAACTCATCTGCTCAACCTGTAGTCAATTAAATGATCATAAATCAAAACAACAACTCTAGAAAGATCCCTATGCAAACTTATCTTGATTAGCTTTTCAAAAGCTTATCCAAATAGGACCTAAGAAATATAGATAAAAAAAACCCAAGGCAAGGGGGGCATATGGTCTTTTGCAACTTTACAAACAGCAATCACCTTCAAAAGTGGAGAATACATATTTAAATTTGCAGAATTGCAGGAGTCTATTCTAACAGCTACCAGAGTCATATGCCAATTGCCAAATCAACATTTACACATTGATGAAACAGAATTCCAGACTCTTTGTCTGTTCTTTTTCTTTTGTTTTTCAGAAACAAACTATTAAATGGCTTTTATAGCTCATGCCAGAACCTGTTACATTAGAATTCCCTTCACAACTCTAAGTAGTGCACTAAAGTTCAATTCATTGATGATCATCTAAGAGCTAATTGGTTCATTGAGACAGGAGTTAGACTTGAACACACTGAAATGAGGCTATCATTGTCTTTTGACCTATAATTTGTTGAAATTTCCAGGATTCTGAACAAGAACTGGTGATGTTTCGTTACTCTAGGTCAGTTGAAATTGATTATCAGGACAACGAAGTAAAAAATCCGACTGGACATTTAAATTAGGGATCCAGAAAAAATAGCATTCTGTACCTTGGATTGCAACAAGCATATTGAGGATGCCATTGTCTGCACCATATTAACAGCTGAGCAAATAGCACTCTTTAGCTTTTGAATATCTGCCTGCAAATAATTAAACCAAGGAGGAATGGAATTTTCTTAGGACTCAATGTGATATTGTCAATGTTGAAACAAACCAAATATGTAACGACAAAACACGAAAGAGAAGAATACCCGGGCCCCATTTACGACTGGTAGACGAATAGTGCTCACCTCCAGAGCACATATAGCTGCTGACAATGAACTGCAGTGCTCTTTATCAATCAGACCCCAGTTTTCAAAACATGGTACCTGCATTCATTAGAATAAAGGATCATTTGTAAAGGATATGTTTTACTAAGACAGAAAATATACATGCAAACTCATAAAGCTAGAGACCATAATATATTGAATCAAAATTAAAAACATTTCTAACATGAGGAAATAAAAAGGAAAAGAAAATGAGTCTTTACTTGTCCTTTGAGGATGTGATACAACTTCAAATTTTGTTTCAACAAAAGCAGCTCTGTTTGTTTGGACTTAACAGAATGCAACAGTTTTGAAGTAGCCAACTGGGCATTGTATAGGTTCCGCTGTGCAAAGAGGTAAGCTTTACATTAAAGGGAAAGAATAATCATGATATCGATCACTACAATAAAGTGAGCTCGACCAGCTTGAAGCTTGATCTCTAAAAGTAGAGCTTCGCTGAGCTTCGAGCTTGCAATGTCTGATTGGGTTCAAGTACACCCCAAATAAACTACATTAGAGATAACTCTAGTGTATTGAAATACAATATGCATCCTAATGGACTTAATAGCCTCTATGTTATTTCATTTTCTCTATAGAATCATTGAATGAGTCAAAATCCTTCAAATGATGCAAATTTCATTTCTTTATGACTCAATCAACTTGACTATACAACTAGTAATCCTTCTCAAATCATTACTTAAAACACCTAATTGTCTCCAACAGCTTATACCCCTAGTTCCTCTTCCCAGACTTTGGGATGCAGTTTAGAACTTAGCATTCTGAAGTAGAACTAATCTACAAGTCAGATACTACCAGGAGTACCAGCACATAAGCTTATTTAACATTCCATTTTTTCTTAAATACTAATACAAGGCCATATTAAGTTATAACCACAAAAAAATGATTATACAAGGCTTACATTATTCAGAGTTCAGACACATAAGAAAAAACTTAGCAAGTTTAGAGCTTACCTCTGCTGTTTCTGTCAGTTTGAAGTAAGCACTGTCAGTTTTTGCATTGACAAAGCGCCATTGCAAGTGCCGATTATATAAAAGCCTGAATTCATGCACATCAGCAAACCAGTTCTCTCCTGCCTTCCCTCTTACATCAGTACCAAAGCTCAAAGTTGAAGGTGTATTGCCAACATTGTTAGGCGTTGTAATGACAGCCCCAATTGTTGCTCTAGCAGGATTTGAATTCCCCCTCAGCGGATAGCTTGTTGATGGAGTTGAAGTCTTGCTTGGGGATCCTGATCTCAAACGACCTCGAATATAAGGGGAAAAGCCTCTAGTAGCTAGCATATCCCTGAAGGATGATACTCGGCTTTCATTTAAACTTTTCTTGTTATCTATTTGTTTTGAAGGAGCCAGTGTTGTGTATCCATTGTTTCTTGACACTGGTGAATTAGGCTCTGCTCCTCGTCTCGTCCTGCCATTTTCCTGTTGTAAAACTCGCACAGACCTAACTATACTGTGTCGGCCTCGTAGCTGAGAAACAGAACCGCATTCCTGTCCACTCGAACCACTCCCAGATGAAACACTCTCACTATCACAAGCTACTTCTTCTGCTGATCCATAGCTAGAATTCAGATTAGCAATAGGCACGTCTTCTCTTAAAGGCTCAACATTAAATTGGTTAATCTCACCAGTGACTGATTTCTGTGACAAACGAACTATATTTCCAGATACAAATGTGCCAGGATATTTACCACAATCCAAGCTTCGCGCCATAAGACTCGAGTTTACAGACTTTGATCTCTCCAGCAACCTTAGTTTGTCATTAGCCCTAGCACTCTCCATCTTATCCTTCACTGGCCTTTCCATCTGTGTGACTGCTCCTTTGTTCAAACTCGAATTCGCAGGCTTTGTTCTCCCCGGGGCAATTCGCTTTGCATTGTTCATTTGGTTCACTTTTTCTGTCTCTTTCTCGGATCTCTTTCTCTCTGAGGTATCTATCCTATTATCAAACTTTTTCACCGGCTTTGCTTTAGTTCCGACCAGTGAGAACGACTCTCCCTGAAACGAAACTGACTTACTTCTCGTGGAAGTCAGAAGCAGTTTCGTCGCCGCAGACATCTCCGAAGTCCCTGCAGGCCTCCGCTTGCCAACAGATTGCGACCGGCTAACCGTAGCCGAATCCTGAACAGGAATCGCCGGCGATGATCTCCCCGTCCGCGTCACATTTGGCGCTTCACGCTGCTTCGACGTCGAGGAGATTGAAGAAGACGTCTTAGAAGACGACAAAGTCGACAAATACCTTGAACTAACCTCCTTCGATTTCGGTCTCCTCCTCGGCTGTCCATTTTCAGCTTCGGACGGAAACAATGGCCGCCTCTTAGGATTGAGAGTCGCCGTCGCCGTCGATACAGCTGTCACCATCCTTCCTACCTTCCACAACCTTCACATCTCCCACTCACTACTTCAATTCCCCACTCCAAAACCCTAATTCCCCATAAACTAACTCAAACAATCCAAATTTACCAGCACAAGCAGATTATAGAAACAGAGCAAATTGAAGTATGGATAAATAAATGCGTGCATATATACACACACATATATATAGAGAGAACCAGATTAATGTCTGTTGAAGAGAGAGAAGCATGATCAGAGCATGACCGTTACCACCGGCGAAATTATACGGTGAAAAGGAGCCGGAAGACGAGATGTCGGAGTGTAACTGTTAACGCTTTGGCAACTTGTACGATCGCGCGGAAAGGTCGTACCCTGGGTTGGCGGTAGCAGTTAACATACAACACGGATTTTTAAGTAAACGCGCGAGTGGGGATAAACACATTTTCAAGTACAAAAATGGATTCGTTATTTCAGTTAAAATTTTGATAATCCAGTTTTTTTTTTTTTTGCTTGATTATATTTTGGATTCTATAAATTTACCGTCAAGGTTCATGAGGAGATAAATTAAATCAATTTTATTTCAAAATTTAACAATAATCTGTACACTACTGTGTACAAAGGTTCATGAAAATTGAGTAAATTTATTTTGAAGACATAATTGTATCGTCTTTAGTCTATTTTCAAAAAAAAAATTGTATATTTAGTGTTCTAGCTAACCAATCAAATTAAATATTTGAAAAAAAAAGATAATTTAATTGAAATGAATATTAAATGTAGAGAGAGGGAGAAAATTCAAATTTAAAAATAATTATGACTTGAAAATATTAAATGTACAGAGAGAAGAAGATTTTAAATTTTAAAATTAATTATTATAACTTAATGAGATGATGTTTTAATATAGATATATATAATGAGATTTTGAAATTTGATTGGTTAGTTTGTGCTCTTGTAGTGACCTTCCGTCCTTTATAATGGTTTTACTAGCGACAAGAAAGAATGTTAGTCAGTATTTGATACTCACAAGCGTTTATAACAGGCGGTGTGAAAATTATTATGTGTAATATGAAGCATAGTCAACTTGATAATTAATGTTGTGGAAAAGATGAGGATGGTGGAGTGGACCAACAATGAAAAAGTAACGTAGATTACATGACTTTAATGTAGATTATATGAAAATATTTGATTGAATATTTACATCCTCAACAAAAGTCTTAGTGAGAGCCACAAAACCACCTTTGGAGATGTGATTTAGCCTTTTATTAAATTAGATTTACAACATTCTCGCCAGGACTTTCTCCCTTAATTAGGCCGATCTAATCCAGTACAAACGGGAATTAGTCTGGGTTGTACACCACGTGGTTTGACAACAACAAAAAAAAAAAAAAAAAAAGAAAAGTTTTGCAAGTGTGAATGACTTGTGGGCTTGTGGGGTATGAGTTGTAGGTTTGAGCATTTGCATGTGTGGAGAAAATAGGATTGAAATAATTAGAAGCAAAAGATTAGAGCCTACCAAAGATGAAGCGTCATTGTGAAGCATGTTTGCTAATAATCATTTTTCTTGGAGGGGAAGAGAGTTATATTTTTCTAGGTCAAGTTCAATCACTCCACACATCAAATTTCATTTTGTCAAATTTTGTTTAGAAGTTTTTTTATGCAGTTACAACCCAAAAAATGCACTCTAGGTAAAACTTGTATTGTAACCCTAGTCGACAAATTAAAGGACTAAGAAGATAAACTAATTTAGATTGCTCATATCTGACCAGTTCAAACTAAGAAGGGTTAATAAACAGCTCCCATAGAGAACCGAATTTAGGACCTTTTGATTACCGAGCCAACTGTCTGACCAACTTTGACCATGATTCACGGTATAATTTGCCCCATAAACCATTGTATAATTCAAATATATATATATAACAAACATTGTGCAACAACATAAGCATTCACTCCATTCAGTTCAAACTTCAAACATACAAGTACATAATTTAGAGGCCATGGACTAAGAATCAAGAATTGCAAACCCTGCAATCCTTAACAATACACACATAGCACCACCCAGAATTTACAAGAAAAACATAGCAATATCATACAAAGCATGGTCTGATAAGCCATAAGTAGTTAACATGGAATAGTAGTTAATAGTCATCACACCTTTCACCATAGATTACACAGAAGCAGAGATCAGGAGTTCGGCTAAGGAATCCCGAAAAATGCTGAGGAACTTGGAGGGGGCGACGGGATAGGAATATAAGGCATGAGAGGAGTACCATGCTGTATGGGTCCCGGTCTCACTGAAGCTTTCGAATTTGGCACTGGATCGATTGGACCATAATCATCTGTATATGCTTTGCCTCCATCGCCATTATAAGCGCTTTGGGCATTGCTAGCATCCTGCAGAGTGGAAGCAGAAACGGGGAAAATAAAATGCAGGGAACAAAGAGAGGGAGGGGATCTGATATGATCTTCCTGTACGTGTATACAAATCGATTTGTAGTTTTGTACCTTCATCAGCTTCCGGTTGTTAATCGCTGTTGATGTCATATCATTCCCCGGCCATGTCAGAGCTGCAGAATCTGATATATGTTTAAGGTCAGTAGTAGTAATATCGGGAAATAGTCAGACAAGTGAATCTGCTCAAGCAACGAAAGTGGATTTTGAAGTACTGACTAGTGACTACAATAATCTAAACGTGTTGGTGAATGTATGTACTCATAACGAGGAACCACACAAGTGAATTTTGAATGTTCTTCGCCACATTACAAATGAAATTCTGCAATGTTGTTGGAAACGTATCCTTACCCAGAATAAGCAAGCCTTCTCAGACTACTATCTAATCCCGACCAAAAGGATGTGGAATGATTCGACAATCAAGGCCAGTGCTAAGGCAAGATCTTCCCATCTCCTGCCTACTAATCTTTTATCCACGACAAAGGACAAACAGAGACGGGAGATGACACAAAGATCTTACGAACGACTACATTTGATGTTATATTTACTTGAAATCTCTAAAAGTCTCTAAAAAAAGCTTAGGCTTCTATACTGCCCCGTTATACTAAAACACGGAATAAAATGCCTCACTTCTAGCACTAACCCAATAATTCTCGATTCTAACAGAAGAAACGATGAACTCATTAAAACATGAGTGCATGCAGATATTCTGTGAACTTTCACCCCAATGCAAGGGAAGCCACTTGCTATGACACAACTTAGTGCCTCATAACAATACAGTCATACAGATGCATGCTTAACCCATATATACTATCACAAAACAAACCCTAATGCCATAGATTTAATCTCTGCTTAGCTACTGAAAACGACAACCAGTGCAGCACTTCACCCTGTAGGACAATTTAATTTCATTTCCAAAAATCTAGGACAATGTTGCATGCATCAAATCTTTTGCACTAAATCTTATACTTTTTGTTTTTAATACATTCCCAGCTTAAGCCATACTAATTCTAAGTCTCAAGAACCTCTGTCCAAGAGTCGCTCGAGAAGATAAATCGCGAGTCACCTAGCAGCCTCCCAGTCAGTCCCTATCGTTGACTCTGGGCATAACAGATCCATCTCCACACTAAATCTTATACTGCCTAACATGATTTGACTTGTAGTAGGATGACCAGTTCACTAACTAACATGAAAGATTATGACACATGCACAAGCTAAGATCTGGTGCAAATATCATGTTCCATAATTCTAAGAAATGAAATTAGGGTATAATGTGAATAAACTATAAAAAAAAAGTAAGAGAAAATCAATCTTCACAGTACAAAATAAATAATCACTCTCTTTCTCAAGCAAGCTCACTCCATAATATAATCTATCCAGAAGCCCAATAACATAAATTTCACTAACTAAAACAGGGAAATACCAAACCAAAATTACAAGCTAAGAAAAATAAAAACAAGAGAAAGTAGCATCCATACCTTTGGAGGAACAGACGACGTATATGGAAGCTGCCCCAGCCACCAAGAAGAGAACTGGAAAGCACCTAAGAAACTTCATTCCCGAGACTGATCAGAAAATTTCTTGTTTAAACGAAGGAAAACAGAAACCTCAAGAGATTGAAATATTTGCAGGGAAGAAGGGTTTGGCAATAATTCCAGAAATTGCGCGGAGATAAGAAGCAGTGGAGTGCCATTTCGCTGGCCCATCTCCATAAATGCTCCGTAATATACTATTAATAATGGCGAAAAGAGAAAGTGAGCATTAAATTGTTGTGAGAGTGAGTCTTGAAGTTGAATGTGGAGCAGAGAAGTAAATAATGAGGAGTAAAGGCTCGTGTTTGGTCCGTTCTGCGCTGCAGAAAGCATTCAACAGTCGAAGAAATTGGGAAGGATGAAAGATGAACATTGAATGAATTAATATGGCATTCAATGCCATTCCGGTTTTTTGGAAAACGAGCGCTCGCACCCGCCGTTGAGAGTTGGGACGATTGGTTTTTGTTTTGTCGCGCTGTGTTAGAGAAAAACAAAGACAAAAAGAACACGACAACTTTAAAAACAATAACAAAAAATTTTAGAATATTTTTAGAACATTGGGCTAGGATAACGAGTTAATTTCATGAATCCGCTCATCACTATTATATTTATCAATTTTTATCATCAATTTTCTAACTATATATATATATATATATATATATATATAACGATAAGGTGAAAAGATTGCCTCGTGAAAAATAGGGTTTAATTTTCTTTATTGATTAAGTCCATATCAAGCGTCAAAATGAAGAATGGCATTTTTGACCCTTGTGTTTTTCGTCAAGCTTTAAAGATTTGGATATAATGACTACAAAGTGTAAATATCTTACTTTTTTGTGTCATGAAAAAAGTATCAATCATTGTGAGTGTGCACCGAATAAATCATACTATTGTATAATAGCATACAAATTACACAAGAATGATAAATCGTACTAAAAAGATCTCAACAACGGACTCGACTAAGACTAAGAAATGTTTACACAGTTTGAGTTTGAGTTTTTTTTTTCACAAATAAGGCGATGATTTATTAGTGACAGCAGGTTTGGTGAAAGAGTGATGCAATAGAATGATGAGGCATCAGAAAATTGAAAGCAGACTAGAAATGAATACACTGCCATGATCTGTTCTCTTCATCTTTGGCAAACAAATAAGATGAGTGAGAAGGATGAGGCATCAGAAAATTGAAAGCAGACTAGAAATGAATACACTGTCATGACCTGTTCTCTTCATCTTTGACAAACAAATAAGATGAGTGAGAGGGATGAGGCATCAGAAAATTGAAAGCAGACTATAAATGAATACACTGCCACGACCTGTTGTCTTCATCTTTGGCAAACAAATAAGATCAGTGAGAAGGATGAGGCATCAGAAAATTGAAAGCAGACTAGAAATGAATACACTGCCACGACCTATTCTCTTCATCTTTTGCAAACAAATAAGATGAGTGGTCAGATCAGAGTTCAGACTTCAAAGCTTCTTAAATAGATCAACATGCAAGCCCATCATGTATGTGCTTAGCTTGTTTGGAAGTTGAGAAATTATTATCATCATTTAACAGTATTTCAATTATACATCATTTAATAGTATTTCAATTATACATGAAATTTTATGAAAATAGATGAATTTGTTAATAAATTTGGGTAGGAAAATAAGAGAAATATCACAGACTCATTTCCCCTCAAATAGCAAAGTATGCAAAGTAAGTGATGAGATGGCTATGAAAATAAATTAGGCAAGAAACTAAAGAAAATACTCGAACTTTGTAGGGAACTTCTATTATTTCTACACTTATTCCTCACTTGGATTCCACTCTAGGATGGTTTGTTGGATGGTTTACAAATGAGCCTACTGGGGGTATTTATACCCATTCCACCTCCCCAATGGATGGTGGAGATCTACTTGATCCTACGACTAATATTTATTATCTACAATTCTCTATAACTCTCTTTACACACTTGAGGATTTTATAATATTCTAGAATATTCTATGGATCTCTACTACCTCTACGTGTAGAAGAACTACGAACACTAAAAAAATATGTATATAAAAAAAAGAATAAATCATCCTAAAGATCTTAATAAAAGGATTTTTCTTATAAAAGAAAAACATTGAATAATTCTAGATCATTCTACCAACTATGGAAACTTATGTACAACTCCTAGAAAAGTCCAGAAAAGTATAGCAAACATCGGCAAGGTGTCCCACGCTTCTCGAAAATTTGTAGAAAAGTGCTCCGCGCGTTACAGAAAGCTATCTAAGACTATTTAGGAACCAAAGTTACCAAACTCCCTTCAAAATGACCAAAATGATTTAAATAAAAAACAGGGCATAATTATAGAAAATATAGAATGGGCCATATAGTAGACTATAATAAGGGTGAATAGCAAATTCAAATTTTAATCATCCACTGACATTGTCATAGTTAATCATACTCTTTTAATTTTGCATAATTATAAAAAATATAGAATGGGCCATATAGACTCTTGCAAGCTATCAAGAAATTGAATAAAACCCAAAACAGAGAAGAAGAAATAAAGAAGCATCGGCAGCAAGATTGGATTCATACCAAGAAATTGGCAAAACAATACTTTTCCACACTTCAAAGGAAAGCCAGACTGACAAGGTGCACACTAGGCCTCTTTTTTTTCTTTTTCTTTTTTTTTTTTCCATTTACTGAATGCAATTCAAAACTGGAAGGATTCAATGCATCACATTCACATCCAAGAGATTGCATTCAGAAGATGAAAAATTAACTTGGGAACCAAGAAACCAAAATGTATCAAGATCAAGTTGATCACCCAAGTAAACAAAAAGAGGCAAAACACAATTTACAGAGCTAAATGTGAGATTTACATGCTGCGGCTCTGAAATGGAGCACAATATACCATATCCCAACGTTGTCGTCCTCTGCAGGATGCAGAAGATGTGGCCATCTCTTTCTCATATCTCTTCACCATTTCCCACAAGATATGAACATCTTCATACTCACAAGTCTTTACATCACGATGCAGTTTCACAAGCCCTGCTAAGTTTTAGCATGATAAATACTCCCATTGTCGGATTGGTAAATCCATGAATAGATGTAGAATTCCCAAACAGACATCACACATATTATAAAGCATGTAGGGATAGTGACAAAATTTCTATCCCCTGGTTTTGCAGATACCAAATAATAGTAATAATCATCATCATCTTGACTTAAGATCGTGTAAGCTAAAAAGCACTTTGTAAATAAAATCATCTATTTTAACTCGTTCAAGAACAGTTGTTTCACTTTGTTTTCACTCCAATGCCCATCAAATCCCTCAAATGCACCCCCAATCTACCCCTGCCTTTCTTAAAATGGTTGGTTTTTGAACAAAAATTATGTAGCATTACACTAAACACAGATCATGCAACATCAAATTATCAGTTGAAGTATCTCAATAAATGAGCAAAATAATCAGGATTCAGGAGAACCTGTATTGGTAACTTTTACCCCTAACCATCCCATACTACCCATTTTCTAACTTTGTTTAGCGCAAGAGGCATACTATACTCTGAGTACAAAGCTTTGTAATCGGCACTTAGCCACTGACAGAGCATTTCTTTTTCCTATTCTTTATAAAAATTCAAGCATAAATGGCACAATTCTATTAAATAACCACTAGATATTTATAGACATTTTACCTAAAATGCAACTAAAGTTGAGCATATATGTATATCCAACACATTACATTTCACATGGAATGCACCTGAAATTCAATTAAAATGTATTGTGGTGTATGTTATCAAATTGTAATCACTTAAATGCTAGAAGAACCTTGATTCGTAGGCTGGAACATGAAACGTTTTGAGTTTTGACTGCAACTTTCAAATTGTACCGATTAGTTTTCAGGTCATATCAATATAGCAACCTGCCTAACTACGTGGGATCGTACAGATTAAAATAATACAATGGCCTGACATAGTTGACAGCCATTACAGCAAGTAGCATTGCAAGATAACGACTCTGATTCATACATTATTTTATATTATTATGTATAAACGGGAAGTAGGTTTGAAAAACAGACCTGTTCTGCGAAAATGGAGACGATAAGCGAATTTAGTCCATGCTTTCCTCATCGGAACAAGCATTTTCCCCAAAAACTTCATCTCTGCACTCATTCCCATTTCCCGCAATACGCCCTTTCCTATCACTTTACCTCTCACCCCCACTCTAACTTCACAGGAAATTCCTGTGTTTTCCCTCTCAGATTTCAAAATCTACCAGATGAGATATAGAGAGGGAGAGAGATGGAGAGGGGGAGAGAGATTGAGATAGGTTAACACGAGATTATCTGCAGCCCTATCCTGTACAATCTCAACGAAAACCAAAATAAATCAATCAATAAACACTCAAAACGCACCAGTAATCTTCAACAGCAATAATCACATTGATAAAAACCGATCACGGAGAAGAATTAACATAACATTTTCTTCAAAAAAGAAGAAGAAGAAGAAGAAAAACCTGAAAATCCGCGAGCAGATGAGCGTTGAGAGAGATAGAGAGATCAATTCTCTCTGTGGACATGGGAGGAGAAGAATGTGGCATTTTAGGTAGCTGCTTTTATGATGACGTAATTGTATGTTTGAAAAGATGAAACGTGTCGCTCCGTTCAGTCCGTTGATTGCGACCGCTTTTGTTCCGTTAACAGATTTTTTTGTGTCGACGTGGGCGTTTTTGAGTGGCTTGCGTCGTTTCGGGCCGTACGATCAATTTTAGCAATTATGATATAGGTGGGCCTCCCAACCACGATATTTTATGGCTGGGCCCTTTAGGTACAACGGCCTGCGTACTCAAATTAAAAAATTTTAAAATAAATGATCGCGTAAGTGAAGTATAATTAAAAAATTTTAAAATAAATGATCGCGTAAGTGAAGTATAATTCTTGTTTTAATGTTTATAATATGCAATCGATAATTGTTTTCTCTTTCTGATGTAAACATAATCTTCCTAATATATATGAAATATTATAACAATAACTAATACTTAAATCATATCACAATTATATTAACTATAAATATCATCTATAAACAACATTGCAATTATTAAGTGTGACATTTCTTTCATTTCTGGTAAGTTGTAACACTTGTTGAGTAATGCATGATTCTACTTTTTCAATATAATATGGATTTGACCTTCTTTTCCTGATTTATTATCTACTATTGTTTTCTTAAATTGTTTTAATATAATTTTAACATTAAACACTTATTTTTATATATACAAAAATTAGTTGTTTAACAAAGTGATTATCTTTTCAAAAAAAAAAAAAAACAAAGTGATTATATTATTTCAATTTTTCTTTTTTATAAATAGCTACTCATATGTGTGATTTGCAAAAGTATGTATAATATTAAAATTATGGATACATTGAAATAATTTGAGAAAAAAATCATATCGATTTAAAACGTTGTAAATTTCATATTTCATTGGAAAATATTGTTATGCATTACCAAACAAGTGCTTCAAGAAATGGTAAAATTAGTTATCACTGTTATTTATAGCTGATAATTATAGTTATAAATAATTACGATATGATTAATTATTGTCATAACATTAAGTTTAATGCACTAGATACATGTTATGCACTAGATATTTTTGTATGTGGTATGAGAGTCACCAAAGTTGAAGCCAATCAGTAATGGACAATCAGGGACAGCCCAACCAAATTGATCAGACAATTAATTTGGTAATCACAAAGTTCTAAGTTCAACTCCCTATAAGAGCTGTCTATTGACAACTGACGAGTATACCTTCAAGTAGCAATTGCAAGTGACGTAAAAAGTGAATTAATTAATCCAGAGACTCAATAATGTGATCAAACTTGCATTGCTAAACTGGCACATCCTAGAGCAGTAGAGCCTATAGCTAATAGTGGACTACTCAACAAGGAGAGCTCTCCACTAGCAGAAGCAGAATTCAAAAGAACAGTAAGAATGATACATTAGATATTAGTTACTAAATATTGATCCTATGGAATAATATGATATGAATAATTTGGGGAATTATGTATATAAGGCAGCTGAACTTCTCTATGCAGGCTGATGAGGAAACAGGTTAATTACTCAATTCTTCATGATGTGATGAACTTTGCAATTAGGCTCAAAAACTAATCTGTAACAGCTTTCTTCAAACTTGCCATGTATGTCAGATAAATGGTCCATAAGTATGCACATGAACTGTTCACCAATGGCTGGCCAAAAAAAGTACAAAATATTACACTTTTATACTAAATTAGAGATTAGTAAAAAGGTTGCAATTGTATAAAAAGAAAACCCTGAGAGCTTCTTTCTATAAAGGAATATAACAGACCTGCAAATGGACTGGGATTACTTTGTATGTCAAGAAATCACAGAATGGCCAGTACAAGAGACCAGACATCAATGTTGGCAGCAGATCGCGATTTAACCTTGCAGCAATCTCCTTTCCACTTTCACCTAAAAAGTTTCACATATAATGCAAATGAGCAAAGGAAAAAAATTAAGATTTCTTTCAATTCTTTAACTAGTTCCAAGTTTACAGAATATCCTATTAGGGTTCTCTTTACCTTTCCCTTGGCCTAACTTTTTGTTATCCATACTCATAGCAAGATCCAATAACTCAGATGAAACTTCAGATCTTTCAATGGAAAAGGTAAACCATCTAATCCTCTTCAGAAGACTAAAATGACAGCACAACTAGATATGTTCCATTGAGTGATTCCTAGTGTTGGTGTTTAGTTCCTTACTTTAATATCTTCTTTCAAATCCTCCAAATTAGCACCTAGTTAGGAACTTCATATCAAATCATAAAAAGAAAAATAATAAAATTGTGAAGAAATGTTTTGAAGTGTTTGAAGAGGTGTGGCCAGTGGTGTACTATGACATGCAAATTGCATTTTTGATTAAGAAATTGGAAATTTTGTTTCCAGGTTTGGCACATGCATTTCAGATGAAGCTAAGCTCAATTTCGATTTTATAAATGGGAATTTGAGGGTTTTGTTTTGGGGTGATCACACCCTGTTTTGTTCTTTCCTTTTAGATATTCCTTAGTGGATTTGTTATTGCCTTCACCAGTAGACACACAGTATTGTTGCCTTCAACAAGAGGGGGCCTTAGTTACAATCACGCCTCAACTTTCTGATAACAAAGAGCACTTCCCTTAACTTCTTACCTTACCATTTCACTCCATAGGCACTTTGCTTATCCTTATTTACTCAGGAAGGAACTACTCCATATCATTTAAATATAAAAACCACCCAAAAAGCAGAAATAGCTACAGTTGTTTGTCTGCACCCTGTACTTATTGGTAGTCATTCAATTTTAGCAAAGCTCTCCACTTCAGACTTTTCTAATGCACTAAGTCTTGTGTTGCCACTAGCTCTATCCAGCCTTGCACTACGTGTGTGCCTATGTATATGTGTATGTGTGGTGCTGCCACTAACTCTATCCAGCCTCTCACTATATGTGTGCCCGTGTATATGTAAATAGGTGTGTCTTTATATGTATAAAATATGTGTGTGTACATATCTGTACAAATGGATATGCTGTGACTTGTGAGGGTGATGATCTTACTTTTGCTTCATCTATTTCCTCCTTGATCACTACCTTACTCGAACAATACTCTGCTGGACCATCTCTTCTAGAGAATCAGCCATTATAAGAGTATATAATTTCAGTTTAATTTGTACTAGCAAATGTGAAAATTTCTAGACACACAGAATTTCCATCAACAACATGTAAATATGTAACCACCCTGGGTAACCCAGCCAAGTTGGTAACTCTGTTGACTTGGTAATTGCAAGGTTACAAGTTCAACTCCCAGCAGAAGTTGCCTATTCACCTTCTTGGTTTGAGTCAATTAGCTAGCAATATAGATTGGTTTACCTCGATCCTTTGCTGACTAAGGTCACAAGACGTGATTTACCTAGTGCACACCACGGGACAATGACTGCAGGTTTCTCTCGTCATTCTAAAAATAAAATTAAAAAAGCATGTAACCACCCCTTCAGTCATTGCACACTAATTCAGTTAAGGAACTCTAAACAATATGGAGTAACGTTCTATACTTCTATCAACTAAATATATCAGTCAGCTCATGAGACAATGAATTATGAATCAAATTAAATTGATAAACCTTGCAAGCTGGCGTTGAAAGAGAAGAAAGTCCCAGTAATACATGGTCCCAAAACAAGCTGCCCCATCACCAATTTCTTCAAGGTAGTTGCCACATCTCGTCTAGGCAATTTTCTCCCCAAAAAGTTAAACCAAGCATGTTGAACTGGTCCCAAAATAAGTAGCCCAAAGCTCGCCATGCGCAGCACCCTGATATTATCTAACGAGTCCGAAGGTGACATTGTAATCATCTGAGAGATTCGAACCACAAAAAGTCTCGGTTTCACATTTCTATGTATATTTCTGTGCACATCGGACAATCCAAACGAATCGTAGATATATAACAGTGCGTCAAGAGAAATCAAATCAGTGAATTAAATTCAAATGATACATAAATGATGAAAAATACCTGGGAGGTGGAGTCGGAGGCAGCGTATATCAGAGCAGAAGATATGCTCTTCGTGAGAATGGGACGCGAGTCCAGCATTCCCAAATACCAAGCCAAAACCCCCTTCTTCGAATTCGAAGACGACGAGGACGAATACGATCTCCGGAGAAACGGGGCATTCGAAACCCTAGTTATACTGAGCTGGTTTTTGTGGGATCGAGAGTAATAGCATCGGCATTGTTGCAGAAACTGCGATTGAGCAGAGACGCCGGAAACGGGATAGGCGGAGGAGCGCCACCGGGAGTGTTGATCCGCGGCGCGTTTTGCTAGGTTTTTGAGGGAGCTGATTCTCATTTCTCCCTGCAAATGTGAGTTATTTTGGTTCCAAAAGATGAAATTCGCGCGATTTGATTGAAGATTTTTTGGGGCGAAACAGATAATCCGTGACTGAAACACCATGTTAAATTAAAGTCTCATATAAATTTTAATCTAAAAAGTGTATTTAGTTCTGAGTTAATACCCAATTTAGTCATCGACTATAGTGGTTTTACTCGATTTAATCCTAAGTGACTTTTTGTACTCAATTAAGTCCCAGACTTTGATGATTTTACTCAATTAAGTCCTCCGTTAATAATTCTGTTAGTTGACTGTTAAAAGCAGGGTTAATATGGTAATTTAACCTCCCTCCTCCCTTTTGTTCAAATTGCCATCTTCTTCCTCATTTCTCCTCCATCACCTTACCGACTGTAATTAAAAGAAAATGGGAAACTTAACGAGTACACGACCACTGCATCTTCACTCTTTATTTATCACATGTGGTCTCTGCCACCATAATTCATGGCTTAGGAAACTAGTCAACTACTGCATATCACTGCCTACGTTCCCCTCTTCCTATGTGTTTTCTCTCTTCTCTAGCCCGGATCAAAGAACCTAATGCCCATTCGTGAAACACCATGATCAAAGGCTATTCCATGACTTTAAACCCCCATGACTCCATTGTTTTCTACGCGAAAAATGCGGGAAAATTATGTGTTTCCCCACAAGCACATCTTTACTTTGCTTCTCAAAGCCTTTTCAAAGGCCAAAGCAGGAAACCCACTAAAGGTTTTTGCTCAATTACTGAAGTTTGGGTTCGGTTCTGACCATTTTGTGCAAAATTCTTTGGTTTCAACTTTTGTTGTATGTGCGTATATTGAACTTTCACGCAAGGTGTTCGTTGAAATGCAGAAAAGAGATGTTATTTCTTATACTGCATTGATTGATGGGTTCAAGAGAAATAGGAGGTCAGCTGAAGCTTTGGAGCTTTTTCTAGAGATGAAAAAGCTAAGACTAGTGTGAGGGTGGATGAAGGTACTGTAGTTAGTGCTCACAAATTTTTCTTGCTATTCTTTTTTTTTTTTTAAATTACAGTCTGAAAGAAGATGAAGGGGAAATGAGGAAGAGATGGAAATTTGACCAAAAGGGAGGAGGGACGATAAATTACCATATTAACCCTACTTTTAACAGTCAACTAACGGAATTATTAACAGAGGATCTAATTGGGTAAAATCATCAAAGTCCGGGACTTAATTGAGTACAAAAAGTCACTTAGGACTAAATTGAGTAAAACCACTATAGTCAATGACTAAATTGAGTATTAACTCATTTAGTTCTTGAAGTTGATTTTGACGAGTTTAGCCAATTTGAGTTATTAATTAAGAGTTGGTATGTAACAGATACAATATGATATTATGAATAAGTCCATTAATTATCTTCAAAAAAAAAAAAAAGTCTATTAATAGGGCAATTGTGCATGGTTTGTCATTTATTGCTCAAGTTTTTGAGTATAAATGTACATTGCTAATTTAGTACAATTAATAGTATGTATGTCTAAAACCATATCGAAATATATATAAGATAAAGGCCTCCTATTTAGGCTAGTACTATCACAAAATATTAAGAGTTAATGGACAAAATTATCGAGATGCCATTTTATTACATGTGCAATAGCAATATATAGCTTTATTGTGAATTGACAATAACTTTTGTTCGCACATCTCAAAAGGCGTATATCAATTTAGTGGTGTTTCAAGCCTTAGAGTGTTCCATTAGGCAGCTAATATGTTAAAATTGAGCCAATTGAGCTTGACCAATTATTAATATTTTGTTAATTTTTATTTTTCATTTCCATGTTTTTTAATAGAAATTTTCATTTTTGGTTCCCCATATTTTTCTTCTATCACCACTGTCCACTGGTAAATCTAAAATGAAAACCAATATATCATTACCATGAGCAGCAGCTTAATTAATTCTCAGTTAAGTATCTTCCCATTCAATTACTTCTCCCCACAAGTTGAAATAGGGAGGTTAAAAGCAATAATATGTATAATAGTAATTAAGGGGCTTTTTCTTGATTTTTGTCAGAGTATAATAATAATAATAATAATAATAATAATAAGCACAAGAATATAATGAAAGCAATAATTAGTGTATTTGTGTTTAATTTATTGCATATTTGGGTATGGGAGTCCTTATGGATCACAAGTTTGGAGAAATAAACTAATGAAGTAAATAGTATGGATAGTTATTATATATATGATATATGAGAAGCTTTGCTAGCAAGAGATGATTCATAATTGCTAGAAAATTACTCTTATTTCCATTTAAGACTTCCACCATCACCACTATCACTACCAACGTGTCAGTTACCCGGCCCATATCGGCCATACCCTCCACTACCACCACCGTCGTCTCCACCAAACCCTCCACCACTACCACCACCACCTCCCCAGCCACCACTACTACCTTTCCCTCCCGAACCATACTCTCCACCATCCCCACCTCCACCTCCCCCGCCTCCACCTCCACCTCCCCCGCCTCCACAGTTACCAGCCCAGCCACCGCAACCTCCTCCGCAGCTACCACCGCCACCACCGCCACCGCCCATCCGCCGCCGCCGCTACATCCTCCCCCATTATTGTACCCATACCCATATCCTCCTGATGATGACCCACCCCCTTGCCCAAACCCCCCACCACCAGACCCCACCCCACCTTTCCAACCTTTTCCATACCCACCACCGCCGGTAGCCAGCACTACCACATCAACCGCCGGAGCCGCCCTAAAAGTTTCCTTGCTCCGGTGATCTCCGCCGCCGCCTACTACACCCTCCTTCATCTGAACCTCCCTTGTCCTTATCGCTTCAGTCGCCACGAAACCCTGAATCACCACACACATAACCACCACAAAAAAACCTCCTTTTCCCATCTTTTCCGGCCACTTTCTTCCTCTCTCCGCCGCCAGCAGCTCACAAATACAACCACTTATAGCAAATCTCACACCATAAACCGATCAAATTAAAGGATGCCAAATTAAAGTCCCAAGGAACAAGTAGAATATATAATATAGGTACTGAGTTAAATTAAGTTAAGATTTAAGCTGCATGAACTAATTAAACAAGATTTATGTTGTTGGGTGTTCTTAATTAGCTCCACTGAGATATATAAATAGCTTATAAGTGAGAGTGCATGCATGCATGCGGCCATGGCCATGGAGATTGCGTGATCGATCGATGAGGGTACAGTGGTGAGGTGTGTGAGGAGGTTCTGGTGGTAAGAACAGTTTGCATGATGATAAGATAGATAGATGGGTACAAATTATTAAAATTAGTGGGAATAACAGAGATTAAAATTAAAATTAGTGGAAACTGAGATTAATCTGAGTATTCTATGAGTTTAAAGATGTCTCCTACAGTAAAGGTCTACTTAGGACACTTCGTGATCTGACAGAAAAAAAAGTTATAAATTATAGGCAAGAGATGAATTAAGGGCTTGGCTTCAAGGTCTTTAGAACTTTGAAATAAAACTTTAAATCACTAATACTCTACAACCTAATGTTGTCAATCACCAAAGACTATGGTCACAAACTTAGGATTGAGTTTACCAGGCCATCAGGAATATAATATTTTCAATCATCAAAAACGTCAAAACTCAAAAGCTTAGGATTGAGTTCATGAAATTAGGTTTTGGACCTTTATTGAAATCCACAAATTTGTTTGCGTGCTACTAATGCCAATCACCTAAAAATATCATTGAAAATTTTGGGTGACTAGACCAACTATGACTACTGGTGGTTGCCAATAATTTTCGACCTTTATGGCCTGTTTGGTTGGATGTAGTTTGGGGGGAATTGTAATTCATTGAATTGCAATTCAGTGAATTCCCAAACTACAGTGTTTGGTTGGAAGGAATTGCAATTTCGCAGAATTGCAATTCCCTCCAAATGAGGAATTGCAATTCATGGGGTACCCCCCATGAATTGCAATTCGGTGGAGAGGAGGGGCAATTTGTTGGTGTAAAGACAATTTTGCCCCTCCTCGCATACCCTTTGTTTTTTTTTTTTTGAAAAAAAAATTGAAAGAATTATTATTATTATTATTATTTTGAAAGAATTATTATTATTATTATTATTTTGAAATAATAATAATAATTATTATTATTATTTTGAAAGAATTATATTATTTTGAAAGAATTATTATTATTATTATTATTATTATTATTATTATTATTATTATTATTATTATTATTATTATTATTATTATTATTATTACTACTACTACTACTACTACTACATGACTACATCTACCACAACATAAGGGTATTTTAGTTATTTTGTCGTTTCTTACCTTTCAATTCCCTGTACTCCTATTTCTGCATACCAAACACTGTAATTTCAATTCCTACTTTATTCATTGAATTGCAATTCCACCGAATTACAATTCTTTTCCTCCCTAATTCCCTCCTCCCAACCAAACGCCCTGTTATTGGTGGTCAGATTTTTTCATTTTTTTTAAAAAAGCAATAGTTATCCAAAAAAAAAAAAAAAAAAAAAAAGGTCTGATAGACGTATTTTTGTCGTTGGGTTTCTACAAGAAATCCTTTGTTTTTTATTAGAAATCCAAGTTTATGAGAAACAATATAATAGAAATGTAGATTTAATTTAAGTGGTTTTTTTTTTTTTTTGAATACTATTGACTCTGTTACATGTAGTATGTGTCCATATACATTCTCAACCTAGTGAAGCCCAACAAAGTTGTCTGAGGCTCGAACCCATGACCTCCCACTTAAGAGAATCACTTCATGCCGCTTGACCACAAGGCCTTTGGCTAATTTAAGTGGTTTCTTATAACTAGAAATCCACTTTTTTGACTATCATCCATAGTTGAAAAATCGCTAAGCGCTCCTCGACTTGGGGTTCCTAGGTGTATTTTTATTATTTTTCAAAATTTATTAAAAAAATTAAAATTTTTAAGACTAATAATTATAAAATATTTAATATTAAATATTAAGATTAAAATTTTAGAGTTTGAACAATTTAGTGTTATTTCGCTCAAAATAATATCGTTTTGAGTGAAATATATAACTCATTTAGGAAAAAAAACAATAAGTAATCAGCCAACTAGGAGGCCTATGCGGTCAGCGTCTAAGCTGATTATGGTGATACGCTAAGTGGCCGACCGACACCTATATAGAATTTTTGCAACACTGCTATCACCAGCATGTTGTTTGAAGAGTTGAAAAAGATAAGAAAATTTATCTATTTTTAAGTGATGGGATGATGAAACCAAAATTTTGGTCGTGTTAGTACAGTTGTCTTGTTATAGTACTGATGTATATATATTTGATTGACAATACATGAATTATTAGATCGATTCCTAACTACTTAATTGAAAGATCCAGTGAGGTGAGATAATAATAATAATAATAATAATAATAATAATAATAATAATAATAATAATGTTGAGGGGAGGCTTGGAGAGAGTCCAACATCCTATTATTAAAACGTAGCGATAAGTACTATATATTCATGTGAAAAAAATGAAAATAAAATTATATTTTTCATTATGAGGTTTAATTTTTCACGTAACAATAAGTGGTACGTCTATCATAAATCACATACAACCAACGACTTTTAGGGGGCGTTTGGTTCAAGTTATATGAGATAACTAAGGTTATATTTACTTGGGAATATAAGATTCCACTGTTTGGTTCAAGTTATGTAAGATTCCCAGGAAATGTAACATAACCTCCCGATGAAGTTTTTAGTTATTGGAAGGGAATGTGAGATACACCCCGATTTCTTAGGTAATCTCACATTCCCTTATCTTATTACTAATATTAAGTTTTTGGCATTTTAATCAATTTATCTTATTTTCGTTGTCTTATTTATCTACTTCAATTTTAAACCAAACACAGGAATCTAACATTCCCAGTTATCTAACATTCCCAGCAATCTAACATTCCCTAAGGTAATCTAACATTCCGTGAACCAAACGCCCCCTTAATGTTATCGACAAAATATAGGGCAGAGCTGTCTACTTTAGCAGGGAGGGTCATGTTATATAGATTAGATGGGTAAGACTTGATAGTTGGATAGCCATGCAAGAAACAATAATATAATCTAATTAATGATCGAATTTGATAGTATTATTCTGATCGATTAATTAATAATACATTCATTATACATAAGAGCATCTCATCAATAGTTTTTGCTCAATTTTTTAGGAGGTTATTGAAGAAGGAGAGAGAATGTATTGAGTCTCCTGCAAGCAATGAATTTTTTTGTGAGCCTGTCAGAGAGAGAAAAGGCACAGATGTGCGCATTTCGCGCACAAATCGCGTCCAGCCGGGCACGTAAAATACTTTTTCTTTTTTTCCTTTGGCATTAGAAGTGCTTTTTATATATATAATTTTTCCTTTTTTTCTCCTTCTTCTCTTTCTCTCATCTCTCCTAATTGGCATATCAAAAACCACACACAAAAAAAAAAAAAAGCTATTGAGGATGCTTTAAGGATGTGTTGTTAATTACACAATACAAACTGTCACAATTTGAGTACTATTGACTCTATTCTTCTCAACCTACTGAAGCACAAAGAGTCAATACCGCGTCCACTGAGACTCAAACTCATAATCTTTCGTATGAGAGTGCAACTTGATGCCACTAAACCACAAGGTCTTGGCAAACTGTTACAATAGTATCTAGTGTTCGTTAGATCTAAATAATCTAACATAAACTGAAGAAAACTTGAGTTATCTCGTAAAAGCGGAAGCTTTAAGATTATATGAATATCCATATATGGTCATGGTTGTTGGAATTTCCTATGGTAACCTGTAGAATAATATAAATATATAATGTTAGTGTTTTGTCTACCACTTCTCTCTTGAATACTATATGGTGTGTATATGTTGAATACTGGCAGTGGGAGGACTCTTTTGCTTAAAAGCCTACACGTCATCAATGTAGGGAGATATTCAGTTAGCTAAACTGAATATCCTAAGTTACCTAACTGACTAAATCACTAACACACGCTATCAATGTAGGCAAATATTCAGTTAGCTAAACTGAATATCCTAAGTTACCTAATTGACTAAATCACTAACTGATTTAATCATCTACTTACACCACAACCACTTAATAATATATATATATATATATATATATATATATATATATATATATATATATATATATATATATATATATATATATATGAGAAAATACTTACATCTAGTGCATAACCGACACTAAGTGTCGGGTTTTCTTTAATTATATAGTGATATACAAATATGTATTTGTGTGTGTGGGGCAATTAAAGACATGATTGTGATTTAGTAGTACCTATAGGCTATATACTTAATTATCCTTGCATTCACACGGATACATCAAACTTGTGCATCTATCACATCTAGTCAACTAATGTTGGGTTAGGATCAGCCCATCCACCTTCAAAGTCTCATCATCTAATCTTAGTCAATCTGCACATAACACATTACCATACACCAATAATAATAACAAGACAAGTGCTAATTAATAAGATACTTAGAGTGTGATGTTATACTATAAAATTTATATTTTGAGAGTGGTTGTTAGTTTGTTATATTCATAGCGGTATGATTAATAAATTTAATTCTTCATAATTATTTAATTCGTATATATGATGAATGTTACAATGCTAAATTATGGAGTATGTTACAGTATAACATAACGAGCCCTCAACTTGTACACGATAAACATCTACTTGGGAGTCTCATGCATGGTGGAATTTGCTATGGTTGCAATTTAAATGCATGGTATTGAAATTTATGAATTCTTGTTTTCCGTCTTTATGATGCAAGAAAACTTTTAAAAGTTAGCGTTTTTCTGTTTTGAATTTATTATTCTTTTCGATTCTTTAATTAAAGAAATAGGATTGAAAATGGGGTGTTATAATTTGTGTTAGGGTTTTTCAATTCATTAATAACTAATAAATGAAAAATATAAACAAAGTGTCATTACTAATAGAAATAAGTACTAATATATTAAAATATATAGTCTCCGTTTAATATTAAGATTGACTTAGATTACATTTTTTTGGGTCACATCACACTCCTAATTAAAATCACTCTCGGATGGTTATTATTGTATTGATATGTTTTTTGTATTCTATTATTATTGTATAAACTTTTCATTAATTAGCAGTTTAACTAACTAATTTACAATCAATTTTTCTTTTCACTTAATTGTTATAAATAATGTAACGTCTACAATAAACATGAAAAGGTGACACTTTTTTACAATATTATCACTTGGCCCAATCTGAATCAGTTGTCTTCAATCATTCACTATCATTCCCCGGTGTAATAATATTAATTCGTAATGTGATCAACTATATTATATAGTCGATGAAAATATACAATTTTGATAGACTAAATATAAATTCGGACCGACTGCACGCGAGTATAGCTAAATCACTGGTCTCAATTAATGGTTTTTCCTCATTTCACTATCATTCTAGATAACAATTTTAATACATCATATGGTCAACCAATTTACATCCAATGAAAATATACAATTGCCCCCACCTTTTGTTAAAATAAGCATGAATTCGGCTAAGTCCAGCTATATCACGAGTCCCAAACTCCCAATTAATGGTCTTCCCTCATTTCACTATCATTCTAGCTAACAGCCTTTCTTCCCAAAATGTTGAATCCACAACCCTAAGGGCCCTCCACGCTCGGTCTAATAGAGCATCTGAGATGATGTAAATAATGGCAGCTAAACATAGATGCTTGACCTTTGAGAGGATTGCTTCCACACTGGTGAGACTCGATCACTGGTCTTTCTTTCCAAACTTCATTCATATGACCAACTGGGCTGCGCATTCGGACTCTAAGCAACAATCTAATTTGTCATATTGTCAACCAGTTTACTTAATAAAAGTAAACAAATTTCTCCATCTCTACCAAATTCATTTGAATTCGGCATAAGTTATCCTATAGAGTTGACTTTTCAGACTTCGCAATTACATTAACCGTTCGCATACTAACTATCCTAAGTAGCATGCTTGCTGATTGTTTAGCTAAGAATCCCAAGTAACTCCTTTTGGAGGCATTATCCAGGAGATCCGCCATCATTTGATTGATTTGCCTTGAGTTGATTTTAGTTTTGTTAATCATTGTGCAAACATGCTTGCTAATTGTTTAGCTAAGAATGCGTTAAGTCTTGCGAGGGATGGGAGGATTGAGTGCTTTGAAAAAAAAAAAAAAAAAAAACTATCCCAAGTAATTTTCATTTAAAAAAAAGGGCATTTTTATCCCTGGATAGTGGATATCATTGGCCCAATTCCAATCAGTGGTCTTCCCTCACTTCACTATCATCCTAGCTTAAACACAGTCAGATCCATGGTTTGCATTGCAGATTTGCAGAGGATGTGGGTTCTATTGTATACGCAACCTAAACGCCAAGCCACTGCCAGAATGTAGTAATAAATATATAGTTTAATGACAATTGGCATCAACTAAGATGGCGATAACGCTAATAATTCAAAGACCCAACGTGGGGGTGGGGGTCACGAGCTTTTCATTACAGCCCACAAAACAAGACCTTTCCAGCTGAGGCGACACAAGAAAGGAACAACGAAATCTCAGATCGAAGAACAGAGCGTTTGGAAACCTCAGCCACTAGGATGAACACAGGCGGGCAAGGTTTCAAGATCATGGCAACGCCGACAGATCCCTTTCAGCAGCCCCCACAGTTTTGTTTGATTACGGAATTATGATTGAAAATGATATGGTGTTTACGGTCGAAAACGACGAGAGACGCCTGGGTCCAAGGATCGCACTGTTTTCAAACATTAATTGCATGTCCTTGAGCGCATCCCCAACTGTTTATCTGCATTATTGTTGCAGACAATCAGTCGTTTATTAATTGTCGATGATGGACAAGATGCTAGACAGAGAGAAGGGAGGAGGGTTTGTGTAATTGTGGATTCCTCACAGATTTCACTTATCAAAATGTAAGAATCCATTTTTGATCAATTGAAAATGAATTCTTACCAGAATGGTGTGCCCAAGTGGATGGGTGGAGCATGGTTCTTGTACCATAAGGTCATGAGTTCAATTCTTATCAACAATTGAGTCCATCACACATAAGGTGTGTTTGGTTCGAACATTGGAATCAGAAAATCAGAATGAGAATCAAATACTAGGTAATTAAAAATTAAAATGCGTTTTGGTGAGAGTATTGATGTTTGATTATGCATGACCCAATAATCAGAATAAAGATTTTAAAAATATAAAATAAAAAATTAAGACAATTGATCTTAAGAGTGGTTATGAGGTGAGCAGGCAATGAAGTGAGGAAAGATGAGTGAGGATGCGAATAAATGAGTGATAAGGCTGAATTAATAAAATGACACCTGATATTAATTAGGTAATGAGTCATAGGAGTAATCAAATCCTATACCTGTGTTTTAAAAAGCTGTCAACCAAACAACGTGTATGACTTTCATTCTCATTCCTTATGTCTAAACTCATGAACCAAATACATTCATAGTCTTTTTAGTGTGGTTTACCACTTATGCGTGGTTCGCAGGCTACACGGAGTGGAGTTTACCCATCTCAATGAACAATTATGGAAAGACATGGGTTTAGACATCCAAAATTCCAAATAGGCAATCGAGTAAATAGGGCATGAGCCGGTAAGATTGGAAATCTTGATGGACAACCGAGTGAATTAAATAGGCTCTCGATCCAGCCCATCCTACATAATCTTTCTAGTGTGGTTTATATGCTACACAAAAGTGAAGTTTACCGAACTTAATGAACAATTAGGGACAGACACGGCTTTAGACATCCAAACGGACAACCGAGTAAATAGGCCATTAGCCGGTAAGATTGGATATCTTGATGGACAAGTGAGTGAATTAAATAGGCCAGGGGCTAGACGGTGTGGACAATGGACATCCATATGGGAAATCGGGTAAAGACACAGGCAATGGGGCTGGACATTTGGACAAAAACAACCAGGTAAAGAGGCCACAAGATGTTAAGATTGGTTATCTACAACAAGCCAATGGACCAGACCAAACCTATCTAATACCATGTTAGAATTCAATACCATGTATTAATAGATTCCAAACATATTTAAGAGAGTCAAGTCGAAACATAGTAAAAATAAAAGGGAGTGATGTCTTACATAGGCATTGCATTATTCCACATCAATTCATTCCTGTCAAGGCAATAAATAAAAGTGATCCATTTGTTGCATAGTCAATTCAAAATCAAGAGCGGCAGCTAATTAATCAGGGAGATAATGGTTGTATTAGTCATATTCAAACACACCCAGAATGAGAGGATTGAGAGCTCCCCCTTTTTTCCATCCCTTCCACCAGCAATTATGGGTGGTAGGGTCACTCCAGCTAATTGCCTCAACAGGCACTTCTAAAGTGGGATGTAAAATACTGTAACATAATTGGCTAATACAGCTAGCAATTAGGCGGATAGAATTAATAGAACATACCTTTAATAGTAGAATCTTGAAAGGACAAAATTAAGATGGAATTCAGAGTCACTTTTGAGCACCCAGTTTCCTGGTGTTCCAGAATATCAGAATCTTCTTCACTTTTCGGCGTGCTCAGTGGAGAATTTCTTAGTAAAAATCATGTACGGACTATTTTCCTTATCCTGATGATGCTTGTTTCATAGTAAAATGACAGTTAGCCAATGGAGAATTTGAGAGCCACTCAGCAAAAGCAGAAGGTGCCTCTTCCATTTCCAGGAAAAAGAAAAAGTACACTTTAGAAATAAGCGTTGGAGAACAATTGAAAAATAAAGACGACACTAAATACTTACTTTTCATTCACCGGTCGTTATAAATTGCTCAATCCTATTAAAACTTATTAAGTACGGAATATGTAATTAGACATAATATGCTTGAGATAATAGTTCCTTTATGAGCACAAATACTTACCTGGACAAGAAATGATGCACCAATAATGCAAGGTTTCCAATTGTAGTCAGGGTTGGGGGCGGAGCCACCTTCTGTTTAAAAGTAACAAAATGTGAAAATCCTGAACACATTTGATGGTCACAGCATTCTTATCCTCATGTCAATAAAAAATTAATTAATTAAAAAAAGAAATCTGTGTTCCACAATCAATTTTGTCATCAAGTGGGTACAAATAATTCTAAGAATCTTGAAGCCTAGAGTATTAGGGAGTACCCACACAATCACTAGGTAAATCCGTAAATATTAAATAAGTATCATAACAGAGAATAAATTGTATCACAGTGAAGAACAAGTTCAAAAAATTGCACTGTTCGTCCCTAAATTATAGGGTAATTGTAGAATTCGTCCTCGAGTGTTGGTCATATAATAACTTAGGGACGAAAAGTGAGTATGGCCATCACTTAGGAATGAATTCTACAATTACCCTATAACTTAGGGACGAAAAGTGCAATTTTTCCAACAAGTTATAATACGACGCGTTGTAATAAAGCTTAATCAATGATCATGATCATCTTTATTGCAACAATAATTGTTCTTTATTATAATACCACTTGTTAACCTGGGCAGTGCAATATGAGCTCATATCATATGGGGACAATTTGTGTAGGACACAGACACAGTAGACTTCCCCGGACTCAATATATTAGCCATACCTGTGCTCCACAATCAACACATTCTCAGAAATTAGCCACTTTCTCCTTTATGGGTCCATTCTTCCATTAAAGTCCTCCTTAGGATCTCAAAAGCAGTGCTCACAAAAATCTGTTTCCTCCCTGGTTTTTCTGATTCAAAGACCATAGGAAGATGATGATGATGCAAAGATTGAGGCTCAGGCTTCTTCCAATATTAGCGCTTCTAATATTCCTCCATGCATGTGTGGATGGAGAAGTGCAAAACCAGAAGAAGACTTATATCATTCACATGGACAAATCCAACATGCCAGCTGGCTTTTATGATCATCTCCAGTGGTATGACTCATCCTTAAAGTCAGTATCAGATACTGACATGCTTTACTCCTACAGCCACGTTATCCATGGCTACTCAGCACGGCTAACTGCTGATGAAGCCAAAGCACTTGAAAAGCAGACAGGAATTCTTTCTGTCCAGGAGGAAGTGAAGTATGAGCTTCATACTACACGGACACCAAAATTTCTTGGGCTCGATGGGAGTGACAGTAAAGCATTCTTTCTCCAGAATAACATAAAAAGTGATGTCATTATTGGTGTTCTGGACACTGGTGTTTGGCCTGAATCAAAGAGTTTTGATGACACCGGACTTGGTCCAGTTCCCAGAAGCTGGAAGGGTGGGTGTGAGGTAGGCAATAACTTCAACTCATCAAACTGTAACCGGAAACTCATTGGAGCAAGGTTTTTCTTGAGTGGGTATGAAGGAGCAAACGGACCAATTGATGAGGCCGTTGAATCCAGGTCACCAAGGGACGATGACGGCCATGGTACACATACAGCATCTACAGCAGCTGGATCAACTATTACTGGAGCAAGCTTCTTCGGTTTTGGTGCTGGCACAGCACGTGGAATGGCACCCCAAGCAAGAGTTGCCGCATACAAAGTGTGCTGGGAGGGAGGGTGTTTTAGTAGTGACATACTAGCTGCTATGGAGAAGGCCATAGAAGATGGTGTGAATATAATATCAATGTCACTTGGTGGTGCCGTTGCAGAGTACTACAGCGACCCGATAGCAATTGGAGCATTTGCAGCAACAAGTCGAGGAATCTTTGTCTCTTGCTCAGCCGGAAATAGCGGGCCATTTCCAGAGAGCCTCTCCAACCCTGCACCATGGATAGCAACCATAGGTGCAGGAACAATTGACCGTAAATTCCCAGGATATATCAGCATAGGGAATGGGAAGAAATTTGATGGTGTATCACTTTACAGTGGAAAACCCTTATCCAGTTCCCCAATACCTCTAGTGTATGCAGGTAATGCCAGTACATCAGATGGCAGATTATGCACACCTGGCAGTCTGATTCCTGCAAAAGTAGCTGGAAAAATTGTGGTATGTGACAGAGGTGAGAACAGAAGAGCAGAAAAGGGTTTAGTTGTAAGAGAAGCTGGTGGCATAGGGATGATTATAGCAAACACTGACCTTAATGAAGATGACCAGATTGCTGATGCCCATCTTATCCCCACAGCAGCTGTTGGTCAGACTGCAGGTGATATGATAAAGGAGTACATATCTTCCACCCGCAATCCAACAGCCACAATTGCATTTGGAGAAACCAAGTTGGGAGTCCAACCCTCACCTGTTGTAGCAGCATTCAGCTCCAGAGGGCCAAACTCAATCACACCAGAAATACTCAAACCTGATTTTATAGCACCCGGTGTTAACATCCTCGCTAGTTGGACAAGGAGAGTTGGACCAACTGGGTTGGCAGAAGACAAGAGGCATGTTGACTTCAATATTATTTCTGGGACTTCTATGTCATGCCCACATGTAAGTGGGTTGGCAGCACTACTCAAAACAGCCCATCCAGAATGGAGCCCTGCAGCTATAAAATCAGCACTTCTGACAACAGCCTATAGCACATATAAGAACGGGCAAACCATTGAAGATGCAGCAACTAGTATGCCATCAACACCATTTGATCATGGTGCTGGACACGTGAACCCAGTATCAGCACTTGATCCAGGTCTTGTTTATGATGCAACAGTTGAAGATTACACAAACTTCCTCTGTGCCATAGGCTACAGTGCAAGTATGATCAAGACTGTCACAAAAAGAGACATATCTTGTGGTACAAATAAGGAATACAGAGTGGCTGATTTTAATTACCCATCTTTTGCTGTTCCTCTGGAGACAGCTTGGGGTAAAGCTGGAGATAATGAAGAAACAACAGTGATCAAGTACACAAGGACTCTCACAAATGTGGGCAACCCAGCTACATACAAGGCCTCAGTCTCTTTTCAGACCAAGTCTATGAAGATCATAGTTGAGCCCCAAACTTTAAGTTTTAGTAGATTAAATGAGAAGAAGAGCTACACAGTGACATTTATTGCTAGTTCAATGCCATCAGGCACAACTAGCTTTGCTCATCTGGAATGGTCAGATGGAAAACATAATGTCCGTAGCCCGATTGCTTTCAGCTGGACATGATTCTCCTGAATCTATATGACTATATCCTTCATGGGAGTTATCCAAGTGCACATACTTAATGAATAAGAATAATAATGTAATAGTTATCTGTCTAGTTATCTAATCTGCCTACATTGCAACCAGACCTGACTATATTATCAAGAAACTTTTGTATAAAAAGCATGTATTGATTGTATGGTAGGTGGCAACAACTTAATAGAACTTAATAGTTTCTCTGTTTTTACTTATATTTAAGTTATTTGTCTAAAAACTTTGCAGTACGTGTAGCTTCTACCTGATTTCACATGGAGAGAGTGCCCTTTATTAGCAATAGTTAAAACAAGAATTCAGCATCTGTCTGTAAAAACTTAAACCAAACCTTTTACACCTGAATTCAAATATTATTATTGAAAAATCAATTTGGTTAGGTGATGGAATATTCCAGCCAACTCTTAAACATGTTGATCAGAACTACTGCGATTCTTTTTAACAGCTTATGTATATTATTCTTTAAAAGTAATTAAACTGCATTATCAATTAATAAATACACCATGATGATGCCCATTTCTCCTTCTTTCCATTTTCCTTATACTCAACAAGATGCTGCAAGCCATGGCCCATGAGATTTTTGTAACAAACAGTATAAACAGCAAAAGACAATCCACCAGTTACAAAATTCTAAATATCATTGCTGCAAACTAGTACACATGGAATAACTATGAATTTAACAAAATATCACAAGAGATATGCATATCCTGCTGTTACGTTTTGTGAACAAATGATCTTTACTTGAAAATAACTATATTGAAAAAACAAAGAGCAGCCTGGAATACAAAGCTCCCCCTATGTGTGGGGGTCCACAAAATGGTCTATTGTTATCACTAAAAAAACAAAGTAAACAAAATCAGTCAGATTCATTTGTAGAATGACAAACAGGGAGATAATATGTATCCAACTGCCAGTACTTGTGTTTAACACCTTCCCAGATTTCTTCACTTAAGCAATCCTTCACTGGTAGAGGTATCAACTGTGTAGAATAGCCCATGCTGCCAAGTTCCAGGGAAACTAATTGACAGTAAACAACATGGAAGAAAGGGTTACCTCCGCAGAGGCCATTAAAGAATGAATAGATACCACCAGGCTTCAATAATTTAGGAAGATATTGGTGAAACTCTCGCATATCTTCATAATATTCCCCATATGTATCAAAGAATATACCTAACAATTGAAAAAATAAATCCAAGAATTGTTAATTTGCTAGAAGGCTAGTTGTTAAAATTTCACATCAAATGACAGTTTCATATACAATCAAAAAGGACAAGTTTAGACATCTCCAACTGATTTTACAAGGTTGAAGGCTGAATTGTGCTTCATCAGAAATCACAAGTCAATGGCCGTTTCCCATTGAAGTTTCATCAATTATTCACTTTAGGCACGTGTTTTAATTCAGTTGGATCCAAAACCAATTATAACTACAATGAGTTTATGATTTCACTTTGGTAAGTTTTTAGGGGAAAGGCTTAGTAGGGGGGTTACCATCATAAGATTCAAGTTGTGAAACAACGTCCTGCCAACGACCAAAAATGATCTTCACATTATCCTTCTTGTCCCATCCTTGACGTATCATGCGATCATAAACCTCAGGATGAGCTTCAATAATAGTATGTGAAGCAGGTGCGTATTGCTGTATGGCAGTATCCACAAGCCCCATTCCAAATCCAACGTTCAAAACATGGCCGCCATTTGAGCAAACTGCCTTTGCATGAGCCTCCATCAATGGTTTCTCCCAAGCCATCATAACAGCCTTGCTTTCTGCATCCATAATCTTATCCTCACTGAAACTAACTCTATCATCCAAGTAATCATCAGAGTTCTTGTTCGCATTTCCCTTCCTTGCAATTGTGCCAAGTATCAATTCTGCTTGTAATGCTATACATACAAACCAGAAGGTTAAGGAAAACTTCAGGGATAAACTCTTGAGAACTAACATAAAGTACATAAATAATGGCAAACATATTGAAAGTACCAACCATCACATAAGGGGATGTAAGAACTACAAAGCAACTTCAATCAATTATATTATTATCACCCCTAAAGAAATATTAGAGTTGTTCCAGATTGCTAATTTCCCAAATTACTATAGTACTAGTCTTTCAACGGCTGCAGAAGTCTAGTGTGATCACTTTAGCTGAGATGTTACCATTTTATACTTAATACATGTAAAAATAAACTTTCAATTTCATAAATTTCACTTTTATGCATTGGAGAAACTCATTGATGTGACTTGTAAGTTGGATTTACACTTTAACAATGAAACTGGTAAGGAGTATGAAGTTTTAACCTGCATTGAGGAGGACATCGAAGGCTTCTTGGTGGCCAGCCTCCATGGCGAAGTCGCCGGCAGAGTGATTGGAAGGAGAGAGAGCATTCCAGGGAGCGCCGGCGTCGATGAGGTCCTTGACCACCTCCGCGTGGCCGTGCTTGGCCGCGTGCATCAGTGGATTCAGACCGTCGCTGCCGAAATAGGAGACGTCGGCTCCGGACTCTATCAATGATTTCACTTTGTCCGAGTCGCCGTTACGAGCTGCCTCGCACAGAGCTTCTTCGTCGGTCATGGCTGCGCCGGTTAGAGACTTGATGAGGTAGAAACAGGCTTAAACCTATACCAGATAGGGTTTTAGTTTTTTTTTTTTTTTTTTTTTTTTAGTACTACGCTACTGGCCACGAACTCACCTCTCATTTAGGAAAGGGGGTCATGATTGAAATGGGAAACAAAAATATTTAGATTGATAAAAATGAGGGTTGCAAAAAAGATTGATAAAAATGAGAAGATTTTGAAATTTAGATTAAAATGAGAAAACATTTAAGAGATACACGAGTTTGTTTGTCTTTTCCGGTGATTAATTATTTTTTTTATATATATATACATGAGATGTAAGCAGGATTTGCGTCTCATGTATCATACATCATACGCAAGTTTTATTGCGCGATACGGCTATGGCATATGACACGCGCCACTAGTGAGCAGTTTCATGCTCTAACAGTCACAGCTGACCCCACTTACTATTCTCAGGCGGTCGGCCATTTGCAATGGCGAGACGCCATGGATCAGGAGTTTAACGCACTATTACACAACAGTACTCGAAGCTCACCCCGCCAAAATCGGGAATGAACATAATTGGGTGCAAGTGGGTATACCGCACCAAGCGCAAAGTCAATAACACAATTGAAAGGTACAAAGCCGATTAAGACTTCTTCAAATCATTCATCCCGGTAGTCAAACCGACTACAGTACGTATGTTACTTTCCCTGGCGGTCTCACGGGATTGGACGCTGCGTCAGTTAGATGTCCACAATGCCTTTCAAAATGGACATCTAGCTAAAATCGTGTACATGCGGCAATCACCTGAGTATGAGGGATTGGACGCTGCGTCAGTTAGATGTCCACAATGCCTTTCAAAATGGACATCTAGCTAAAATCGTGTACATGCGGCAACCACCTGAGTATGAGGATCCGGCTCATCCTGATAATGTGTGTCATATACATGGTCTCTATATGGCCTAAAGCAGGTTACTCTTCAAACGCCTCCATGATTTCTTACTTTCTGCAGGGTTCCCGGCTTCCAAAACGGATGTATCTCTTTTTAACTACTCAGTTCAGTAAACCCAGGTTTTTCTCCTGATATATGTCGATGATATAATCATGATGGGTAATGATTTAGGGCTATCGTCCATATTTAAAATTCGAGACTTTGGCACACTCAATTTCTTTCTTGGCATCGAAACTCTGTTGATAGCAGGCGGCATGCTGCTCTCTCAGCGTAAGTACATGGAGGACATTCTACACAGGGCTGGGATGGCTAATTGCAAGCTGCTAACCACTCCAGCCGCCCTTACACATACTATATCTCCTATGCCAGAGCTATTTGATAATACCACGCAATACCGGCGTCTAGCTGGTGCCCTTAGTATCTCACCATTACCCCTGACCTCTCATACGCCATTAACCAATTGAATATGCACTAAAAATAAATACATATTGTGATCATAATCAATTATCAGTTAAAAAATTGAATAGACAGTTTCCACGAAAAAGTTAGATATAAAGTATTAGAATTATCAAGCTAATTGCTTGACTAATTTAATTAAAGTCACCCTTGAAGATGGTATAATTAAGAGATAAACTACAAATAAGCCATTGTAATATTTGGGAACAAGCAATTAGGCCATCGAACTCGAATAACCCTCAAATAAGTCATTCAACCTGAAAAAACAAAACAATTAAGCCATTAAAACAAAAAAAAAAGAGCAATTAATCCCTTTTTTTAAAATTTATAACGATAATTTCCGGCATCGGCGAGCATTTTCGGCGACCGGCCGTCAGTGCCAGAAATTGTCGCCAGAAATTTTAAAAAGGGGTTAATTGCTCTTTTTTGTTTTTCTTTTTTAGTTTTAATGGTTTAATGGTTTAATTGCTTTGTTTTTTCGAATTTAGTGACTTATTTGAGGATTATTTGAGTTTGATGACCTAATTACTTGTTCCCAAATAGTACGATGACTTATTTGTAGTTTATCTCTATAATTAAAGTGGGTGTTAGCCAAATAATGGAGGTCAAAGTTGTGTACGATTACCATAGTTGAGAAATATATTGGATATTAGACAATAACTAATACGAGTAATGTTTCATATAATTAAATTCAATGTAAAAATCGTTATTATTAATTATAAATTTGAATTAAAAAAAAAATTAATTATAAATTTATTTGAATAATTTAAGGACAAAAATATAATTCCCCGAAATTAGAAATTATTTTGTAGAAATCCCCTCCATGGTCAACATCAGTCCTACTTATAGGCAATAGCACGGTCATTTAATCATTTTGACTGTACCCCCAAAAATTCGTACGTTAACGCAAATTTCTTCGGATTTTGCTTACCATATATATAACCGAAATCGAACATGGAAAAGAAAAAAGAAAAAAAAAAAAGGAAAATTAGTTCTCTGAATCCAATAGAACGCATAAAATCTCCAATTTTCGCATTTCGCTCGCGCATTTGAATTCGAAAGACTGTTGTTTATCCTTAAATTCGGCTTGTTCTTTCCCATTTCGACGTAATCTGTGAATTTTTCTGGAGGTTTTCGGTGCTGAATCCTTTTTGGTGTAAATTGGGAAACAAAAATCTCGAATTCGAGGATAAATGGCGACACATTTTGATCGGTGGGAGAAAGATCCTTTCTTTCCTGCCGCCGAAGAGGTTCAGGAATCCGCCGACAGGTAACATTTTCTGCAAATTTTGATTTTTCCGGTTGTTTCCCTCTCCCCCGCTGCGTTTTGCTTTATTTGTAGTATTCATCAAAATGTATATTCTCCAGTTTTGTACGAGTCTGTGGTTTTGTTGGGTTTGATGGATTTATGCGGATAGGCCTTTTTAATATATACGGAGTAATAATTTATTTTCTTTTGCTTTTATAATGAAGGATGGAATCCACTTATAGAAAATGGGTTGTTTCCAAGAAGGATAAATCCACCATTTCGAACTCTGATGAGATTCGTCGAGATTTACGGACTGCTCTTGGCACTGCTAAATGGCAGGTAAAGTATTCAAATGATTCCTATTTACAGAAACTATGACCCTAACCTCCAAAGTACCACAGGAAGGTAAATAAGCTGCTACCCATAGTTGATGGGCTCAAACCTAGAAGACCAATAGGTTACTCTTCCTGGGAGTCAAACTTGTAAGCGTTTGGTTACCAAGTCAATTGTTTGACCAACCAATTTGGTTGGTGTGGTGGCGCAAATTATATCGTGGACCGTGGTCCCAAAACGACGTCGTTTTGATTAATGAAACAGACGGATGAATTCGCGCCACTCACTTTCTTTTCATATATACTGCACTTTCTTTTCATATATACTGCACTTTCTTTTCATATATATTGCACTTTCTTTTCAACACAACTGCAGTTCCCTTTCAACACAACTGCAGTTACTTTTTGATATAACTACAGTTGTATATTATCGAATGAAACTATAGTTATATCAAAAAGTAACTGCAGTTGTGTTGAAAGGGAACTGCAGTTGTGTTGAAAAGAAAGTGCAGTATATATGAAAAGAAAGTGCAGTATATATGAAAAGAAAGTGAGTGGCGCGAATTCATCCGTCTGTTTCATTAATCAAAACGACGTCGTTTTGGGGACCGCCGTCCACAATGCATTGTGGACCGCGGTCCACGATATAAGAACTGGGTGTGGTGGTGCTTAGTTTACCCAGACTGACTTAAATCAAGAAGGCCAATAGGCCGCTTCCGCTGGGACTGGGAGTCGAACTTATAAGTTTGTGGTTATCAAGTCAGCCGTCTGACCAATTTGGTTGGGGTTATCTCTGTATTATCAATTCTTGTTTCTATAAGCATTGTAGCCTTTCCCTTAATATGTATAGCTGCCTATGCATGGGTGAAATGTGGATTATTAATGTAATGCAGTTGGATGACTTTGAGAGGGCTGTTAATTCAAGCTACACTAATAATAATTCAGCGGATTCTGCAAAAGATAGGCATCGCGAGTTTGCTGTTGCTATTACCAGTCAGATTAAGAAAGTTGAGGGCTCTTTAAATGAATCAGCAGTTTCTCAGGGCAAGCCGCCATTGCCATGGGTGTTGTTAGACGAGAGAGAGTGCAATGAGCTTGCAGTGTTCCTATCATCAGGACCATCCACATCGTCTGCTGTTCGAAGAGTTCATGGTAAAGAGCATCAGACAGTGAATCCTGAGGCAGCTGATAGAGAGTTGATGCCCGAATGTTCGAATAAGATGTCCAATTCTCTAGAGCAGGGTCGAGGAGTGGAGGCTAAGGAGGAGAAGTGTTCAGGGCACCGTAGGACGGCTAGTGCCAGTGCTGACATGGGTGCATGGAAGATTGCAGTCGCTACTGATGTCCCCAATAGACGACCTGAATCTCCCATGCGAAAGACTCCTAGCTTTTCAGGATTTTTGAATGGCAAGGAGTTTGCAAACCACTTGAAGTGCTCAAGGACTGGTTACAGAAAGTTGAAGGCCTCTGATCACAACAAAGTAGGCCGTGCTTCATTACCACCGCATATTCAGCAGTTGAGTAGGGTGAATATTTTCTTCTTGCAGATGTTTAGTCGTTCCTGGATGGCTACCGATATGGTTAGGATTTTTCCTTTTGAGTTTAACTGTATTGTGATATAATCTGCTCTTTTCTGTGAAGGACATTAACAAATGCTATGAAAAGAGTAAGAGTTGCATCGATGGCTCTGATAAGTGTTATGGCAAGCAACTGTATGGTCTGTACGGAGCCATTCAAAGACAGCTTCAGAGGTCTCAATATTACATGCGATATAGTCGCTCCGTTCGAGTTGTTTTCTCAGCCATTGTCCTCCTTTGTTTGATTGGTAAGTCGGTTGGAACCTTTGATATTAGACATTTCTTCATAACTTCATTCATGATGACATATTGCATATTTGCATTCATCCTGCCCCCGGGGTATAGCTCAGTGGTCGAAAGATTGAGTGTGGGTGTAGTGACCCAGCAAATACCCGGGTTCGAGTCCTCAATGGGGGAGGATCTCAGTATTGGGGCAAATAACAAGCACTCAGGTTTACCTCCTCTCACAATCCCCAGGGCACGGGGTGAGGGGCCCTCAGGTTTAGGGTTTAAACCAATATTGCATTCATCCTTGGGTTATTTTCACACGGTTTACATAGCATTTCACTTGAAAGTGTAAACAATGTATGCGCCTGGGTTTAGACCCCAAGGCCTCCACCTGCCATTGCCCTAAAACTTTGGTGGCAAATCCCGCTCCCCTTGGTAGGATTTGAACTTGCACAGCTGCCAATGAAACAATCCGTTAACCTTACTTTGGTACTTATATTATTTCATCGCTTTCTGCAGTTTTAGTGGTGCTGCAGACCATGCGAGGAGCAATGAGTCCTCTGCTACAATAGACAGTGGTGTGTCTAAAAGGCTGATTCAAGTGTAGATGCAGTTTGATGTCAGTGTTTGGTATTGCACCAAAATTGGTGCAGAGAAACCTTATTATTAGCAGCTAACGTTATTGTTCTTGTTGGTTGCCCAGTCTTGTTGTCATTGTATGTCTCCTGTGGATGACAGGTGACCTCAGCCATACTTGCATCCCACAGAATGAAAGAATAGGCTTTTGCCACTGGTTTTTGTGTAGTCACTAGCTTTTATTCTTTTTTGCCCACAGAAGGGATCAACACCCTGGTCCGATAGGACAGTGAAAAAGTGAAAAAATAGTGAAAAGGTAAATCATGATGACTATTTATTAGGTGGGAGGACTAATGTCTGGTGTCCTATGTGAAACTCTCATATTGGTACTGCTAGGGCTTGATAATGTATCTTTGTTTACAATTTATTATCCATAAACCAATTGAATTGTCTATGCAAGTACTTTTATTACTTTTTGATAACCTGAGCTTTCTTGTTTTTGTTGGACTATATCCTGGACTCCATGAACCTGCCTTTAGATCTATAAGGAGGTAAATCAAGTCAATCTAATTTTAAGACTCAACATCAAATCAAATTGTACACTAAAACACAAAATAACTCAACAATACTGGCACTGAAAATAAGTTTTAAGTGAACAATTTTATTCACTCAAGTAATACTTTAATGTGTCATCAACTTTTATGAGCTTAACATAAACTAGTATTGCACCCGTGCGATGCACGGCCTTTAGTATTTGTTGATTTGGAGCGAAAATAATTGGGTAATAAATTGGAAAATATAAAAGGAAAATAACATATTATACTACTCGCTGAAAAAGATTATGACTTCATTATATATTCAAAGGAAAAGAGAATTACAAATTATTGAAAATTTCATTGTAAACAACATTTTGTGTATAGTTGACTAAGCCCTTGGTTTCATCAGCAATTAAGACTTTGAGACCATCTGGATTACTAACACGGGAAACTGCAACATACAACTGACCATGGTTGAATACTGGTTTCTTCAATAGTAAACCTACTACAGACAATGTTTGTCCCTGACTTTTGTTTATTGTCATTGCATAGGACAACATGACAGGGAATTGCTTCCTTTGAAATTTGAACGGAAGTCTTGGGTCTGACGGAGTCAAAGATAGTCTGGGTATCAATACATTTGTCCCATAATGTGTGCCACATAATATCTTGGCTTCAATCTCAACATTTTATGTAACTTATCGAACATTGACAATGTTTTAGGTCATTTATGATGGTCTTCAATTATTCCTAGCTTGGTGAAAAGCCTCAATATTCATCCAAATGGCATTTTTGTTAAATTCAAAGCAAAATGTATTCACCAATCCATCGTAACATTTATTATTGTCAAAATTTATCCTCCCCAAATTCATATATAGCCGCGATTGCCCTAACATTTCAAAAATTATAAACTGCTCCTCCGGATTTTCTTTTACCGTCGATCTATCGCTCCACAGTTACAGCCGCCGCAGAATTCAGCTCAGGGGAGCGAGTGGGGTGTTTTACCAAGTAGACCAGCGGCTTCTCCATGGCCTTTCTGTTTAACAAATTTCAACAGGTCATCTTTCTCCCGTCCTCCATCTGGAATTTCATAGATTTCATATGCTTAAAACTCGATGTTAGTTTTTAAGATTTTATCCGATATTGGCATGTTTTTTGTTTTGATCACACAATATGAATGAAAAGGGGTCTTTCAAACCATCAATTTGAACTAAAAATCTCGTCTTTTAATTTTGCTCTAATTTTAGGCTGTGAAAGTTCTTGCAAAAAGCCCCACGTTTGCAAGAGATCCAAGGCATTTTCAGTTTGAGACAGATATAAATCGCCTTTTCCTTTATACTAGGTGAGTTTTTCTAACTTTGTGAAATGGTGGAGTTTATCTTAGCAGGATATGGCAGGTCTATGGACTATCATTTTATTTTAGTTACTGCTTTTGGAATGTTACTTCTAAAGCTATTTAGTCATGCTGTGTATTTGTATTGAGTGAAATTTGCAAGTGTTGGAGATTTGGCCAACCACTTTTGCCCATCTTACAAAAGCTTGCTTTTATAATTTGATTAAATTCTAATTAGTACTACTCGGAAATGATCCTTGATGCAATTGCTTCTCTTTTCATGAAGGTGTAATCAGATTCACCTTCAGTAGCGTTTGGGTATATATTTCCATGTTGAGCTTTTGTGCAAACATTTGAGCTTTTAATAAGATTGAAATGGTTTCACAACCATAAAAGAGAAAAGGATGAGAATTAGACATAAGAACTTTTGTGCAAGTATCTTTAATATGTCCATTGTTTTTTATTCCTAGATGGTAGAGGTTTTGATATGTTATTTTATTGTAGTAGTAACTAGTATTTGGGTTTTATATGTAATTTTATTTTTGTCTATGGAAGATGGCAGACACATGGCTTATGGCTAAAAAGAAAAAAAAAGTAGTTCCTTCTTTTCATAATGTGTAAGCATAGGCAGCTTTGAGAAGGCTAGTCCTTTTGCATGCGAATGCAATTTGTCGTTGATATACTTTGTTTGTTAAGAGATGTCAAGCTTTGACATGCCCACTGCCTCTTTTAGTTTCTCAGGCTCTCCTTTGTGTCTGTTATAGCTAATTTTTGTTTATATCATTCTAAATTAAAGTATGCTGATATGTTTCAAGTGAAGGACGAGTTAGTCATTGCTTCCACATTTTACAGTTTCAACTTCTCATGATAATCCAATATTTTCAGCCACAATCGTTTGGGTAAGGGTGCTGATGAAAAAGATGCAGAAGAGATAATTGATATGGCTAGCAAGGCCTCCCTTGACGATCAACAGAAGCAGGTTCAGGAAAATGTTCACTGTCAAATTGAAGCCTTCTGCACATGTATGGATGAAATTTTAGTCCCTGTTTCAAAGAGCCCTGTTGAGCCTCAATCACCCTCAGAAAGGAGTAATCCTCCTCGTCGAAGTGGTCTTAGTTTCGCTGTTGGTGGAAGTTCTCCTTTGAATAATTGCCCTGGTAAGTGCCATTTTATCATATTATTCTCTCAAGTTCAATAATTCTTCATTTTTTGTATATCATTTGAGAATTAATATTTATTTTAACTTGCATTCAACTTTACTTCTCTTTACCTGGCATGACGATTGGGCTATAATAGCCATGAGCCAAACCACACTAAAAGATTGAATTCAATCAATTAGCTAGGCCACTAAAGTGGACTGAACAAGCGGACTTATGAAAGCTTGGACGCCACCAATACCGGGTGAACACCATGACCTTATAAACCCATATGTTCTCTCATATTGTATCAATGTGGGACTCTTAACATGATCTATATTGAAATCTTCCACAACCCACCTTGCTATCTACTTAACACCATAGGAAGGACGTTAGTACTTGTTTGTAGCTGTTTGAATGTACAAATTCTTCAAAAACTAAAAGTGGAGAAAAAAGACATTGTTTCATTATAGCTTTTTGGGATGTTCAGCTTGTAGTTTTATATGTACTTATTCTAACTTGTAAAAATAAATTGGGACTTTGTCTAAACTTGTAAAAGTAAGCACACACGAACATATTTCATGCTCATTTCTGGATGAACTATTTATTTCATCTTTGCTTATATTTTTCATTTAGTACCTTTATGCATCTTCGCTCAGAGAACTTTGTTTGCTATGAGTAGCTAGCTCCTTGGAATCTAATCACGCACAAATTTGCAGTACAGCTGTTCCTGAAACCAAGGCTTTAAAGCGTGCAGAGGTTTCTCAGAGGTTGAAGGAGCTCATTGGCTATACTCTTGAGGTAAAACCATCTCAAATTCCACATGAAGATGCTGGCAAAGGTTTATTTTTAAACGGTGAAGCTGAGCTGGGTGCTGTTATAGCATTCTATCCTGGTGTAGTCTATTCTCCAGCGTACTACCGTTACATTCCCGGATATCCAAGAGTCGATGCACAGAATTCATACTTGATCACAAGGTATGATGGGTCCGTGATCAATGCGAAGCCCTGGGGTGCTGGCGGAGAATCTCGTGAAATATGGGATGGATCATGGGGCCCACACGCTACACCAATTAAACAAGGTGCTGAAAACGGTTCTGACCGAGTCTGGAGGATGCTTAGTAAACCGTTGGATGGTACGAGTATAGGACGTAAAGGTGAAGTGTTGGAGAGGAGAAACCCTCTAGCTTTTGCGCATTTTGCCAATCATCCAGCCAAGGACATGGCCCCGAATGTCATGGTCTGCTCCTACGACTTCCCACTAACCGAGAAGGACTTGAGACCTTACATTCCAAATATTTCATTTGGGAATGGAGAGGTTAACATGAAGAAACTAGGCAGCTTTTGGTTCAAATCGTGGAAATCAAATAGCAGCAGCGGAGCAGATGTCCCCATCCTGAAGTCTCTCGTTCTCGTGGCTACTAGACCAATCTGTAACGAAGAAGTGCTCTTGAATTACAGATTGAGCAACTCGAAGAGAAGGCCTTCATGGTATACTCCAGTAGACGAGGAAGAGGATCAAAGAAGGTGGAGCTAAGGCAGGTATATTCAGACCGAGTTTTGAAACGTGTGACAATAACAGTTTGCTGTAACCAAGCTCCCTCGTGTTATCATAAAACGAGGCTTCAAACTACAGCAGCAACGATCTGCTCGAAAACTTCCAGCCAAGTTATAAACACTGCATTGCCTTTGCATATGCAAAATGAACTGAACTCAGAACTCTACCTTTTTCAGTTCTTGATTTCCTAACTGATGAGCGAAGACAATTATGTTACAGATGACTTGATTATAAAGAAAAAGAAACTGAAGGATGAGTTGCAGCTTTTGATTGAGACTGTCAATTGTTTTTGACTCCAATTAACCCTACTTTCTTGTACCCTTCAAGTTCATCAACTATGAAATACAATTTTTTTGGGTACTATACTTCTAATTAATCTAAATTTCAAACTTGAGACTTTATTTTTAGAAAATTGATTGAGACGGGTAAGATCTGGTCGCCTTCCACCAGAGGATGGGGACCTTTGTCGCCTTCCATGGCGTAAGGTGACCATTTGGTCGCCTTCTGCCAGAGTCCAGCGTGCCATCGCCGGTCGCTGGATTTTTGCCTGAACAGTAAATGACCTGTCATGTCATTTACGGGTTTTTGGGCTTCTTTGTCCCAATTTAATGTGTTAAAGAGTTTAATAGTACCTTTTAAATGTTTAGGGATTTAATTGACTTTTCAGTTATTGTTCAAGGCTTATTTGACTCTTTTTCCTAAAACTAATAGTTTTAAGTATCATAATATAACATCGACACTTATTATCTTTAGTCCATATATGCATCATACGAGTGACAATATATACAATTATAATACTACACCTCTTACTTATTATATTGTTGCTAATAATCGAGTTCAATTTGTCATACTTTTCCAAAAGATCACTAAGAAATTTTGAGGGAATATACATCTCTAAAGTAAATAAAACGAATAAGGTTCAAATTAATCATATAACTACACATGAAAATGTAATCGAATCATTTAAGTTAAAAAAAAATAATAATTAACCCTACAATTAGATCAAGAGTGACCTGTGCTCCAGATCTAGCTAACGTGGTGGTTAATATTAAAAAAAAATACTTATTTTTAATAATTTTAAATAAAATAAAATTTTAAAAAACCACCTCTTTAACCTCCAAGTCAGAGACGAGAAGCTACTTTGTCTCGGGAGTGCGAAAGGCAACCTCTTTGTCTCTATATATGCCGAAGGCAAAAAAAGTTCATCTCCAAGCGGAGACAAAGAAAAGGTCTTTGTCTACGGGCGAGAGATGAATTGAAAGCCTATTTAGTTTCGGGTCAGATATAAAAGTTAATGATTAATTTTTTATAATTTAAAATTGTTAAAAAACAATATTTTTTTAACACTAACCACCAAATCATCAACAATGGACCAGGAGTACATGTTAGTAAGTTACTTTTGGTCTAATTGCACAAATTTAGCTTGCTTAAGGAGTTAGTTGTATTTCTTTTTTTAAAATTAGATTACCCAATTATATTTTCGTTTTGAAAACCCTAGTTACCAGTGAATAACCGGCTATTGGACCCCCAATGCAAAAGAAAATGACAAATTGGTGTGTTTAATTACAATATATGCAACTTTTTAAAGTTCAAGAACTTATTATTATTATTTATTTTGTATAAAGTTCAATGGTTTATTTGAACATTTTTCCTTAAAATAGGATTGTATGTATGTCTTAGAATTTGAATTCGTTGTCTAACAATTGTAATCCTACCATTCCTATGGGCTCAACCTACTGAAGAACAAAGAGACAGCAACGCCTCCACTGAGGCTCGAACCCACCACCTCCTGTATACAAGGAATAGTTTGATACCACTGGACCACAAGGCCCTTGGTAGTTATTTCTATATATAGTCTTACACATTCTCGATCTCACTTTGAGCACTAGATACTAAAGAATTGACAAGAATCGAACTTGTAATATCCAAATATGAGAATCATACTTCACTTACTTGGTCACTCCTTTTGGACACCTTAACTTAGAGACTGAGAGAGCGACTACTAAACCTAACAAATATGAAACCCTAAAAAGCAAAAAAAGAAAAAAGTAAAAGAAGACAGTATAAGTAAAATATAATGAAACCAGTGATGAATTTCTGCTAATTGTTTAATTGCAACTAAATTTCCAATTTCTGGTAATTGTTTAATGAATATGGAGTTGTGGTCCTTACCACAAACCCCACATCCAAGCTAGATCAGATCTGCAGAATAATGGGTGATCTGATGATCGCAGTTTAATTTGTACCATCATATGTTACCAGACAAAAAAGAAACAAATTAATATATAGTACAAAGGATTCAGGCAAATTAACTCACCATGTTGACTGCATATAAAAATGGTACAAATATTCTGTGGCAATGCCACTATATCAACATTTTATGCTTAGTGCTACCTGCATATCTGGACTCACATTGTTTCAGCCATCACAGCTTTCTTCAAGATAGTGGGCAATCCTGCAGAAACATCAAACCACACAGATGGCTTATTAGAAAAGAACAAATTAAATCTTCAAGAACTCGCAATCACTATTCGAGAGTGTGCACTAGGTACCAGCCAGCTCAAACCAAGAAGGTCAATAGGCTGTTCTTATTGAGAGTCAAACTTGTAACCATATATGTGGTTACCAGTTCAATAGCCCAATCAACTTAGCCGGCACTGTCCCCCAAAACCTAACGCCACTACCCGAGGGTGTGTATTAGGTAAACCCTGTTAGCTCAAACTAAGCCGCTCCGAGTTGACTTGTAACCTTATGGTTACCAAGTCAACAGGTCGACCAATTTGGGTGGGGTTGCCCCCAAAATCTCATATTATCATATATAACATGTATCACATATCATATATGAATGATCAATCATTCAACAGGCCTTGAAAAACCTGCCTACCTAGCTTTCTGTCTGCAATTTCTGGTTTTGCTTTTGCTTTTGTTGTTGCCATCATCATCAATGCTGTTGTGTTTTTGTGTTCCATTGCAGTTGGAGAAGAGCCAGGTGGAGTCCATCTGCTTGGTGATCATCCTGACAGCATAATAAGGGATGACCTTCACACCCTTCTTGGAATTGGCTGCAGATTCAGACCTGAAACAGGTGCTGATGAACATGATACAATCCATCAAGCTCTGCTTAGCCAGCCCTTTCATGTCATAAGCCTGTGATCTTCTCCACAGGCTCTTGGCATGAGAGTTTGGAGGATTGGAGAGGCAAAGCGCCCGGGTCGTGTCGCTAATGGCTCCATCAATCTCCCCTATCAGCAACCTGCACTGAGCTCTATTGCTGTAAAGCACAGCCCTTTCCTTTCTGTGTTTCAATGGGCAAAACTCCAAGGCTTCTGTGTATGTGATTAGGGCTTCTGAGAATTTCCCCAAATTGAAACTATGGTGTCCTTGTTGCTTCATTAGAGTAGCCATTACCCTTTTCTCCTCAAGCTTTTCTTCACTCATAGATTGCTCTCTTTTTCTCCTATCCACCTTTAAACCCCACAGTTCTTCCAATGCCCTTTCAGCTTCTGAATTCTTGAGGATTTTCACTTTTCTTGATCTGATTTTCCTGAAATCTCTCAGGAGAAGTCTTGTGATTGTTTCGCCGAGGTTTAATCTCCCCCTTAGGGTTCTAAGCTCAACCAAATCCACAAGACACAAAGCTGAGGTTTCTAGTACTTTGTACCTAGTATCCACATCAGATAGGAGGAGGAGGAGACAATCAATTCCCATGTATTGCCAGTCATCTGAGGATCTTGAGAGATTGCAGAGAGTTTTGAGTGTTTCTGGGGATTCTGATATGCATTTTCTCCCAAATTTGTTGTAGCAAAGAACTCTGATTAGCCCTATACCCCCAGGAGAAGAGTGGTTTACTAACCCTCCCCACATTCCACTCAAATCCCTCAAGAATTTTGGGGTGCAGATGAGATCTAAACTCCTTTCTTTCACTGCAAAACAGTTGAGGAGATGAAGGCTCCAGCATTGAAGCTGAGAGGCCCATTCCTCAGCTTTTCTGTTCTCCATTTCTAATCCCCCAACCCCTCTTGTCACCAAATCTCTATGGTATTTAAATCTCACTCTATCTTTAATGCTCACAAATTCGTTATACACGGTTTCCAAGCATGTGGAGGCTAAATCCACGGCTAATTCCACGATTTCTTGCTCGAAAATCGCCACGGATTTGAAGGTTTTCTCGTAGCTTGCTAAGTGCCCGAGCGCTCTAACGGCCACCCTTTGCTCCACCCATGTCATCTTCCCCCTCAGAAGCGCCACCAGCGGCGGGACAACGCCGGAATCCGCCGCTCTCGCGGCGGATGCGGCGTTGTTCATGGTGTAAGAGCCTATGATGTGGGCTGCATAGTATGGGACGTAAATGTTCTGGTCTCTCATTAGCCAATCTGCGTTTTCCAGGGCTTTCTTGATCAGCTCCGCCATGCATTTCAAAACGCCGGCCGCCGGGAGCTCGCCGTCGTTAGGGTTTGCCATGGCAATGCTCCATATCCCACTCAGCACCACCACGAGTTCTTGATCTTGAATAACCAAATCCCCCATGGCTTTGAAGAAGGCTCTGAGTTTTGGTTTTCTGATTGTGGGGTCTTGTTCCTTCATGATGCAGAAGAAACAACAGCCTGGGATTTTCTCCATTTTCTTAGGAGAATCCATTGATATGACGATGATACGAGGTTAATTAAGGTTGTCTGATCTTGCTGTGTTCTAGGGTATATATGATCTATCTCTGGGTTGGAGTTTTTGTGGTTTAATTTGTTAGGGTTTTACTGTGTAAGTTGATGAGCTTTTGTGAGTGGAAGCAGGAAACCGGCGCATGAGAATGAAAATATTATTATTTTTAGTTAACAAATGCGCACTAAAAAGGGAACTTTCCAACTTTAGTACACAGCTTAATTAATTTCATACTGTTACAGGAACAAGTTGTCACTACACTTGGTCTAATAATGATTGAGCTACTTGAGGAGTATTTTAATCTTCTTATCCAAATAATATTATTATTGTCGACGGACTAATCTCGTTATATGTTTCAAGATTGTTTTCGTAATTAAACTTTTTAAAAGGTTTCTGGACTGATGAACTTATAGTCGAATGATAAAAAATAAACGTACATCCGCTAACTACCTCTTGTTAGTGATCAACATGGTGGGATAATGAGTGATACAAATGGAAGCCCTATTAGGGCGAAGTTTGATTACTGTCAAGAACATTGTAAATTTAGGTTGGATTTTCTGTGTATAGAAATTTACAGTTTGGTGTTGAGTATTGAAATTATAATTACTTCGGTCCTCGACTATTTTTTAAAAAAAGAAGGAAATATGAAGGCTAATTAGAATAAAATGTATACCTTTGTATCTAGGTTGATCAGTTCATGAATTCATTCTCTCTTGCAAAAGGTATTTTGTCTTATGCGGAAAAGACATGGTGCAGGCTTCAAGGTCGCATCTACTTTTACCATAAAAGAGAGCTGTCGTTAATATTTATATCCAAAATGGTGAGTCATTTTCGTTCTTCTCCTGTTCTCTTCTGTTTCTGTACTGTACTGTACTGTGTGCTTCAAATTATTGTACTTCAGTTTTTGTTTGACGTTTTTACCCCTTGCTATATAATAGCTCGATCACAACTACGCAGGACTACATGAGAGATAAATTGTACTAGGAAACTCGAAGTAAACTTCATCATTGTTTTACAGACATGTTGTCTGATGTATCATATATCTGATGTGAATCCTGTTTGGATATATAAATGTAATGTTTCTGGTTTTACTTAGCTTGTTTTATATGCCTCAGCATGTAAACCTTAGATTCCAATGACGACATAATTCTCCAGAACTTCATTCTGGTTTTTTGTGTTTTGTCATGATGCCAACAATCTGGATTCTTGAAATCTTTTGTTTCTAATCATAGAAATATCACATGCACGTACGAATGGAAGAAAAATGATAAGATGAAAGATAACCCATGCATGTATATATGAAAATTCTTTGTCGGTATAGTTTATATTTGATCAAATTATAGTATCTTTTCTTTATACAAAATATTTCATATAATTTCGTTAAATATACAATACAACTAATATGCACTTCCTTTAATCTAGTAATTTATTGTCTGACTTGAATTGATGTCACAACTGAAGGCAATAATCGGTGAGTTGATTGCATGATTTGAATTTTATTGATTAATGGTCGTTATATTTTGATTAGTAAAGTTTATTATAGTTGAAGAGTATATATATGACATATGGGTCTTGAATTAGGATAGTATGAGAACAATACATGCATGTCTTTCTATCACAAAAAAAAAAAAAAAATTAAAAAAAAAAGAAGAAAAAAGTGAAATAACCTCATATATATGTCTATTTGGATTTCCAAAATTGTCTCCTTTTGCCGCCGCAAGGCTGGCTAATCGTACGCAGCAGGCTCGAAGTATGTACTGTACTATTGGGCAATGCCTTGCACCCCTGACGCACTCAGCGAACCCTAGAGACAAGTATTGTTACTCTGCTTCGATGTACTCAGTAACGTACATATGAGATATTCATAACATATGCACACAAAAATAAAAGTTATAATATTCTAATGGGCTACAAGATTGTTACCCGGCTCCAACCTACTATACATGCTTCACGGGGTAGAGAATTAGGACCATTATATATATTTTCTATATATGTGACATGGTACTACACTTGAAATGTGTATAATAACCTATACTAGAAAGATAGGATAATTTCTTGCAAATGTGAACATATCAGTATAAAGTTGAATCTTTAAAAAGCCATATCTATATATATAGATTTATTATATGTTACAAAAATGTTGCAATGACGCTTAAGAAGGGACCACTTAGAACTTCTTTTTAAGAATGTTCTCCTTCATATCCGAAGTGAAGTTTTGGTCCCCCTTCCTTTTCTCAATATTGCTTCCGCATTTCCAATTTTCTATGTTCATTCTGTTTGCCACACATGTTTTAATTTTTTTTTTTTTTGATAATTTTGAAAATGTAAAATAACATGTAATACAACAGTATCACAAATTTAATATAACGTTATTTAAATTCCCTAATTCTATGAGATTCATATTTCATCTTATCTAGATCACTATTAAACATTTAAACATATGTCTAATATTTTTTGGAGGGAACTTAAAAATGATTTTGCCCCAAATGCTCCCATAACTTGACTTAGGCTAGCCAAATAATTCGCACATTTGTTTCCCTATCGGTATGTGAGACGCCAAAAATAGGCCAACCTTGCCTAAGTAACGCAATGCAATCCAAGATTAATGTGTAGTCGTCCTTAACTCTCAGTGCCTCATTCTGAATTGCTTTGACTATCGTCTTAGAATCTAATTTTACTTATAATTTAGATAAGCTATTGTCACGAGCCATCTTAACTCTTACTGATGATTACCTAACTTGTCGTAGCAGATTAGATATCAAACATACAATATTCTAACCTAAAGTTATAAGTCAGCGTTTCTCAATCACATAGCTTTATGTTTTGACTAATTGACTGTAATCAATGTAAATTACACAAATATATTTTATGAGTAAAAACAACAAAATATAAAACTCATGATCAAATGAGTCCACCCTTTACCATGAGTTTGTATGGACAGATCTGAGTTATTGAATGTTTGAGATCAATGGCTTAGATTTCATGTGGAACTGATCTCAAGCATTCAATATTCCAAAACTGTCCACACCGACTCATGGAAAATGACACTCACATAATTCATAAACAATGGCCTATATGTATATATATAGACACACATTATAAATAGAATATGAGTACAAATGGGGAATGTCTCGAGAAAATGCGGCTATACTAAATTGATCAGAAGTGGAAAAAAAACTGACAATTAACCTTAATTAACCCAAGATCATCGTATAAAAAAATGTTGAGCTGCCCAACCAATCATTCTGTTCAGAGGTCAGAAGGCCGACATGTGATTCGTCGGAAAGCATTTTAGTTAATCTCTGTTTATTGATAATTGTGTGGGCGTGGAAAATAGGCAGATTAGTTTAAGACTGAACTGTATATTAATTAAGGAGATTAATCTGAAATCTACTGATCAAATCTAAGTCTGCATCTCAGGTTTCGAAACTTCCATTAGTCAATAAACGACTAAGCTAAGGTGGTTGTGCTTTTCTTGGAGAACTCAGAAACTCAGAACTCTTCCAAGTTATGACCCGACAATATGATTAAAGATTTTATTTGATTGCCCCGGAAGGTAATCTTGTGACTGAATGAGTGGAATATGATTTAATTCTTGTTAATTGATGGGAAAATATCTTAGCATGAGTGATTAGACCCAAATATGATTTAATTCTTGTTAACCAAATCTCCAGGACACCGAGAGGATTAGTCACTCTGTTCAATGGTAAAAACTTAGGGTTTCTCAATTGCAAAGAGAAAAAATGTAAAAAATCTAATTTTGAGCCAATATAAGCACAAATACATATACTAACTATTAGGCCAAAGGCTAGACTAGGCCCCCCAAATTTTTGGGGCCCTGTGTTGTTACACATCTTGCACGCTTTAAAATCCGGCCGGGTTATTTGAGTCATCCATGTTTATCGAGAATATAATAGAGTTGCAGATTATCGTGTGCTTCGGTAAGATCATGGGTTATGAGTGTTTAATTGTGTTTTGGTGGAGATTCAAAACTTTTGAATGGCTGCATGGTGTCATGAGGGTGTGAAAAAAAAAGTGCTGATTAAGGTTGCCAGAAACTAGATTTTGGATTCATTTATTTGTCTTTTAGGCCTTTTAACCTAAGAAACTTGAATACTAAGCCCGAATCCAACTTTAGGCCCATATTAAGGTGGATTTGCTGTGGCCTTAATAGTCTTTGGTTCCTTTTAAGCCCAAAACCATTATTATTATTATTATTAATATTATACGGCTGGGAGGAGATAAACCGTGAGTTACTCCGTCAATCTTTAGGTTGCCACACCCTTACTTGTGTACTCTGTGTACAAGGGACCTTCATCACCTCTGATTGGTCAAGGTCACCAATGATCCCTAGTTAGGTTGACAGTGAATTCTAATCCCTACACTACCATTAAAGCAACACTTTAAAGTGATCGATCGAACCAACTGAGCTACTCTTACGGAGAAGTTATATTATTTTAAGTTGCAAGTGAGATATAAAATTTATTATTTCATTTTTTAACGCTAATTTCATCTTTATTGCTGTATAAATAATTAAATATAGTAATACTATATCCAAGGCTAGTCCTAACGATGTATGGCTAAGGTAACGACACAAGAGCAGGGGGCCAAGTTTCTAAAAAAAAGGTTTATATATATAAAGGGTTCAAATTGAACCATTAGATATGACTCTTATTTTTTCAAAATCGGTACAATGATGAATATATTAGAATGGGACAAACTGATCTGGGAAGACGGAGCAAGAAGGACTCGGGCGGACCCGGGACCCCTAAGTTGAGCTTCGTGTTTGACCCGGATCGCCCTAGGGCAAGGCCTCGGCCATATGGCCATGAGGGCTCGGCTACGAGTCCCTGGCTATGGGGGCTCGGCCAAAGGGCCTTGGCCTTGGGAGCTCAGTCATGAGGACTCGGCTACGAGTCTCCGCTATGAGAGCTCAGTAATGTAGGCTCGGCTACGAGGCCCCGGCTATAGGGCCTCGGCCATGGGGGCTCAACCATAGGGCCTCGGCCGGTCAAACTGCGGACCCAGTCTTAGGGCCAGGCGCAGTCAAAGCGGGGTTATAACTGCTCCACCGTGTTAGGGGGCGGTTATATGGTTTAGCATGCATAAAAAACTTCCTTATTGTCTCATTAAGACATTAGACAATGATCTATCTTTGAGGCTCGAACCCACCCCCTTCCATATGGGGTGTAACCGGGTGCCACTAAACTACCTATGAGGTCATTAGCTATTATTTCCCATTCATTCACATTATCATTCATTTAACGGGTTTATAAATTCGTACCCCGGGCTAATTAAATCTATCACTAATCTATATATGCCAATTCTCTCTTTTCTACTTATCCAATCATTAAAAAGCTAAGCGGAGTGTATGAGTTGTTTATTAGGGTTAACATTTTCCTGGCGTTGGTGCATGCGTCCATAATATATTGGTGTGGAAAGACAGCACAGAAACCTGGGCGGTACAATGATTAATCATCTCTCTCTTTATGGTTCACTTTCATGCCCAAAATTTTCTAAGTACACAACCAACGGCGTCAACGGTTTAGAAATCATTAGAGTGGGTGCAAAAATGTATAATTTAAAAGAGTGAAAAATATAATATAATGCTCGTCCACACTCCACTGCATATATAGCGACAGCGTGACCCTCTGCTAATAATCACCCATCATGCATTGTTACACACCCACGGCTATGGCACTCATTGCAAATTTATGTCTGCTTAAAACCATATAATTTGGTTGAATTGAATAGTCAAAAAAGAAACAAATTGTTTGCTTGATTGGGATTATGGTTGAGAAGTCATAATAGTTTATTGGAGAAAATGAAATTATTATCTTTATTGAATCTCTTATAGAATTTTAATGAGTTCTGGATTAGGTGGTAAGTGTCAAGTCCTCTTCCTTGTTCTCGGTTATGTGAAAGGTGTCAAGCCTTATTCCATGTTCTTGACTAGGTCAATGGTGTTGTCATTTTCCCTGTCTTTAGTCATATGAGAGGCGTCAATTCATCCTCCCTATTCTTAACTAAGTGACATGTGTCAAGTCTTTTTCATGTCTTATTGTCGGTGAAAATGTCAACTCCCTTTCCTTGTTTTCAATGGTAGGTGTTAAGTGTCAACTCCCCTCTGTTCTCAACTAGGCGATTAGTGTCAAGTCTTTCTCATCCTATGATCCTCATATGACAGGTGCCCTCTATTTTCAACTAAGTGACAAGTGTCAAGTCTTTTTCATGTGTCCTCTATTTTCAACCAAGTGACAAGTGTCAAGTCTTTTTCATGTCCTCGACCAAGTTACATGTGTCAAGTCCTTTCTCTCGTCTTTAGTCATGTGACAGACTGGTAGGTGTCAAGTACTTGACCCTTGAGGTCATCCTGAGCCGGTCTTTTTGGTGCTTACATTTGCTTATTTTATCATTAATTTAGTTGTATTAAATGCCTAAAATTATATAAAAATTATTTTGAAAAAAGTCACTTTTTTTTTTGAAAAACATCTGTTAACCACATTGATACTTTGAAATCAATGATATTTTTAATACAACATTTTTTTATATACTTATTCTCACAAAAAAAACTTTAGCACCCCGGTTTTGGTAAAACCGTAAAACCAACCATAATCAATCCAATATATAAGAACCATTCAAGAATTTAAATCCACTTTTTATTCACAGAAACCACAGTTCAGAGGATGCTAGTGGGCAGAATTTTACAGAATTATAGAAGATACAAAATCGCCAGCCTTACAATTGGAATTCATCCTGGGAAGTATATTACAGACTGAAAAACCAAAATGTAGTAAGGAACGATAAAGTTTTGAAGAAGTAATCTCTAAATAATCCTGTGAGTAACTATGTACAGATTGCCAGATTGGGATACAGAAACTTAAAAACTTCCATGATCACTTTCACCTCAAATATTCATCCAATGTGACGCTGTTGATTTTGCCACCGTGCGATTTATCGAGTGCAGAAACTGTAGCTTTGCAGGCGTTCTTCGTTCTCGCCCCTTGAGAGAGCTCGCAAGCTTCACCGGTGGAACTGCATCTCAGCTCTGCAGGAGGAATGAAACACTCGTCTGATAGGCCAGGGACGTTGAACGCTACTTCCTCGATGGTCCACGCTTCTTCCATCCTCGTCTTCGTGTGGCTCGTGGCTGTTTCGCCAAAGCGGAAGAGGGTTACCACTGACCGCCCTGAGTGGGCGATCACGATGCCCTCGACCGGTTTATAGTCATCGAGAAATGAATTGATTGTGGTCTCCCAATAGACGGCGTTGCCTCCATTTGTTTGGATTCGGGTGAGTTGGGAGTCTTCCAAGTGCACGAGAAGTCCCGTTTTCTGGCTGAAATAGCCAAAGATAACGTGCCTTACTATCTCGGCTGGCCCCTCGCTCCTGGCCTTCAATGTGTGTGGATCAGCAGCGAGTTTGAGGACGAAACAATCCTCGCCATTGATCTTCTTTTCGCCCGTGCATTTTGCATTGGCAAACATGTTGACAGTAGTTCTCGGGTCCAGTCCCTACAAGCAAAACCGAGGCCTTAATTAATATTTCCACAACCACACCCTCCCCGGGATTGATGAACACACAAAGACTATCTATCACCTGAAGCGCACGTCGCAAGGGCCTGACGGGACCCTTTGCAGCGTGTGTGCCAAGCCAAGGCGTATGCCTCCAAACGAGGCTACCGTTAGAGCCAGCGTGAACTTCATTGCTACCAAGCGCAAGCTCAATGTACCACATGTCGGGATTCATTTGCCAGAGCACAAAACCACCAGAATCAGGCGTTTTCGAAGAGTTCCTGTTCTTTATAACCTTGGTGGCTGTCTCGAGATCCGAGGCCAACATCTTCAGCTTGCCCATTGCGTATGCATTGGCGATACCCTGAAGCTTCTGGCCCCCAGAAGCGGCCATATACTGCTGCAAGATGTACTGAGCTGACGACGTTTCCTGCAGGCATGGCATTGAGTTCGAACAATCCAAACAAAACAATACTTCACGAAACAAAAAAAAAACACCGAAACCTAACCGAGGACCACCATTGCAGATAACTGAAACTCTAATAAACGACAGAATCACAGAAACCTCATACCAAACTACATTATTAAATAACACTGAAAACCCGCTCAACCACAAGAACTGACAGCATATCTACAAACTACATTACCGTACCTTAAAAATAGCTACAAGAAATCCATTTCACTGCACGCATAGCTTTGAATTTGCTTCAATCCAAGTTAATCTATATCTATACTCAATAAATTCAAAAAAAAAAAAAACTGTCTTTGTTCCTTTCTTGTGAAGACTAATATACCCTGTAATGAAATTATTCTCCCTAATCGCTATCTATACTCTATCTATGCTTTACACCAAAGTGTCTAATGCTTGTTCCTTTTCTATGAAGATTAACATACCCTTTAACTAAAAATTTTGTTAATTATTTGAAAACAGCATCATTAACTAAATCCCTTCATTAAATTTAGGAATATAACTTCAAAGTTCAAACTAGGTTTGCCAATTGTCACTATCAATAACTCCCATATTAGCATATTACAGAGTTAATTACTTCAACTAATCATAATTTGAGCTCCTAATGCCTCATAAAGCATGCATAGTTAACCAGTACAATCAAACCAGATAATTCAAATAATAGTAAAGTGGTGCAACCCAGTAGTAACCACAAAATTACAAGTTCGACTTATGAACAACTTAGACTGGTTTACCAAGATAACAGGATGGGATTTACCATTTTACCCTACTAAAGTGAATAAAGATAGAAATTTTTAATCAAGAAACATGGGATTTACTCATTTACCCTAGTGAAGTGAATAAAGATTAGAAATTTTGAATCAAGAAACAAGAAAATATATAGTGAGAATAAAGGTGGAGGGAGAGACAGAGACTGACAATTGGGGTGTGTTTGATGGTGAGATGCGGCAAAGGGTCGTTGTTGGTGACATGCACGGGGGCGAGCGGCGCGCCTAAGATGCCGAGGAGGAGTCTCAGGTCGGAGCCGGAACCGGACGGCGGCCGGAATATCCAGTTCCCCCACTTCTCGCTCTTGCAGTCCGACCCGCTCGGATCCGGACCCTCCATCAGCGGCGACAATGTCTCGCCGCCGGGACGCCGGCGCCGGATTATTTCGGAAGCGGACGGCGAGGCGCGTCGGCCCCGAGGCCGGGCTCTAACTAACTCCTCTTTAAACGCCGAAAATAAGCCCTGTTTTCTCTCCATAACTGTAACAAGGCAGAGAAGATCCCGAAACGAAGACTCTCTCTCTCTATTTCTCTATAGAGTGTGAAGTGCAGAGACAGAAAAGCGTGCGGAAGGTGTGTGCGTGCAATGGGTGTCAGACTGAATGAACGTACAACTAAAAGGAAGCAGAGCAGAGCAGAGATGATCTTATTGTAAAACGTACCACTATATTAAAGCTACAAATAATTGTGGGGTATTTCCACTTCTTTTGCTTTCTTCTCTTTTATTTTTAATACATTTTTAACCGATTTTCTTTTAAAGTCAAACTTGTAACTCTGTGATTATCAAATCAATAGTTTAACTAATTTTATTTTCTGAATATATGCACTAAGCCATCCTCAATGGTAAATTTTTAGCACAAGTTTTTATGTTGCCAAATAGGAGAGAGGAGAAAGGAAAATGTGAGAAAAAAGAAAAGGAAAAAAAAATGAAAAGTCTGAAATAGAAAAAAAAAAAAAAAAATTAAAACGAAAAAGATTTACACACCTAGCCTTGGCGCGTGCATGTCACGTGCTAGGCTGGGCACTAATTTTGCTCTTCACGCATGTCAACAACTTGTAGCATTAATTTGATGGGCCCCACAAAGTCTGAAAAAATCATATATTTACAAGGAGTTCTGAAACATACTCTTTCCTCACATTCTCTCCTCCATGTTGGCAAGTTTCTTCTTAAAAATCGTGTAAGTTCTACTAATAGGGAAGGCCTAATAAATTGACATTGTGACTTTAGCTTATAGAGCTGAGGACTACAATGAGGTAAATCAACCTAAGTTAGGCGAATAAATTGTTCCCATTGAAAGTTGAACTTGCAACTTTTAGACTTTTAGTTACCAAATGAATAGTTCAATTAACTTGGTTGGTTCGCACCTTATTTTTGACATATTCTCATAATTATAGAGTTAATATCCGTTTTGGTCTATCGGCTATTAGGATTTCACCATTTTGGTCATCAACTTTCAAACTTGAGATGTCGAAAGGCTTAACAAGTAGGCAAATAGCAAATGGTGGATAATACTGCGTTACTAGTTTTGATTTGCTGATAATATGAATTACTTGCAAGGAAGATATTTGGTTGTTAATTGTATTTATAATTTATTTATTTATTTTTTTTAAATCCATGATGGTTGGCCAAGAAAGCTACGTGAGGGTGGGGGGAGTTGACGTACTTAGGTGATGGGTAATTTCCGTGACCTAAAATGATTGTGAAATTGTTTCTAATCTCCTATAAAACACACAGCAATTCTATTTGCATTTCATAATTATATTAGGGAGACCAAAAAGCCATACCCATATTACACATGATTGATATGACATTTTAATTAACATTAGTTTATTTAATCTTCAAAAAGGACAAACATTTATGTTTAAGTCAATTTTTTTTAGACCACATATTTCCTCAATCAGATACACCATAATTCTTCACACCGAAACTGATCTTGTTTATGTCGAGTACTCGAGTAGGACCTCAAAAGGTAATAAAACACTATTTCATTGGTTTTAAGGTGGTTATATTTCTAGAGAGGTTAACTTAAGAGCTGTGAAAGTTAAAAGTGTAGCAGACGATTGTAATAGGTAAATTTAAGGAAAGCTACCCATGACATTGGTTTAGTGGATGAAAAACTTCAATTAAGACTTGCTAACAATAGCATGACAGTGGTTTGATCGGGATCGGGATGTGCTTCTTGTGTATAGTGGGGGTTGGAATGTGCTCCTTGTGTGCAGAATTTATCGAAATTCAGAATATAGTTTGGCGCAATTTAGAAAGTTAGATAATACCAAAAAAAAAATGTTAAGGAGAGCTAGTTGTCAGGATAAAAAAAATAGCACATGTCATTTTCCTAACCACTTCTATTAATAACAAAAAGAAGAAACCATAGAAAAGGACCCCTAAAGAGAAGATATATGACCATACGAAATTTATGAAAATTTTTATAATATTGTACATTTGTACGTGAAAATATAATGCATTATATATGTATTTGAATCGCCTATATGTTGGTAATGCTTAGTTTAAAAAAAAAAAAAAAAGAAAAAAAAAAAAGAAGTCAAATGCCTTGTGGTTTAATGACATCACAGATTTCACAGTTGTGATTGACATAATTTGTTGAACACCTATAGTTGTGTCTAGACCACCTTGTCTCTTGCAAATGTGGCGACAAAGTCAGGCAATAAGTATTTCATCCTAACCATCTTCAAACTCATCAAAATTGGTCAATTGAGCTCTTTAATTCAATAAATAAATTACATGTCAAACACCTAACCATCTTCTTTTTTGAAAACACCTAACCATCTTCAAACTCATCAAAAATAGGTGAATTGAGCTCTTTAATTCAATGAATAAATTACATGGTCTAATACAATTAACATTTTTTTGAAAACCAAACAATCAGCATATATTAATGCAAAAGCGAAGAAATGGAAACCGGAGGGACCAAGTCCCAGTACATGTTCTCAGTTTGCAAAAATGCAGCAGAAGCTAAAGTATGAGCAATAGAATTAGCTGATCTAGGAATGAAACTAATAAAACAAGAATCGAAAGAAGACATAGCTGTCTTGCAAGCGTCCATCGCAAAGCCAACGTGCGAACGGAACGTGGCTCGTGGAGCTGATATACCAGACTTGAGTTGCATGGAATCTGTATGTAAATGGGCATGAGACACGCCCAGACGAATAAGCCAATCCAACACCTCACGACACGCCTCTGTTTCAGCCATGAAAGAGGAAAAGCACGACGGCAATGAACCAGAGCAGGCTGCACGAAACTCTCCATTCAACGTAAACAGCACAGCTCCGAAAGTCGCCCTCATCGAATCGGCGTGAAAACCTGCGTCGAAGAAGCACCGCTGGGCAAGAGAAGAGGCCTGTGGCAGCGGCACCTCCGGCGGCATATCATGTACAGTAAGCTGATGATGATCTGGGATAACAGGTTGGTAGCCGTGTACAGCTCTCCACGAATTCAGTGCCGAAGAGGCCCTGACGAAAACCATCTTTGGAAGTGGCAACTTTTTTTCCCAAACGGCCATGTTTCTTGCGCTCCAGAGAGAGTACAAAACTGCCACAATTAAATCCACATGATCCTTAGGCAAGATAGTCATGGCATTTAAAAACCACATAATAAAAGTTTCCCCTTGTACAGATGATAAATCCAAATTGGATTCATGCCAAACTAATTGAGAGTAGTCACACAACAATAGGGCATGCATTGTATTCTCATGTGCAACTCCACATTTGGGACATGAAGGATCCACCTCAACTCTCTTTATAAGTAAATTTGTGGTTACTGGAAGAATATCATTAATAGCTCTCCAAAGAAAAATTTTCCACTTAGGAGGGACCCTAATTTTCCACAATGAGTTCCATTTATCAAAAAGAGGGGGGCCTGCTAACTCTCCCATGATTAATTTATAGCCACTTTTGACAGAATAACAACCCTTAGGATCACCATTCCAAAACCAAGAATCTTCATAACCTGGTGAAATTGGGATCCTAGAAATTCGGGTTACTTCCAGAGGGGGAAAAAAGTCTGATAAAATCGAAAGGTCCCATGTGCTAGAGGCCTCGTCAATCAAACCTGAAACCAATGAACCATTCATAGCTGCAGGCATTGGGGTTTGGATCATGGGAGACTAAGATTGACAATAAAAGGTCAACTCTGGTCCATGGTATGATTTGTCGTCTTTCGCCAACAAAGCAAATTTACCCGAGACACTCTCCCAAATAGTGGTACAAGTTTTCCTCATCACTCAAAAAAAAAAATAAATAAATAAAATTCAGAGCATACTTTCACCAGATAAACAACTGCAAGCTTTCTGTTAATCAAAGTAAAGAATGAAGAAACCTTGTAATGAAGACTAGATAGAGGCTATGATTTATACAGGATGAGAGCTGAAAGCATTTATTGAGTGGCAGTCAAGAAAAACTATTACATGCCCTATCTCAAATAGCCAGCCATCCAGCCATCAACAAAAATAAACAAAAGCAAATTATACAAAAAAAATCCCAACAAAAAAAAAAAATTAAAAATTACATTCTATGATGCTTCTGCGGCGACAAATCTTTCGCCATGCATCTTCCCAAATCCCTTTCTTTCTAGTGAGCTAAATTCAGTCAAAAACACAAACAACAGAACACATCGCTACAGTTTACACACCGACAGATCAATAACGCACGAACCCATTCGTGCTACTTAGAATAGAGAATGTTGCTGCCTGCATGTATATCCCTACCGCCCCTACTCAAACAAGCGAGGATCATTTTCCCATAGATATTACTTTGCATGGATGGTGCATTAACCATGATCAGATCAATGAGTGCGTTGAAGACCTCGCCCTACATGTGCACAACAAGAAACACGGGTTAATGATCAAGAAACCAGGTTAAACAAGGCATTCATATATGAGATAGAGTTGATGTATGTGTTTCCTATACAATTCTTTTCTAAACGAACGTATGAATTGTTGAGGGAAGAAAAAGGGTATAGTGTCATCTTGTTTCTAGTCCGTTTTAGGGTTGAAAATACTGCCACATGTTCTACCAATCGTTATATCGTGGACCAGGGTCCTGGTCCAATACACATAATTTGACTTTATAAGGTACAAAATTCATGTTCATAATGCGCACACACATAAACACGATATAATGAACATGAATTCTGTGCATTATGAACATGAATTTGTACTTTATGAAGTCAAATTCTGTATATTGCAGTGTGGACCCTGGTCCACGATATAAATTGCCCATGTTCTGCAACAAGAACCTCCCAGAAATTCATCGCAAAGAAACACGAGGCATGCTCTTGGTGAAAGGGAAAGTTAGTTTGTAAAATGAGACATTAATCTCATGAAAGTTTGAATATTAGATATCATAATGAGTACTTCAACAGTTCAACACATGAAACTTCAGAAGATTTCAGATAAATATCAGCATCCATCCACTATAGTTATGACAAGTGTAATACAAAGAACTTATTTAGACAGAGCCCATCCTAATTTCAATAAATTAGGAATATCGCTATTTATGATTATTATTCTTGATGCAGGGAGAAGGAACACCTGTGTAAAATGAGGCCACTAATCAAAAGTTTTGTAGAGTCAAGTGGAAACCTATTTGTAACCAAGAAATCTTAGACCTAAGCTCATTCCAATGGGCCGAAGAAAGAAAAACTAAATGATAAAAGGCTAAAGCTATGGTTAATTAAAAAAAAAAAAGTTAGTTAAAAAGGCTCTAATAATGCCATGCCTTTTGGAAAATTATCTTCGTTTGGTTTTAGAGTTCATTAGACCAACCACTGGATTGAAAAGTTCAATGTAGAACCTTAGAATTAAAATGAATTCAGATATTTATGCCAGTGTTTCATAATCTGCTACGAATAAGATGGCTTAATAAGCTTACCTTTGCTACTTTCAATGCCTTCTGAATGACATAGTTCCCAAAAGGATCCACTAGAAGCATCGAAAGATTTGGGCTTGAGATCAACTCCTTGATAATTTTAGTAGACTGCTCCCCCGATTTGACAAAGAATTTCTCGACAACATTACTAGCATATTTGTTGCGTGCGAGAGAATCAAACTTCCCTTCGAGCCGCCCCAGCAGACTGTCTTCAACTCCTGGTATATTTTGTCCCAGCAGATGTTGCACGACATAGTTGCTGGGCATTGTGAAAGATAACGAGAAGCATGCTATTTAGTGATTGACCCAGAAAGTAAGGATAAACAAAGGTTTCAGAAGCAAACCCGTAGGGATTTTCTGATAGCTGCACAGCATTTGCTATTATCTCGTTTACCAGACTCTCCCTTGCTTCTCCACAAGCGTTTTCTATACATGACTGCAGCACACAGCACCCGTTTCTATTGGTTGCAATCCCAAAGCAGTTCTTCGCTATTTCATTGATAAGATGCTGCCAAATATAGTTTTTGTCAGACTGCTAATTGTGCGAAAACCTATAGAGTATTTAATAGAGATCTCTTATCAAGTATAAGATGCAATGGACTCAGGAACCAGATGTAAAAGTAGCAGTATCTAACAAGAATAACGTGCCCATATGGCAAATCTTATTAAATTAGATATTTAGATAATTCAGATACCAATTTGAATAATCTAGCTTCTAAATGTCGGGAATTATTATCTTATTTAAACCAATAATTCATAACTCATATGAATCAGATAATAGATTATTCACAAAATGCAATACTAAAGTATATGAACTATTTTTGTTTTTGGTCCCCGTCCCTCAACTATAGTGACAATTTCACTTTTTCCCCTTGACTTTAAAATCAAATAGTGTTGGTCTCTTGACTATTGAAAAAAATGGACAATATTAGTCTGATTGTTAAGTTTTTAGTTAGTTTTGTTCGGGATATTTATGTCCATTAATTCACTAAAAGAACACACACAAAACTCTTTATCAATGCCAGGTGAGCACAAATTATTTAACTCTAGCAAGAGATTTTTTGACTTATAATCTTGTCCTATTTATAATCTTGGCCCATCACTAAAATCCTACTAGGACTAGAATTAGATTCAACATGAACCAAATAGTATTTTTCATTGAGAGCATCAATTGGGATGTTAATTGACCACGGTTTCTCAATTGATCTTAGAATCTGCATGAAGGTGCAGATTGCCATAATCAATACATTTGTCTCGAGTAATGTGCCTTGGCCACTGTTTTGTGAGCCAATTTGATTGATCTTTATGCTTTTTGACACTAATAAGTATATTTGTTGACAATAAGAAATAGATATTAAGAAACTATATGAAAGGCATTACTTGATTCAAGAATAGAAATTTTAATATTTTAAGAAATACGGAGTATATTTTAAAAGCTCGGTCCTCGGGAAGAGAAATCGGACAAGTAAAATAGGATAGAAAGGCCGGGGAAAGAGGGGTGGGGGTGTACGTGTATTCACTAAGAGCACAGAGAGCTATTAGACCAACACCTTATGGTGAGGTACTGAGGTGCATAGGTGATGAGTCTAGATGAAGTAAATATGGCAAGGTATCATAAATTTGGTATTTATGGTCATAACATGATGCAAGAAGACCTTCACTAGTCACCACATATGAAATGCATCCTAAGATAAGAAGAAATGTCAGGGAGAATTCAATGTGACTGCGGGAAATGAAGCAAAGGCCTCAGGACTGGGTCCTACGGACAACTTTTAAATTATTCCTAAGTCTCGATAACTTGTGATGAGCCGATGAGGATATGGGTTATGCCAAACATAGCCCAATTTGGAGGAAACTCTTGGTGTGGTGGATATACTATAGCCAAAATTAATTAATTACACTATTCAATGAGTCCAAATGGAGGCCCAAAATTCAATGGCAAACAAATTATGCAAATCTACAACTTTTCGACAACCTTCACATGTTTCAGTAATTTGGATATATCTTTTTCATACAAAGTTGGATTGACGCTATTCACGATTCTATTGAAAGCAAAGAGAAAGATCTACAACTTTCATGTGTCGAGTATGAACAAATTCAGGCCAAATCATGGTTTTAAAATTTAAAAAAAAAAAAACAAAAAACAAAAAAGAGGGTGGGGTGGGGCTCAAAGTTACTGCTCGTGCATAGTGAGATTCCTAGAAGGGAAAGGAACTCTAGGATGTTATCCAAGACAACTTTCTATGCCAAATGAAGTGTTAAATTTCAGTATAGAAGAGACACAATTTGCAGCACCCATAAAATGGCTTTATAGAACGGGATCATTGAAATGGTGCTTATCAATCCAGTTCTTGATGGTAGCAGAAAATGAACTGTGCCTCATGCTAGAGGAAAACAGTTGAAATGTGATAAATGGGTTGTATATAGACTTTGGTCAATCCTGTAGTAAGAAGAGTATGAAACAGAGAACTTCAAAAGAAGGGTGAAGAGTGTATCATTCAATTAATATATAGAATCGGAGTGAATTGATACATTATCAAGCTTGAAGGAACGTTTAATCTTAACTGCACGTAAATCCTAACTTAAATACAGAGTACTTTTTACCGTTCCCATATTTTCATACTATTAGGTTTTACATAATCAACTAAGCACTGTGAAATATAACGGTTAGAGGTGACAAACATAACTAACAATTACAGAGTATACAATTTAACAAGACATCAAACGAATTCAACATTTTTGTCACCCAACATATGGCCATAAACAAAAAACAATATATAAAAGCATAAGTTTCATCAACATTTAGCAGCATATGGTAAAGAGAGCTATTAGCCGTTACCTTGTTGTATTCAAAGGAGAAATTTTTCAAGCAGTAAAGAATCACGAGGTGGCCATTGGGGTCAGAGGCCAATGTAACAGCACCAGGGCATAAAGCAGCAATTACTAAGGATCTTTGCTGCGGCGAACTAAGATCTTCCAACAATTTCTGCATTGCTCGGGCCCTTAAACACACACACAAAATCAGTTTATTGTTCTGGAGGCAAACATATTATACATTTCAAAATTAAAATTTAGAATTAACCATACCCAAAGGGGTTGAGGCATATGGCAACGAGCTGAAACGGTTTCTTAGTTACAGCTAAAATAATATTAGTTCTTTGTTCTTCACTGCACACTGAGAAAAGCTTCTGAATGAGGTAACTCCCAGATTGGTTCTTCATCAAATCGCCCACGTATTCTATAACCTCAGACAGCACAATCTCGGTTCCTTCGTTGTCGAAGAAAACGAGATTATCCTGCAATATTCTGCACCCATTTTGATCCTTGGCTAAAGAAACTATCTTTCCTCTCATATCCTGAAGATTCAAGGCTCCCTGATGAATTTCATCCTTGTTGTTCAAAAAGCTGAGATTTCTGGGCATTGAACCATCCATAGATTGAGCAGAATTTTGGTTCAAATTAGGGAATGGGAGAGTGGGGTTTCCTGGCAATGGTTTCTTGCAGAGCAAGAAAGGGTCCTGCTCATGATAAAACATTTCACTGCTTCTCAACCTCAGAGGCTCTCCTCCTCCTCCGCCGCCATACCACAGCCATGGCTGGGCGGCGGCGGCGTCACCGAGATTCCGGCCGCCGGCGCCGGCGCCGCTATCAGCAGCTGTAGTGGGCCAGCTTCTAGCCGGGCCCACATTCAGATTTTGGTGGTGGGGCCCACCAAAGCTCAAGAAATCCCCAACATTCCGACTCTGGGCCCCACTCCTCCTCATCATCATCAAACCCTGCACGTCACCATTGCCACTGATCACTTGGTACCCAGCCCCAGGGTCCGATCGCAACCCGGGGGACACGTCAGCGCCGCCGCCGCCCCACGTGGGACCCACAGCCGGCGCCGCCATAGGGTGGTATCGACGGAGCCCGTAATCCGACGACACGCGCAGATTGGACAGAACTGATTCGAGCCCATGAACGTCGGGCGGGTTTGCGTAAATCTCCGGCAAGCTGCTCCGCTGCTGCGGGGGAGAATTCTGGTGCGATTGAGGCGCCGTCGCCGGCTGAAGATACGACGGGATTCTCACTCCCCAGTGCTGCTGTAGCTGCTGTTGTTGCCGCCTCTCCATCGCCGTTACAGAAACAAAAAATGGGCAAGAAAGAAAGAAAGGAAAAAAATGAGGTTTTTAATGGGTTGAAACTCCAGTAGTGAAGACTCGAGAGTCGAGAGAGAGTAAGCAAAGCCTTTTAAAATCGGTTTTCCACATTTTGAACTTTTGGTTCTATGAATATGGATTTTTGTTACTATTATTATTATTATTATTATTATTATTATTATTATTATTATTATTACTATTATTAAATATTAGACATATTATAGATAAACTTAATCATGACGTTTATGAATATTTTTATATTTAATAATTCCGTATAACGAATTATACAATTATTTTATGGCAAAAACTTATGTGAGACCGTCTCACCATGAGACGGGTCGGGTCGGGTCAAGATGCAAATGTAACACTTATATGCACAAATATCATACTTATATGTTTAAATGTAATACTAATCAAGAATAAAATTTTTGTTACTTATTAGGGTAAATGTAATACAAATAAGGGAAAATACAATAATTTTACATTTCGATTTAAAAGTATTACATTTAGAGGATAATGTTAGCGAATTTAACTAGCGAATTGTATCAACAGATTGTAAAAAATTATTTGATAAGATTAGTTATTTAATATTAGCGGTTAACAATTAAAATGACATAAAATACTATACATATATTTCATAATAATAATAATTATTTTTATTATCATTATAAATAATTAAAACAAAAAAAAAATAAGTGGAGTTGCACGCCCTTATCTTCCACTTCTCCCACATCGTTGGGAAAAGTGGGAATTGTCGAGTTGGAGCCTTGAGGTTCCTATGTAAAAGAGCCTTGAGGCTCCAATTAATTTTGCTAATTTTTGCCTGTCCGAAAATTTGATGGGCAGAAGGCTTGAGGAGCTGAAAAGGTTCCTCAATTATGGCTAAAAAAATTTAATAGATAAAGGCGTTTTGGGAAAAGAAAACTCTTTCCTCAAAACGCGAAAAATAAATTAATAGATAAAGGCGTTTTGGGAAAAGAAAACTCTTTCCTCAAAACGTCTATCCCAAACACTGTCACGTATCCGTAAGACATTGGCAAGTCTGTCATTATCCAAATATGGTCCTTTTTTTTTTTTCTTTTTCTTTTTTATAATGGTTGGGTGATATAAATTTGTAACTTTTAAATAAATTAGTATTTTCACTCGTGTGATACACGGAATAGATTTGCTATAATATTTTAAGAATATTTGGATTGATATATAATTATATAAATTATAACATCAAATATTATATAGTGCAATTGAAAAAAATGGTTTGGACCGATTATGTTTTGTGATGTTATCTTTGCTTGAATTCGACCAAATAATTGTAAAATTAATAGCTAATGTGTAGATGTAAGCATCCGGTGTTGAAACTTTGGAGATTTTATATATAAGCTTTAGGATTTGTATAACTTGGGCAAATGTGCTCTTTGAAAAAAAAAAACATAATATTCAAACTAAACATTATTTAAAACCTCTTTGTAGACGACATTCGTAGTAATAACAGAATCTTGGTCATCATCGTCTAGAGCTAACACCTTCATACCATTAGGATGGGTGACTCAGGAAAAAACCAGTACAATTGATTGTGATGAATCACCAATTTTTTGAGCAATAACCCAACATGAGTTAGTGTTTGGCCCTGGCTTTTGTTGATAGTCATGGCATATGTAAGCATCAATGGAATTGTTTACGCTGGAACTTGAAGGGCAAACTCGTATCATAATAAGTGAGACACATTCGGGGGATAAGAATTTTTATTTCCTTCATATGTCCCATTAACTATTCTTGCTTCGACAATGTGAATGGCAATCTTGTGACGATGAGATGCGTACCATTGCAAAGACCAAGAGAGTGGTCTATGTTCCGCAATAACATAACAGGTGCACCAACCTTTAATATCAATGAATGATTAGGGAGTCCAGACAATCTCAAACTATTTAGAAATTCAGGAGTGTGTACTTCTTATAGATTTTCACCGTCTTATTCTGCCTTACACAAAAAGTCACAACTTATATATGTCCTACAGTGTTCATGTCGCACATATACTGATTAATTTGATCAACGACATCTAAAGTTGGAGAGAACATCGTTTGGCCTTTTAGGTGCGACTCATCAAGCATGTCATATCTCACACTTGGGAATGTGCTTTCCACTGAAGTTACAATGTGATTGGGTCCACACTTCAACAAAAAATTTACCGGAATATCGATCTCAAACAACCCGTTGTATACAACCCCTGCAATTTCATCTCTAATGTTTGCAATCCTTTTTGAAAACCAATCAACCCTATGTCTATCTTCCTCTAAAGTTAAACTCTGTAGTCTCAAGTTCTTTGTGAGCCTCAATACCTTGCAATTCGTCAAGAGGTAGAAAGAATTAATAGTGACTTCGACAACTACTGATCTAATTGCTTTTGGGATAATGGGAAGAATATGTCTAAAATCACCGCCCAAAACTATTGTCTTTCCACTAAATGTATTTTCAGCACTACCCAGTGTGACAAACCTTAATAGATCCCTTATGATTTTGTCCAAAGCTTCAAAATAGTGTTTGTGTGTCATCGGTGCCTCATCCCATATAATCAATTTGCTCCTTATTATAAGCTCAGCAAAGTCACTAGTGATATTGAAAATTTGGAATGCGCCATTTATTTTGTGTTATGTGTCTATGTGTTAAATATGAAAGTTATATATATATATATATATATATATATATATTGTGTGTTATATATTTATTTATTTTTATTTTAATTAATTAAGTATTTATTTATTTATTTTTATTTCAATTCCTATTTATTACGAAACAAAATGAGTCATACTGAAACTCATTACCATTACCAAAATTATGATTCTCATTATCATTTAAATTCTAATGTTTGAACCAAACATGTCCTTATATAAGGTAAATGTTTTAAAACATTGCATACTAGAAATAGAACGTTATAATAATAACTGATATCATATAATATCACTTCTTTATTTAAATTAGTCATATTACAATATTTTTTTTCATTACTTTAGTCTTCTAGAAATATAAATAAGGTATTACAACATTTTCTAATTTTGTAATATCTATCTTTTTGAGACTTTATTTCAATTATCCCTAGAAGGCAAGTGTTCTAATTTTAGGAAATGTTATGAGAAAATGAATCATAAGAGTACCTAAAATTCACTTGTTAAAACCAACTAAATTAAAATTTATTATTGTAATTATTGTATTGCTATTATTATTTAACAAAGACATATCAACTTTTTTTAGTGTATGTTAGATCTTTCCTACTAACTATTTTACTAGAAAACAAAGTTCTACAAATGGTGCTCCAAATTTTGTTGCAAATTGTTATTTGAGTAATATTTATATTCCTCTAAAAAATCATTTTCTTATATTCTTTTTATGTATTTAATTATTGTATAGATTCCTTATTAGTTGGGATTGATAAATTTATGAATAGTTAATAAAAATAAAGAGTTCATTTTTTTTTAAAAAAAAAATGTCACATAAAAAAGTGGACATTATTTATTTTTTTTTAGTATGGAAAATTACAATTTTTTTAATGTTAAGGTGTGAACAGTGCATTCCTAATGATTATATGTGTTGGTTTTATAGTACAAGTTCAATGGTCATACTAAAATAAATTTGAATAGAGATATTTTAATTTAGCTATAGAAAAGTGTTTGGTAGTAGAAAATTTATAAATGCAGTATGTGTATTGTTGTAAGAATGTGAGCGTATCCATTTCCTTTGTTCATGGGAAAATTATATAATTTCGAAGTAATTTATATACATTATGATCGGTTATTAACATCTAATAGCTACAAACTTAATCGCCTTAATCAGTTACAAACATAATTGATAAATGCAAATAATGTCCTTTTAAGTTTTGCATATCCTTGCAGATTTGTCCATCCGAGAAACTCCTTTTGATGGCATGTTTGTTGTTTCTGTTAGGACTCTATGTATTTGCATCATGTTACGATTCACTATTCTACTCCTCCTATACCTATGTCGTGTATATATATATTCTCTCAGTCTCTGTAAACTGTTGTTGTTATTAGTCAATACAATTATACGTTCTTATATGGTATCAACTGGTATCAACGTACCGTTTCTGATGTGGTTGTTTCTTCTGTTATGACAATGGTGAATTCATTATCTACAGCCCATCACTTCATCAGTATAAAGCTAAACTATAAGAAATTTTTGTTTTGGAGGACGCAGGTGGTGCCCTTCCCCGTTGGTCATGACCTTATTGGTTATGTTAACGGAAGTATTCAGTGTCTACCTGTGACGCTTCCTGCTGCTAATAAAGACTCGTTGCCGTCGCCCAATCCGGCCTTTGTTGCTTGACGTCGACAGGACCAAGCTCTCCTATCAATGCTTGTTTCTTCTCTTGCTAATGAAGTTATACCCCTGGCGGTAGGTTGCCACACCAGTCGAGCGCTATGGGATACTGTTACTCAGGTGTTAGCATCGTCTACTCGCGCTCGGACTCTCAATCTCGTTGGTCAGCTTCATAGTCTCCGGCAAGGACACTCGTCTATGGCGGATTACATTGGGCGTGCGAAGTTGATCGTTGAAGAGCTTGCTCTTGCCGGCCGCCCTATCACCCCCGACGAACAGAACATGTACGTTTTGTTAGGGCTTTACAGTATCTTACTGTCACTCGGCCCGATCTCTCTTTTGCAGTCAATCTGTTGTGTCAGCATATGCATGCTCCTACGGTTCAGCACCGGGAATAGCTGAAACGGGTCCTGAGGTATGTTAAAGGCAATCTTCTCTATGGGCTTTGTATTCAGTCATCCTCGTCCACGGAGCTGCATGCATTTTCTGATTTTGACTGGGCTGGCTATCCTGAGGATCGTAAGTCCACAAGTAGGTTTGCTGTGTTTCTTGCGTCCAATCTCATCTCGTGGGTCTGCAAAAAGCAGAGGACAGTTGCCAGGTCTTCCACTGAAGCTGAATACAAGGCACTTGCAGATGTGTGTGCTGAAGTGACATGGGTCTTATCTCTTTTACATGAGCTTCGTATTATTGGTATCTTTGTTCCCAAGTTGTGGTGTGATAACCTTGGAGCCACTTGTGTGCTAATCCAATCTTTCATGCTTGTACAAAGAATGTGGAGATTGACTATCACTTTGTTCGAGATAAGGTTGCTGCTGGTGAGATTCAAGTGAACTTTATTTCCACTAAGGATCAACTTGCTGATATCTTCACTAAAGCTCTTCCTGGACCTATATTTACTTTTCTTAGAGACAAGCTACAGGTTGCTAGTGTACCCTGAGCTTGAGGAGGAATGTTATGACTCTATGTATTTGAGTCATGTTATGATTCACTATTCTACTCCTCCTATACCTCTATCGTGTGTATATATATTCTCTCAGTCTATTTAAACTGTTGTTGTTATTTTTTTTTTTTGGAAACTGTTGTTGTTATTAGTCAATACAATTGTACGTTCTCATCGTTTATCTCCTTGAGGCATTCTTGGCTCCAAGTTATCATGAAGGTGTGAAACTAACTCTTGAGTCTTTATAACCATACTGTGGGCTTGATTGTACATGCAGACATGGGCTCAGACTAAGAGCATCCACATTAGTGGATTTTAATGGGTTTTTTCAGGGAAAAAAAAAAAGAAAAAGAAAAAAAAAAACAACAAGAAGCTATGGTTTTTACAAAAAATGGGGAAGATGGTTTTTATTACTGCGAGGGATGGTTTTTAGTGGGGCCCACGTGGAAAGAGAAAAGGAGGAAAAAAAAAACCAAGCTCAACTTGCTATTTTTGAGCATCGAAGTCCACAAATCGAATAGTGACATGTAATAGCAAATCACTAAGATTCTAGCGAGCTCCAACGACGTTCCACCTACTAAACCTGGTGATTAGCAGTTGTGGGTTTGCCTTTGGAGAAGGCGACCCTCTCGCAAAAGGCCACCAAATCCTTCTCTGGCAAAAAGCGACCATTTTGGTCACCTTCCCCAGAAGAAGGAGACCATCTTGGTCACTTTCTTTTGGAGTAAAAAGCGATAGTTGGTCACTAGATTTAGTAGCTGAAATGTTATTGGAGCTTGTCGGAACCCTAGTGACCTGCTATTACATGTCATTATTCGGTGTGTGGGCTTCGATGCTCAAAAATAACAAGTTGATGAGCTTAATTGTAATTTTTAAAAGTTCAAGGACCTAATTGGCTTCCTGTATAAAGTTTAAGAGCCGACCTGAGTCACCTGACCCATTTTCGTTATATATTTGGAATATTGAATTCTAGGTGTACACAATTTAAAAAACTTTTATTAGAGATAATTCTTTTCTTTTAAAAAAAAATGAAACAATAGAAATGTCAAAGTAATGAATAATTCAATTCCTCACATGAGGCAAAATTGAACCCCAGGCACTATCACACCATTCTTTGTCAAAATCTTTAAGAGGTATTCTAGAAGATTGTATAAGTGAATACCCGAATTACATATAACTATATTTTGTTCTCTAAATACATGAGTAATCTTGACTACCCATTACCTTCCCAACAAACAACAACATTCCTCAAGGAGGTTTCGTAATATTAACACAACCAATATGTAATATTCATTTACTCATTACATAATACGGAGTAATATTTACACAGAAATCAAATGTTCAGTACTTTATATAAATTTAAGAAAATTCTAAGATGTTAATCAACGCTAGTTCCAATTGCACCTAACAAAATCAAAAAGTTAATGCAAAAAGGTTTCAAAATTATATTGAGTACATTGTCTTCATTGTACCTGGTACAACTCCAAACTTTTTGAATTATACTCAATATAATCTGGTCAGTTGTATTAAAAAAAAAAAAAAAAAAAAAAAAAAAAAAAAAAAACTCAATATAATCCATATTAGTATTGATCAACACCATACTCTTCCCTTATAAATTTATACACTCATTGCAAATATTCATGTTGCCATTGTTCAAACTTTCACATAATGTAATATTTACATGTTTTAATTCAGCGATGAGTAAATATTTTATAAATTTACTTTCTATGAATATCAGTTGAGGCATTTGCATTCCAATCTTGCTTATGATCTACACATTGTTTATAGTGGGAATAACAACTACATTTCTATGTTCAACAAACACAAAATACACCTGTTTATATCATGTGTATACAGCAACGCCTTTGAGAGAGCTATCTGAACGTGATCTGATCGAGACTAGGCTAAATTAGTCCAATCCCATTCTATCTAGTTGATTGGAAAGATTGACGGCTCATCTGCTCAACTTCATTCAAGCCTTCGAGGTGCGAAAATCCATTGGTGTTGCTAGACCACGGCAAAGAATGGGTGCCATGGCGAGAAATGAGGTAGACGATGAAGCCTACGTATCCTGCAGCTACAATACACATTGCGAAACCAACGAGCAGCCCATCAACTTGAGAAAGAAAGAAGGTTAGCATAACGTATCCGTTTATCACGATTACCATGGCTGCTATGCCCCATACGATCCTCTGCAGCAAAAAATGAATCAAGAATTGCATAGTGATCGAATCAAACCACAATGTGAAGAAGAAACCACGAAGTTTAGGTGTTTACCTCTATGGTGGTTCCGATTTTGAAGACTCCCATGATTCGCTCGTTTGACACCAAGGTTAGCAGAGGTATAATCGCGAATGGTATCTGCATACCTTGAACCACATTAAGCCATTCGTTTAGAGAATCCAAAGAAGACTGGGACCTGTTAAAAACAACAGCCACTATCATGGTTGGGACGATAGCACAGCTTCTCGTGATCAATGATCTCAGCCATTTCCTCATTCTAAGATTGAGAAACCCTCCCATTATAAACTGTCCAGCGTAAGTACCCGTTATGGTGCTGCTCTGCCCGGCTGCCAGAAGGCCAACGCCCCATATGTACAAAACCGGGAACAGCCCTCCACCGTATCTTTCCTGCAGATACTGCCCTGCATTCACGAGCCCTATACTCTCCGCCTCAGAAGTTCCATAGAATCCCTTGGCGAAGATGGTTGTCACAAACAGATTGAGCGAGAACGACACGAGAACAGCAACAGATGACTCGATGGTGTAATAGTTGAGAGCCTCTTGCACTTTCCCTTTCTTTTTCGGATCAATTTGCCTCGACTGTACTAACGCAGAGTATAGAAACACATTGTGAGGTGTTATCACACACCCCACAACCCCAACAGCCTGTTGAATTGTCTGTGAGCTAAGCCTTGGCACTAACAGGCCTAACGTGATTTCCTCCCCACTAGGCCTCGTCTCTACAAACACCCACGCAAAGGATAACGCCATTGTTGTGATCAAAACCGCGAAAAATGCTTCTAGCTTCCTAACTCCATAGTTTTCAAGAAACAAGAAAATAAAACTGCCAAAAAAGGAAACTTCAACTCAGTACTCTTTGAGTGCATATTGATAACAAGTCAACAACATCTATTACACTAATACTTGACAATAGCACACTGTTTGATAGGTACATTAAACTCTAGACTAATACAGAGCTGAATTGTTATATAAGATCTTATGGGACTTTGGGAGCTCATGTAAAGCCTTTTCTCAACTAATATCATTAAAGATGTCACTCTAATAATAAACTTGCCCACGACAGGCAAAATCCTCGCCCCAAGGGCCCCACATTCCGATCCACCAGGATTATAGAGAATAAATCACTGTAACTCAGCAGCTCATTAGGTGGGAGAACCTGTGTCTGGTGCCCACAAAGAGCCATCCCAAAGGGTGAAACACCACGCTGGCACTGCCGGGGCTCATTATACATCCTTGACAATAATCTATCACCTAATTATCAATCACGGTGACTTAGCAGCTCATTAGGTGGGATAACATGTGTCTGGTACCCACAAAGGGCCATCCCAAAGGGTGAAACACTATTTCACCCTGTTGCTTACAGGGCTCGATCTACATCATTGACAATAATCTGTCAACTAATAATCAACTGAGCTACATGTGCAGGGCTAGATATACATCATTGACAATAATCTGTCACCTAATAATCAACTGAACTACACATGCGGGCCACTATGCGGGCCACTATGCAGGCCACCATGATAATAAGCTAACATTATTGCTAGTTGAACATTAGTTTTGTTCAGAAACTATGTATTACTATACTAATTAACACTCCTATTGTTACAGAAGGTATGCAATCACTATCAATTTAAAAGGGAAGACTGAAAGATGAGAGATTTACCAATCAAAAGCAGTGATGAGGACACCAACCCAGAGAGGGATGAAGTCATCACTGAGAATCTTGATGGCAATGGCGCTGCCAATGACTTCTTGAATATCGGCCCCAATCAAGGCCAGCTCCGCCATAAACCACAGCAAAAGCGTGGCCCAGTAAGGGTACTCCTCGCGGCAAATCTCGGCCAAGTGGCGGCCCGTGGCGACGCCGAGGCGGAGCGAGAGGAGCTGGATGAGAAGCCCCATGGCGGTGGACCACATGAGGAGCCAGAGGAGCGAGTACCCGGCGATTGCTCCGGCTTGGATGTCGCCTTCCAAATTCCCCGGATCTAGAAACGCTACGCTCATTAAAAACCCTGGGCCCATGAACTCCCAGAGCTTTTTCCACGAGAACGGCGGCGGGGGCTCATCGGCGGCCTCCATTTCCATTGCCCTGATTTTCTCCTCCTCTTCCTCGTCCGCCTCGTCGTCGTCGGACGGTAGGAGAAAGAGGGATTCTCCGTCGACGATGTCTTCATAATGCAGGGTGGGTTTCGGATCCGGCGAACGTGAGTTCATGCTCATCGTTTCGTCCCGCATTTCCACCGGCGATAATATAATGTTCCTCTGAGACGCAAAGGCTACGGCATTACGCATATCAAATGGCCGGAAAAAGCAGCGGCATTACGAACCTATTCCGACTTGTTTGTGAACACCCATTTCATTTCAGCTTATCCGTCACGCAGAGACAGGCACCGCTTTTTTTCAGACAAATCCGCCAGCTTTTGAAATTTGATCATTAATCATGTCGAACAAGAAAACACGGGCCCAGCCAAGGGTTCTTTTTTTTCTTTTTCTTTTTCTTGAAAAAATTACACTTTTTGTCTTAATAATGGTAAAATTTGTCATTAAATTATTATTATCGGTGTTGCACTTTTCATCTCTTTACTAACAAAACATTAGGACGAAAAATGAGCACGAGAAGTTAACGTAGGGACGAATAGTAAGCACGAGAAGTTAGCATAAGGACACTTCTCATCTCTTTACTAACAAAACATTATGACGAAAATTGAGTACGAGAAGTTAACGTAGGGACGAAAAGTAAGCACGAGAAGTTAGCATAAGGACAAAAAGTGAGCACAAGAAGTTAACTTAGGAGCGAAAAGTGAGCAAGTTACGAACAAATTGTATAATTATCTTAGAGTTTAAGGACGAAAAATACAATTTTCTCTAAAATTCTACTACATGAAGTCATGAACTCCATATTTTTACTGTTTGATGTAGCAAATCCAAGGCCGAGAAAATTTTATCTTTAGGCGGACATTAGTCAGTCAACTAGGCGATTTAGGGGTTCGGCGCCTTAGTTAGCCAAACTCAACTCCTGACTTGGTAATCTCGGCGTTTGAGTCAGCCAATTCGACGCCCAACTAGTTCAACTCAGTTAAGTGTTTTTTAGTGTGTAATGTATACATTTTATTATTATTATTACTTGCTCATCTAGGTTGTAGGCGCCTGACTAGCGCCTTCTATAACATTTAAATCATGTAAAAAAATTGAGTAAACCTAGTATCTGTTATACTAAACTGTATTACAGGTTATTTGCCCGCTATTGGATTTCATTGCCCCAATTTGACATGTTAAAGGCTTTATTATAATTCATTGATAAAATGCAATTTTACTGCGCTAATCAGATTTGCAGAGCACACCATTAGTGCATCCCCCAGGCTCCTAGCTGCCATAATAAAAGCCATTATATCAATAGTTCAAACTACACAAAGTCTAATCGAATCAAAGGAGGTGAAGATTACAGTTGCAGAACTATCCACCTAAGTTTTAGTAAGCTAATATCACCAATGTTTTGAATCACTCACTCGAATTTCTACACCGAGATTCTATATGCAACGCTGCAGCTACATTTCGACAAAGTTCACAGGTCCCGAATTGCTATCCCATGCCTAGTATAGGTTCTACATTTTCTACATACGGAAGTCCAAGACACAAACCACGTTGTTTGAGAAACAAGCAGCAACCTTCTTGCCTTCCTTGTCCCAACAAACTTCGAAAATCCCACCGTTCCCGCTGTAGGTCTTCACAATCTTGGCTTCCTTCACCGACCATATGATCAGGCATTTGTCTAACGATCCACTGGCTAAGTACTCGCCGTCTGGGCTAAATGCAACAGAATAAACGGGATCCCTGGTTTTCAAATAGAGTGAAATGTGTTTAGTAAGTTCAACGATGTCAAAGGGATGTTTCATAAGATCAGTTCCCCAAGTCCCATTCAAAGGTTGGAACGTTGGACTTAACTCCAGAATTTCATTCACAGAATTGAAGCAACCAAAAATACATCTGATACCTGTGGCCATTCAAGCTGTGGATAACTCGCCCTACTTCAACATCCCATAGCTTAATGGTTGAGTCAAAGGAGGCACTATACAAGAAATCACATAATGAGTTTAAACAGAATTCTATAAAACATTGGACGATTATTTTTCAAGATAAAAGAATTCGCTAAGTAATTCAAAGAAAATAACAAATGTAAGTATTCATGGTTCTATGGACACTAGAATAGTAGCATCAGAGTACTAGAAAGCTAAGTGATATTCTATAGATCATGGAGAGGGGTACTCATCCAAAACAAAAGGTATAGATCATTATTACAAATTTATAACTGTTGTGATGCAATTAGTATCAACAAAATGATAATAGTTACCTCTCTACTTCTCTTAGAGAGATAACATTGTATCATTAAATTAAATCAATTACCTTGCCAGCATCAACTGCTGATTTGGGTTGCTTGTACCTGGCCCTGTCGGACTCCATCTAATTGTGTATATCTCCTGGAAAATAGCAATTCATTACAAAACGTTAATGACTGTATAAGTGGAAAAGAAGAGATGTTAATCTGTGAATGAAACTCATGTGCATGCCACACCTTAGCGTGTTCCCTCAAATCCTGCACACATGTATCCTGCTTCAAGCTCCATATCTGCACCATAAAAAATTTGAGTTGCTAGAGTATTCCTGATATATAGTGGCTAGTAGGATGCAGGAATTTCAATTCTTTTACTGTATGGATAGAATCCTCATAAATCAGAAAGGGGAAATAGCAAAACCACCTTAGCTGTGGAATCATCAGAACATGAAGCCAACAAGGAACCTGAGGGATCCCACTTGATAGCATTAACCTCACCCTAACATAAATATCAAAGATGCTCAAAGTGAGAATGTATATCAAAATTAGATGTCCATGAACTAAGCAAGAGAAATATACACACGCCCTATATTATACCTATTAGGCAATGGTGATATAGGAATTTTAAAAAATTGGTACAAGCAGTTCAAATGTCATTTATATATTGGCATTTCTTGAAGTCATTGTATTATTCATATTCATTATAAAGGTCTTGTCTTCTACATTCTTTTATTTGGAAGTTTTTTTTTTTTTTTTCTTTTTGGGTGGTGGTGGGGTGTGGGGAGATTTTTTTTTTAAAAAAAAAAAGAGAAGGTAACTGTCAAAAAGAACCTGATGCCCAGAGAAAGATTTCACTGGTCTGTTATCCCCAACTTTGCAGACATATATCATGTTGTCAGTGGAGCAGGTTGCAAATGAGGTATTGTTTCGCCAATCAACATCAAGTGTGGGGGCTGTGGTAGAAATTATGTTTATACTTTATAGCTGCTTCAAAGCCCTCATATAATACAATATTACCTGTTTAAAGTAAGATAAAGGTAAAAGAGAATCACAGAAAATGTCATTGAACAACCTGAGTGAAATTCGAATTGTTGCTTCCATTCGCCTGCCTTTATGTCCCACACAATAGCAGTTTTATCCACACTACCACTTAGAAGATAGTCACCTTTTTTGTTCCATTTCAAAGAGAAGATTGGCCCTTTATGCTTATTCAATGTACTTATCAACTCCCCTAGACAAAGAGACAGCTTCAGTATCATCATAGCTGATCATAATTGTCAAAAATAAAACAAACAAACAACAAAAAGCAAAACAAAACAAAATGCTTTTTTAAGTCAGTCCTTAACTGAACCCCCCTTTTGTCAATCAGAGAACAAAGTAGATGGAGAGGAAAGGGGGATCAATCAAATGTCTAATCAATGAAGAAAAGGCTTTCCAGGCAGTTAAATCAACACCTAAAGTGTAAAAAGCAGAGGTGGAGATTTGTCAAGAAGTTGCTACTACTTTTTTCAGTGCAATTCCTTAATAATAACTCTCTTCATAGAAATTGTCTACTATTTCCACATTACTAACATTGAAGTAGGCAGCTTACCATCCCGGTTCCATATTCTTGCCTGACCATCATAAGAACCAGTAGCCAGTAACGTACCATCGCCCTGCATACAGAACAGGCCAAAAAAAAAATCACAAATGCAGAAGTCTTGTTGACAATACATGCAACCCAAGCTGACCCATCATATAAAAGCATTGGTAAAATACAAGAGGCACAGCAAAGAATGTTAGCCTCACATTCCAATCAAGTGTTGTAACATCCTTGCTTTTCTCATTAGTTCGACCTTTGAAATGCTTCAATAAAACAACATTTACTGGTTCAGTCTGCATTTTAGAACTGCATGGCCCATCTCCAATTGTCCAAATTCGAGCTGTTGAATCTCCAGACCTAAAAAGAAGAGTATATATGTAATATTAAGCTTGAAAGAAGAATAAAGGTAATGAAAATTTCACACATGGGGCTATTGGTCCCAACCAACGAGATAAGTACAGCAGACTCTTATTACAGCCATCTTAAATCTCAGAAATGAAATGGAAATAGTATACATCACCTAAATTACTAAAGACATGGGGTGTTTAGAGAGTTCCAAAACTCCAAGAGTGTTTTTACATTTGACCTAACTTAGGGGGATAGCAGATAATTGTCCTACTATAATTGCCCTGTAATACATATCAACAATAAAGGAAAAACAAAACAACCCTGTAATATGAAAGGAAAAAAGGATTATCACCCTTTCAAGTGAACCTAGTATTACAGTAACATAATACTATTTTCAGCCCAGAAAGATAACCAAACCCAACAAAACATATACAATTGAGGTGGAAATGATCAATGACCTTACTAGCCTCCCACCCAAGACATAGTGACCATTAGTAAAAGTGATATGATTAGCTAGACATAAATAGGAAAATAAATCTAAACCACAAAATAATGCATAAATGGTTATTATTCCTGAGAAAAGCAGTGAAAATTCAAGGCCATATACCCACCCAGATGCAAGAAGTGAACCTGTTGGACTCCAAGCACATGCAAATACCTGCCACATTAATCAAGAATAGCTTTATCATTTTGATTAATGATTACATAAACATTATCTCCCAAAAAAGAATCATGGTATGCAATTAAACCTCAGATGTGTGCCCTTCCAAAACCATGATATCAGAACTTGGGATTTCACAGGATAAGGATGTCAAGCTTGTGCAAATCTCCATGGGTTCCGGCTCTATTTTGAATGTCAACAAATAAAGTGAGGGAAATCAAATCAAAGATAATAGCATCAACAAGATGAAAAGAAAAAAGCATGATAAATGCGCTTAGTCTAGGGTATTTTGCATGAAGTGTGTGCATAGGGAGACAGAATCATATGTTACCTCCAGCAGTTTCATTCTCTTCATGTCTGATACTAATTTTATCATTGTTTTGTTTGGCTTCCATCATAAGATCCTCGTGAGGTTTTTCTTTGTCTTTGCCCTTCTCCTTTTCCTTCTCCTTCTCTTTCTCTTTCTCCTTCTCCTTCTCCTTCTCCTTCTCCATCTTCTCTCTATCACGTTCTCGATCTTTATCCCTTTGCTTCTTTTCCTTCTCCCTTTCTCTCACAGGTTCTCGTTCATGATGGTCATTTTCACTATTACCTTTATCCTTGCCGCGGGATTTACCCTTATGGAGATTTTCCTTTTTCTCTTTAATGATCTTTTGAAGTTCATTTACATCCTTGGTAATCAGGTCCAAAGGTTGTAGAAACTGAAAATCTTCATCCAGGTCTGCATCATCCTGGATATAGTCAATATCAGTCACCAAAGAGTTTCCATAGGGACGAGAAAAAAAAAAATCAAACAAGGAAAAAGTTAAGCATACATTATTCAAATTTGCTTCCAATTCAAGGTACTGAATTCCTTTTTGCACAAATTTAACAAGAGCACCAGGAGGAACCAAATTTCCATCTATAGTGCTTTTATGTATCCCTGCCTCATATCCTAGGGCAAAAGCAGTATGAGTAAAACCTGAAAAAGAGATTATTTGAGAACAATTAGCAAACCAAGCAGTGGAATATAGAGTGAGAATAATTCAAAGCAGAAGATTCTAAATACAAGTTGATTTCTCTGAACTTTAGGAGGATACCCCTTTTGTGGAATAACTGTAATCACTTCATATTTTTATTTTTCATGTTAGGTATTTGCTAACAAAGGTGGTTCAAGTTCTAGTAAGGAAAATGCACCATAAAATCGATTTTGGTTGTTTCAAGCTAATTCAAACATCATCCTTCTTTATTATTCCATGCATGTCATCAATTCATCTTCAAATCATACTCAGAACATCTTTCGATTCCATAACCAGAAGCAAAAATTCCAGCTTCCTCAAAGTTAAACCCACTAAAACACATACACAAACTCCCCCACACATTCAACTCTTTTTACCAGTGAAAACAAAATCAAAGTTCAAAAATACCAAGCTATTCGACACGGAAGAATACCGAAACAAGTTCAATTTGAGCAAGATACAGGGATTACCAAACCAGAAACTCAAAACAACGAAATGAATGTTTTCAAAAGAAACCCTAATTAGCTAAAGCAGCAATCTTTTTTTCCATTTTCACCTGCTATTCTTCGTTCCACAACATAGAAATGCATACCGTTTCTTAAACTGAACCCTAAATAGCTAAAATTAGAACGAGGGAAAATTACCGGATTCGTGAAGGTAGCGGAAAATGAGGTAGTTCAGGTCCTCGGACGTTATAGAGAGCATCCTCGCGAATCGCCACCGGCGACGGCGAATGTATATGGCCGATAAGGTGTATGCGAGCAGCTAGAAACCGGAGAGATTTTGGAAGAGAGAAGAGGAATGAAGCGCTACTACATAAATAAATATCGCATCGGTACGGAGCTTCATCGCCGTCGACAGATTTGGAGTGAGGAGATGAAATGACTAAAGTAGCCTTAGATGACACAATTAAGAATTTTTAGGTAGGATGGTATTGTAATTCCATTCCTACTAGACTTACTAAATTTTACGGCGTTTGGTTAGAGTAAAGAAACTAGGTGGAAAATGAATCGTTTGGTTGGAGTAAATAAATTAGGTGGAAAATGAATTGCAATTCCATGAGAATAAATAATGCTTAAATAAAATAAGAGTTTAAATTTCAGTGTTTGATTTGTAGGAATAAAATTACTAAAAATTTCGATTCAATATTTGGTATACATGAAAATTGAGAAGGAATAAGTATATAAAGTCCAAATGTCCATAATGCTATTGCTATATTCATTATAGATTTGAAGGAGTGTCAATAGGAGCAATTTATATCGTGGACCATGATGCACAATGCATTGTGCGCACTGTACTAAAACGGCGTCGTTTTGGTTATTTTAATTAATGATTTTTTTTTTGGGAAATCACGTTTTCTATTTCGGTCGGTTTGTGTATTTATGTTAATATTCTGTGTATTCTTTAAAGACATTCTGTGTATTATAGATTATGATTCCGTGTATTCAGGTTATGGGTACTTAAACATAGGTTGTGACGCGCTTTGTGTATTCAAATGTTAGGATGATGATTTCTATGTAGTTGTATCAATATTTTATGTATTCCCTCAAGTCATTCTGTGTATTCATGTTAGTGGTACTTAAATAAGGGTGATGTGTTTGTGTATTTGGTGTTTTCATATTCTGTGTATTCTTTGAAGGCATTATGTTTATTGTAGAATACGATTTTGTGTACGTATTCATGTTAGGGGTACTTAAACATAGGGTGTGACGTGTTTTGTGTATCTGAATGTTAGGATAATGATTTCTGTGTAGTTGTGTCAATATTCTGTGTATTCACTCAAATCATTATGTGTATTCTAGACAATGAATTCCATGAAGTCATTCGCGTCCGCGACCACTAATATCGAAACGACGTCGTTTCGGACCAGCTATAATTTTGGTAGGCCTTTCATGGGCCAAAGAAATTAAAACCTCCACACGTGGATTGGCGAGTTTTGCAAGCAATTTTAAAAACTTAATGTAGTATAAGTTCATTAAATCGCATTTCAACCAAGTTAATAATCACAAAATTTAAACTTTAACTCTCCACCCCAATAGAACAAAATTTAAGAAAAAAAAAAAGAAACCAAAAAATTTCATTGTCAATATTGTATAGTACAAAGTATAATATATACTTTTTCATCTTACCTTCCATTCTTCTACCTCACACTCCCCGACCGGCCAGTCAAGAAACCCATTTCACATTCTCCCCCTTTCCCTACTCCAAAGAGAAGGGCTTCTCTTTCCCTTCTGGTTCGAGGGTTCCACCGCAGCACCAAAATGAGAATCCAGAAAGCTATGAAAATTGGTTTGAAAATGTATGGCAGAAAATTTCTGGTTTTAAGTGTTGTGTCCTGGTTGGCCATTTCTTCACAGGCGGCCGTGGTTGCTGGCACGGAAAAGAAGCCACCAGCTTTGGTACAAACGCAACCTGCTGAAACAGATCCTCAGCGCAACCACTCGTCGGACGTTTTCTCTCCGAGCATGAGGAGAGTCCCAAATGCTTTGAACCCTCTTCACAACCGGTGAGGCCAGAACATACAATAACAGTGCCAGATCGGTAAATCAGTCTAAATTGTTAATTAACTATCGAGTTCAAATTAAGAATAAAGGACAGTATGCCATGTTGAGAGTTGATCAAAGTTGTAACATTGTGATTATTAATTTAATAGTTTGACAGTTAAGTTTGTCCTAAATAAAATCTGTTGCTTTAATTTTTATACTCTATGCTGGTATGCACAAAGATTTAAACTTGAGACGTTAATTTTTAAAAAATGGATCAAACTTTTTTCAATTGATTCAAATGTTATTATCCCTCTTTTCCTCTTTGGGTGTATATGCATGATTATCTTTCTGTACTTGTTTCATCTTTATTGTGTTGATGAGGTAGACATGCATAATGAAGTATTATGGGTAGGAGTACAACATGCATGCACATGCATTTACCTCAATCTTTGCCCGTGATAAGTAGTGACGAATGAATTGAACGATTACCTTCTAAAAATTTTAAGTGATTCTTATGTGGTTATGCCGTGTACCCAGGTCCCCTTATCAATACGACGCCGTTTCACTATTTATTTTTCTTTTTAATTACTAAACATATAGCCTTGAATTGTGTGAATGTGGAGATTTCAAATTGTGAATATGGAGTATAGAATTTGTAAATGTAGAGTTATGAATGTATGAATCTGTAGTAGAGTTAACAGAGTTCTAGTAGCCCTGAAATGTGTGAATGTGGAGGTTTCAAATTGTGAATATGGGTATAGAATTTGTGAATGTAGAGTTATGAATGTGTGAATCTGTAGTAGAGTTAGTTCTAGCAACTTATAGGCCTGTAATGTGTGAATGTGGAATTCCCAAGTTGTGAACATGGAGTATAGGACCTTTGAATATAGAGTTTTGAATGTGTGAATGCATAACAGTGGTAATATAGTTACTAAACATATAATCTTGTAATGTGTAAATGTGGAATTTTCAAATTGTGAATATGGAGTATAGGGTCTGTGAATGTAGAGTTTGTGTTTTGTTGTGATGAGGAGCCGTTAACGCCGTTAATTATTATTATTTTTTTAAAAAATAAAAATAAATAAAAATTGTGAAACAGCGTCGTATTAGACTCAGGTCCACCTTGCAAGGTGAACATGGATCCACGACATAACAACTGTATAATGAGTGTCATAATTTTTATATGCTAAATGTTCACAACTTACATACTAAATGTTCACAATTTAAATATTGAATGTTCATAATTTTATATACTAAATGTTCACAATTTACATACTGAATGTTAACAATTTAAATATAGAGTTCTAAAATTGTGAACATAGAGTTCTGTAATTGTGAATATAAAGTTGTAAAATTGTGAACATAGAATCTAAAATAATTGTGAACATGAATTTGGGTCCACTTTGCAAGGTGGACTCGGATCCATGGCATAACAACCGCTTCCAAAGACCAAAGTGGTTCCTTAATCTTTACGGGGCGTTTGGTTAGAGGGTATGTAGGAATTAGGTGGGAAAATAATTGCAATTCCATCGGAAAAAATAATGTGGAATACAGTGAGAGTTTAAATTCTAGTGTTTGGCATTGTATGAATAAAATTACTTGGAATTTCAATTCCAATGTTTGGTATACATGGAAATTGAGAGGCCAGGGAATAAGTAGTATAAAGCCCAAAATGCCCGTTGTTGTTATTATTATAATTGACAAATTGTTAGAGTTGTTACATAAAAAGAATGCAAATTTTGAAGATTTCCACATATAAATAATTCAAAAGAACATACACGAAAGTTGCTGTATATAAATAACGCATATAAAGAATGCCAATTTTGAATAGTTGTTGCATACAAAGATTTAAATTAAATGAACATACACAAAGGAAGTCGAAGAATAATACACGCTATAATTTAGAATGGAAGGTCATGTATCAATTTTATGTTTAAAAAGTGATGGATAATTTTGTCTTAGGACTTTTTTCTTTTTTTCTTAAAATCCATTGAATTAAAATCACGGGGAGCGAAATTGTCATTCTCTCTAACCAACTACATTCGGAATTAGATGGAATAGAGTGGAAATAAAATTGTAATTCCCTTCCACCAAATGCACCAAGGGTAAAGAATTTTTAAGAAAGTGGGTATTACTTGTCTTCTCATGGGATAATTTTGTCTCATATCAAATTTAATAATGTTTGACTTGTTCACTTCTTTTAAAGAAGGGAAAAGTGTCAAATTGGCCCCCTAAGTTGATCGGATAGTGCAATTGGGTCCCCTAACTGAAAAAAGCTCCATTTAGATCCCTTAAACCTGTAAAATTGTTCAATTAAGTCCAAAGTGACTTGTTTAACAGGTTAAGTCTTCAAATGGTTGACACGTGTCTTTTTAAAATATTTTTAATTTTTGTTTTTTATAAATTTTATTTATTTATTTATTAAAATATATTATTTAAAAAATAAATAAAATAATTAATATTTTTTATAATAAATAAATAAATAAATAAAATTTCCCATATATTTTAAATTTATAAAAAACAAAAATTAAAAATATTTTAAAAAGACACGTGTCAACCATTTGAAGACTTAACTTGTTAAACAAGTCACTTTGGACTTAATTGAACAATTTTACAGGTTTAAGGGATCTAAATGGAGCTTTTTTCAGTTAGGGGACTCAATTGCACTATCCGATCAACTTAGGGGGTCAATTTGACACTTTTCCCTTTAAAGAATACTATTTTCACTTGTTCACTTCATTTAATAAACAAAAATATAAAATTGAAAATCTAAGAAAGCGGGTATAACTTGTCTTCTCCTTGAAAGTCACTGAAGTAGTGAAGTATATCTTCATCCATCATCTTTGTCTGGCTCTGCTTTGTTCTGGCCACTCTACAAGCTCGTCACCTCCGAGACATGGCGATCCAATACTACGTTGCAGTTTTACTGTCAATTCTCCTCCTCGTACTATCCTCAAAGTTGTTCTCCAATCGCCGCAAAAACCTACCGCCGGCTCCACTTTCTCTCCCCATCATCGGCCATCTCTATCTCATCAAAAACTCCCTTCACCAAGCTCTCGCCGCCCTGTCAGCCAAACACGGCCCAGTTCTGTATCTCCGATTTGGCTGCCGCCGTTTTCTCGTCGTCTCATCCCCGCCGGCCGTCGAAGACTGCTTCACCAAGAACAACGATATCATCCTGGCGAACCGCCCCCGGAGCATGTCCGCCGACAATTTCTCCTTCGACTATAAATCCCTCCCCATGGCCCCATACGGCGATCTCTGGAGGGTCCAGCGCCGGCTGACGGTGGTGGAACTGTTCTCAACGCTCAGCCTCCACCGCTCCGCCGCTATTCGGGAAGACGAGATTGGAACTGTGATCCGATCCTTGTTCAAACTGTAAGTATTTCCCTATATATAGTCATAATCAGCGGCCGCAGTCCCGTTGCCAGAGGCACATACATCAATGTTAAAATATGCACAACACAGTTTATGTTACAAATATAAAAATATACATCAATGTTAAAATATGCACAACACAAATAATATGTACTATTATATACGCATCACCAAAAAACATATGGTATGCAAATATACATCTTCAAATATACATCACACAGTGTTAGAAATGCATAGGGGGAGTTATGATACATTATTTTGGATGTGGTATTTTTGTGTATTTTTATTGTGGTGCATTTTTTAACTAGTGTATATTTGTATACATAGTGATAGTGATATATTTGGCATCTGTTATGTAATTTAGAATATTCAGTTTAGCTTTAACTGAATATTAACAAAACAGTTCTCCCACAACTCCACATACACACCATATAGCATTTAGAAGAGAAGTGGTAGACTAAACACTAATGTTATTCTGCAGGTATAGTATTGTCAATTTTAAAACTTTAGCTGTTACGAGTCAAGTTCCCCCTTATTTAAGTTATTCTTCAGTTTATGTTAATAATAGTAACTAACATTTTCAGAGGGTCCCAGAACGGGAACGGGAACTTAACCGTGGATTTCAACAATCTGGCGGGCGTGTTCACTTTCAATTCTATGATGAGAATCATGAGCGGGGAACAGTTCGTGAAAGAAGAAGAGATTGGAGGGGAGAAAGGGAAAGAGATTCTGAATGGGCTTAGAGAGATTTTCTTTGCGAGTATCTCTGCCACGAATGTTTGCGATTTCTTCCCAGTGTTGAGGTGGTTTGGTTACAGAGGCCTGGAGAAGCAGATGGTGTCACTGCACAAGAAGAGAATTGAGTTCTTAAACCGCATTCTGGACGAGTTTCGACGGAGAAATAATGGCGGATTTTCTGAAGGTGATGATGAGATGAAGAGTTGCAGGGAGAAGAAGAAGAGCCCAGTGGTTGAAACTCTGTTGCGTCTGCAAAAATTGGAGCCTGAATTTTACACAAATGATCTTATTATGAGTATCATACTGGTAAGCTACTTCAATATAATTCTTCACTGTCTTCAATATAAACCTGACCTCACATTAAAACAAATTTGTGCAATTGTGCAGATGCTGTTTGTTGCAGGAACAGAGACAGCATCAGTGACCATTGAGTGGGCAATGTCACTTCTGTTATCTCATCCAGAAGTACTGCGCAAATTAAGATACGAGATTGACAACAACGTAGGACACAAACGTTTGTTAAACGAGTCTGATCTCTCTAAGCTCCCTTATTTGCGCTGCGTTATTAACGAGACACTAAGGCTATACCCTCCAGTGCCACTATTATTTCCCCATTATTCCTTAGAGGATTGTGTAGTTGCAGGGTACAATGTTCCCAAACACACTACGGTGATGGTTAATGCTTGGGCTATACATCACGATCCCGAGCTATGGGAAGAGCCCGAGAAATTCAAACCAGAAAGATTCGAGGCCATGGAAGGGGAAGGAGAAGGGTCGTTTAACTACAAGTTTGTTCCGTTTGGAATCGGGAGAAGATCTTGTCCCGGAAATAACATGGCTTTAAGGCTTGTTTCATTGGCACTTGGAGCATATATTCAGTGTTTTGAATGGGAGAATACTAAGGAGGATAAAATGTGCGAAGCTCATTTATCTCGAAGCATCTTGCAAAAGGCTGAACGATTGGAAGTAATATGCACGCCGCGCAACAATTGCCTTCAATTTCTCTCCCAACTTTGAATTGTGTTGCATATGTTTTCAATGTTTATTTTATATATATTAGCATTGTGCGACTGATTTAATGTCTAATGTTTGTATTAAATAAATAATTCAATGCATATCAGACTATATAAGAGAAATTCATTATAGTATTAAAATTAATTTTTAATTTGTACTGTTTTAAAAATAATTATTAAATACTTATTGTAGTTGGTAGGTATTAGGTAGTAGATACTACTTTTGCTTAGAATTACTCTAAATTTTGTTAATTCGCTTTTGAATATGTTTGTCATCGTCTTCGCCTTCATTGCTTGTCCGCTCCTTTTTTTTTTGTTAGTAGTGTTTCATGTGCAATTGAGTTACTGGTGCTAGTTTGCAAAAGAACATATTTGGTCTAATTAATTTTGTTACATTAAACTAATAGATGCATGGAATCCTTAAATTGATTCCCTTATACTAATTAATATTTATGAATTTGACCCCGTCATTTTGTAGTCATTCATCATACTAGATTGATGGATCAAATTGGTCCACACTTATCACGAGAAACCTAGTTGGCTAGTTCACATTTGGTCATGACTATATATATATATATATATATATATATATATCCATGCTTTGGTGCAGTGCTGTTCTCCCGTGCGGTCTTGCGGATACATTAGAACCGTAGGATGAGCTGACATCAAATGGTTGGAAATCAATGAAGAAGAGAAAATATGTGGTGACAATTTCGTAATTTCTTGCACTATGTATATTTTTGCGGTGCATTACATGCTAGTGTGTGGTGCATTTTGAAGTGTTCTGTGATACATTTTTTAGTGATACATGATGCACTAATCTATAGTACATTATTTTTATACTGAATGTACATTATTTTTATACTAAATGTACATTATTTGATAATATAGTTCACAGAATACTAAGCTAAAGATCAAAGTGGTCCCTTAATCATCTTTTAAGGGTAAAGAATTTCAAAGAAAGTGGGTATTACTTGTTTTCTCCTTGAATAATTTAATGTAATAAGGAGTATCAAATTTAAGGAATAAGGGCCAAATTGGCCACCGAACGTAACGCGAAAGTGCAATCAGGCCACTCAACTAAAAAAAAAGTGCAATTAAGTCACTAAACAACGCAAATTCATTCAAATTCACCAGCTAGCCGGTTTCTTCCCCTTCTTTCCGGTTGTTCGTTGACTAGGATGATTACCTGGCAATTTTGCACTTAATTCTTTTATTTTCCTTTGGCTCAGATTGCTCAGATTCCACCGTGTAAGTAGTAGACGTAGCCTTAGCCCAGAGCGCTATCCCTCTAGCAGTGCCGTAAGCGGTGCCGAACAGATTCACCCGACGAGCCGGCGACCATGGCGGTGGTGTGGGTCCGTGCCCGTCCTAATCTCGCGGAGATTTATACTCCTCCAGCTCACGAATCTTCCCGGAAGCCGCTTCATACCCGTGGTAAAACATTCTAGTGCCGACAATCTTTTGTAGTCTCTGAACTTCATCTTCTGTGAGCTGAGCAGAAACTCCATGGATGAGAAATTGGGTACATTACTAGACCCTATACAAAAACTACTCCACATTAGGGCACTGAGATATTTTGTGAAATAAAAAATATCCCCAAAAGCCCAGAGAAGAAATATTTGTTGAAACCCAATTAAAAGCTACAACATGCACCATTATCCATCCAAAATAATTCGCCATGGAAGATCAGATTGTCCCCGAAGGACTAAACGAGTGGCAGCAACTCGACTCACCATTTTTCATCACCACCGATTGCTCAGAATTCCCGCCACTCAACCACGACCAGGGCTCCGGCGTCGGGGATTTGGAGGCGATGGATTCGTTGTTGTTGTTATCGAGTTTGGAAACGTCGTCGTGCGGTGAGGAGGGAGAGGAAGCGGCAGAGATTGAGGAGGAGCGGCGATTGATCCAGCGATTGGGAGTGTTTGGATCGGAGTTCATCCGAGCTGCTCGCAACCTCAATTCCTCAAAAATCGCCTTCTCGCTTGCGTAACTGCTGGATTGAAGACGAGGAAGAATGGGATCCGATTCTGATGACGATTGCCGCGAGTGGAACGATGGTTTTGATTTACAGGCTGGAGGGTTAGACTGAGTCAAATTAAATTATTAAACCTACACATTGCCATGTAAGCAGCCACATCAGCTGACAACCGGGAGCAAAGGGTGGTCACCGGCTAGCAGGTAAATTCGAATGAATTTGCATAGTTGAGTGACCTAATTGAACGTTTTTTTGATTGAGTGGCCTGATTGCACTATCCCGTTACGTTCAGTGGCCAATTTGACCCTTATTCCCAAATTTAATAATGTTTGACTTGTTCACTTCTTTTTCGAGTACTACTTTGATTTGTTCACTTCATTTAATAAACAAAAATATATAATTGAATTTCTTAAGAAAGCGGGTATTACTTGTCTTCTCCTTGAAAGTCACTGAACTATATCTTTATTAAATTCACTGGCTCTGCTTTGTTCTGCCCACTCAGGCAGCTTGTCACCTCCGATCCCAGACATGGAGATCCAATACTACGTTGCAGTTTTCCTGTCTATTCTCCTCCTCGTACTATCCTCAAAGTTGTTCTCCAATCGCCGCAAAAATCTCCCGCCGGCTCCACTTTCTCTCCCCATCATCGGCCATCTCTATCTCATCAAAAACTCCCTTCACCAAGCTCTCGCCGCCCTGTCGGCCAAATACGGCCCAGTTCTGTATCTCCGATTTGGCTGCCGGCGTTTTCTCGTCGTCTCGTCCCCGTCGGCCGTCGAGGATTGCTTCACCAAGAACAATGATATCATCATGGCGAACCGGCCCCGGAGCATGTCCGGCGATAACTTTTCCTTCGACTATAAAGCCCTCCCCTTGGCCCCATACGGCGATCTCTGGAGGGTCCAGCGCCGGCTAACGGTGGTGGAGCTGTTTTCAACGCTCAGCCTCCACCGCTCTGCCGCTATTCGGGAAGACGAGATTAGAACTGTGATACGATCCTTGTTCAAACTGTAAGTATATTTCCATATATATAATATAATATATAATATATATTGTATTGTATTATTAAGTAGTTGTGATGCACGCAGATGATTAAATGGATTAGTGATTTAGGGTGCGTTTGAAAAGGAGGAAAATGAGTCATTTTTTTAAAAATGATTTCATTTTCCTTGTTTTGTTGCATTCTGGAAAACAGGTGTTTGTGTGTTTGGTTTATTTTTCGAAAAATGAGTAAAAACATATATTTATATATTTTTATTATTTTATTTAATTAAAATATTTATAATAATATTAAAAATAATATTTATAGTTTTTTTTAAAAAAAAAAAAAACACCCTCCCCCGTTTTCGGCAGAAATCATAGCACTTTGGTTTCCGCCGGAAACGTTTGGAAGCCCGTACCTGTCATCTTTTGCCGGAAACCTTCACGGTGCTCGTTTTGAAACGTGTCCTGTGAAAGGCGGAGGGGGGAAGTCATTTTCTGCTATATTGGCCTTATTTTCTCCCGTCAACGGGAATTTTGACAGGAAATTATTTTTCGTTGACTGGTTTTCCGCTGTTGCCAAACACCCAAAATCTCGGAAATCATTTTTCGAGCTTCCAAATGCACCCTTAGTCTGTTAGGTAATTTAGAATATTCAATTTAGCTTTAACTGAATATCACCCAAATAATTCTCTGAACTCCGGTATACACACTATCTAGTATTTAGGAGAGAAGTGATCGACAAAACACTAACATGAGACGATTCTAAAGCTTTCGTTGTTATGAGTCAAGTTCTTTGGTATTCAAGTTATCCTTCAGTTTAGGTTAGTTAATAATAATAACTAACATTTTCAGAGCGTCCAAGAACGGGAACGGGAACTCAATTGTGGATTTCAACAACCTGGCTGGCATCTTCACTTTCAATTCTATGATGAGAATCATGAGCGGGGAACAGTTCGTGAAAGAAGAGGAGATCGGAAGGGACAAAGGGAAAGAGATTGTGAATGGGCTTAGAGAGATTTTCTTTGCTAGTATCTCTGCCACGAATGTTTGCGATTTCTTCCCAGTTTTGAGGTGGTTTGGTTACAGAGGCCTGGAGAAGCAGATGGTGTCACTGCACAAGAAGAGAATTGAGTTCTTAAACGGCATTCTGGACGAGTTTCGACGGAGAAATAATGGCGGATTTTCTGAAGGTGATGATGAGATGATGAAGAGAGAGAAGAAGAAGAGCCCAGTGGTTGAAACTCTGTTGCGCCTGCAAAAATCGGAGCCTGAATTTTACACAAATGATCTTATTATGAGTATCATACTGGTAAGCTACTTAAATTCTTCACTGTCTTCAATTTCTTCTTTATTTCCCACACCAATTGCATACCTGCGTATATCATGTTAAGTGTTTATGTGTCCTCAGACCTCAGCTATATAATTTTGTACATTATGAACATTAATTCTGTATCTTATAAAGTCAAATTTTGTATATTGGACTAGAATTTACACTGCACTGTGGACCCCGGTCCAGGATATAAGAATTGAATCCTCACATTAAAACAAATTTATGCAATTGTGCAGATGGTGTTTGTTGCAGGGACGGAGACAGCAACAGCTACAATTGAGTGGGCAATGTCACTTCTGCTATCATATCCAGAAGTACTGCGCAAATTAAGATATGAGATTGACAACAACGTAGGACACAAACATTTGTTAAACGAGTCTGATCTCTCTAAGCTCCCTTATTTGCGTTGCGTTATTAACGAGACACTAAGACTATACCCTCCAGTGCCACTATTGTTACCCCATTATTCCCTACAGGATTGTGTAGTTGCAGGGTACGATGTTCCCAAACACACCACAGTGATGGTTAATGCTTGGGCTATACATCACGATCCCAAAGTATGGGAAGAGCCGGAGAAATTCAATCCAGAAAGATTCGAGGTCATGGAAGGGGAAGGAGAAGCGTCGTTTAACTACAAGTTTGTTCCGTTTGGAATCGGAAGAAGATCTTGTCCTGGGAATAACATGGGGTTAAGGCTTGTTTCATTGGCACTTGGAGCATTTATTCAGTGTTTTGATTGGGAGAATACTAAGGAGGATAAAATGTGCGAAGCTTATTTGTCTCGAAGCATCTTGCAAAAGGCTGAACGATTGGAAGTAATATTCACGCCGCGCAAAAATTGCCTTCAATTTCTCTCCCAACTTTGAATTGTGTTGCATATGTTTTCAATGTTTATTTTATATACTAGTTTACAAGTGAAATGTGGGACTGATTTAATGTTTAATGTTTGTATTTAAATAAACACGGAATAATTTAAAGTTGTATTTAAATAAGCACGGAATAATTTAAAGTATATCAATACAAGATTATATAGGATAATTAGTTCATTATAGTTGATATTAAGATTACTTTTTAATTTGTACTTTTCTAAAAACAATTATCTAAATACTTATTGTCTTCGTCTTCATTGTGTGTCCGCTTTTTTTTTTTCTTTTTTTTTTTTTTTTTTTTTTTTTTTTTTTTTTTTTTTTTTTTTTTTTTTTTTTTTTGTTGGTAGTGTCTCATGTGTAATTGGGTTATTAGTGCTAATTTGTAAAAAGAACATATTTAGTCTAATTAGTTTTGTTACATTAAACAAATAGATGCATGAAATCCCTAATTGATTAAATTTCCCTTATACTAATATTTATAAAATTGACCCGTCATTTTGTAACCATTGATCATACTAGATGCATGAATCAATTAAATTGGTTGCATGTCCACGCTTATCATGAGAAACCTAGTTCACATTTGATCATGATTATATAGACTACAGATCAAATGCGAAGGAGGTCTCCAAGTAAAACATGCGAATTAATTATAATCATTGATCTTGCCAATATCAATCAACCAGAATGAACATATTTTTTTTAAAAAAAATGCAGTAACATTATGATAGTTTTGCTTATTGCCGAAACCTTAAGATGCATATTTGCAAAGCTTAAGATGCGTCGTTTTAACACTTATGAGTTATGATGCGCCATTTTAAAACTTAAGGTGTGTCATCAGTTTTACACTTGAAAACTTAAGGTGCGTATGTAATTGTAAAGTTTAAGGTTCGTTCATTTTATTAAGGTGCGTCATTTTAACTCTTAAGGTGCGTCAGTTATACACTTAAGGTGCATAAGTTCTACACTTAAGTGCGACATTTTTAACTATGAAGGTGCGTCATTTTAGCACTTAAGGTGCACCATTTTGATACTTAAGGTGCGTCATTGTAAGACCTAAGTGTGCCATTTTAACACTTAGCTTTTGTATTATTCCCAGGAAGCAGTTTTTTTTTTAATATTTATTTTCATTGATTTGAGCCGTTGATCTATATTTGATCAACGACTCGGATCAAACCCCATATTTCATCTAGGAGACTCTTCGCACTAGAACCACTCCTTGATTAAGACACCTTAGAGTATTAGTTTAACTTTTTTTTTTTTTTTGAAATGTGTTTGAAGAATGGACAAATAGACAAAATAGTAGTTTAGAAAAAAGTGTTTTTTGATGTATGTCTAATAATTTAAATAAAATAAAAAAAGACAATTTGTGTACATCTTTATCCCTCTCCTTTTCCCAAACTAGCTAGTATTTGCTATATATTTGAATACCTTTTAAAATATTCACATTTTTCTCCAAATATTCAAAAATAGTATTCAAATGGTTAAGGTTCTTGGTTTGTACTAGCCACTTGAAAAGATTGACATTTCCAACATGGAGAGCGAAACTTCTAGCTTATTAGCCTTCTTTATTTAAGTTGATAAGTTATGTATTACGTACTTAAATTAATTTGTCTCTTTATAATTCTTTATCAGCTAAAGTCATAATGTATGTTTCACCTAAAACATGCTTTTAGAAAGCAGCTACACGGTTTCTTGTAAATAAAAAAATTAACATCAATCACTCATAAAGTAAAAACTTAAGATCGAACCCTAACAAGCATAGTGTGAGTGTTTCACTAAATGCGTTGGGCTCTTTGTGAACACTAGGCACTAGTCCTGCCAATTTATCCATTCACAATTCTATTATGTCAAAATATGAGAACTCTGTAGACGAGAAACTTTGCATTTTGAGGATAACAGAAATCACTCATTAACTATAAAAGTGGCTAGCAGCCGTCACTCACTCACTCCATAATAATAATAATTGCCCCAACATTGTTACACCTATGAATGGTATCATACGTTATGTTACTTTCAACATGGGGTCCAATACTATGCTGTTTGAACATACATTTTAGTGTTGCCAATTTGGTAAACTTGTTCTGTATGTCTGTACCACTATATGCTACTGACAATACACTATCCAGACAAAACGAAAGAGTAAATTTTATTTTTAATCATTAATTATTATTGTATTGTCATTTTTAACTTAATTTTTTTTTTAAAAAAATTTTCTCATTACATTCTTAACTTCTATTTGTTTATGATAATTGCTCCATCGTTTATATTTTTGTCATTTCACCCGTTAACAAATATGGCTAATGATGATGTTAATTCCCTCATGCATTCCAATGTACAAAATATGTATAGAAGTTGTATGTAAAGCATGATGTAGATTAGAAAATTAGCCCTCAATTCATCTCTTTTATTTATTGCTTAATCTTGAATCATTTCGAGAGAGGAGAGAGCTTGGTTTCTACTTTCTAGGGTGTTTCTAGAGAGAAGAAGATAAGGGAAAAAGCCCTTTGCATGAAAGTTAATACCCGTATTCATATACTGACATATGTATGAACATGGCCGAATTTTAGGGCGTGCAAGATGTGCAATTTGAATTGCACAGGGCCAAGTAAAATGTAATTTTATCCTCGAATTACTGTGTGTGCAACATATGTTCATAACTACTGCCTCCACTGAAGCCCCCCTTTGAAAGTGCAACTGGGTGCCACATGACTACAAGGTCTTGACTTGATTATTACTAAACAATGACATTTTAATTTTTATACCCCTCATTCTCAATAATTTTATTTTTCTCTACCAAACAATGTAGTTTAAATTATTACTTCATTCCAACCAAGTGCCCTATAACATGGAAGCCACTCGAAAAGCTTGATTGTCATTTCCGACATGGAGATCCAATACTACGTTGCACTGTTACTATCTATTCTCCTCATCGTACTAAGAATGTTCTTTTCCGGTCACAGCAAAAACCCACCGCCGACTCCACTCGCTCTCCCAATCGTCGGCCACCTCTATCTCATCAAAAACTCCCTCCACCAATCCCTCGCCTCCCTCTCCGCCAAACACGGCCCGGTTCTCCACCTCCGGTTCGGCTGCCGCTCTTTCCTCGTCGTCTCTTCCCCGTCCGCCGTCGAACAATGCTTCACCAAAAACGACATCGTCTTCGCCAACCGCCCCCGGACCATGGCCGGCGACAACTTCTCCTTCAACTACAAAGCCTTAGTGTGGGCCCCGTACGGAGATCTCTGGAGAACCCAACGCCGCCTCGCCGCCGTCGAACTTTTATCGGCGGCGAGCCTCCAGCGATCTTCAATTATCAGGGAGGACGAGATTCGGACGGTGATCCGATCACTGTTCAGACGGACCAAAAACGGGAAAATCTCAGCCGTGGATTTCACCTCTCTGGCCGGGGCGTTCACTTTCAATGCCATGATGAGAATCATAAGCGGGGAACGGTTTGTGGAAGAAGAAGAGATGGGAGGGGAGAAAGCGAGGGAGATAATTGATGGGCTTCGAGAGCTTTTCTTCGCCAGTATTCTGGGCATGAATGCCTGCGATTTCTTCCCGGTTTTGAGGTGGTTTGGGTACGGAGGCCTGGAGAAGAAGATGGCGGCTGTGAGTAACAGGAGAATCGAGCTGGTCGGCCGCCTTCTGGACGAATTTCGCCGGAAAAATGTCGGATTTTCCGATTCAGACGGCGGGGAGAAAACAACAGTGATTGGAACTCTGTTGCGTCTGCAAAAATCGGAGCCTGAATTTTACACGGATGATGTTGTTATGAGTATCATACTGGTAAACTACTTACTTCTTCCCTGTCTTCATTTTAATTTAACCCATCATTTATTTACTATAGCTCAATTATAGATTTGATCATTGATTTTTTTTTTTTTTACCAATTAAGTCTCTCAACTTTAAAAATCTTAATTAATTTGGTTATCTGTTTGTTTTGTCGGTAAACCTTTGTTAACTCGGGATTAAATTTGTAATTTTGCTATAGTCAAGCTAGGGACCATTTCGGTCATCACATGCATCATTTTCTCCGAAAAGTTAATTACTGAAATGATCTCTTGACTATAGCTAAATGATCAATTTGGCCCGGAATTAACGGATGTCTACGGCAAAACAAACGAAAGACCAAATTGGTTAAGATTTTAAAGTTTAGAGACTTAATTGGTGAAAAAAATAGCCAATGACTAAATAAGTAATTTCGCTATAGTCAAGGAACCATTTCAGTAATTAGCTCATTTTAAAATTACCAATTTAGTGCTTTAAGTATCAAATCATTTTCAATTGTAATTCCCTATTAGTTTTTCCTGTGTAAATTATTAACATTGAGAGTAAAATTAGAAAGTTATGACCGTTATGCTAATTGTTTCTCACACGCGAACAACAAAGTCCGAATTTCCTTATTCTAACCGCCCTAATTTCACTCTCACGATTAACCATTCACACAGGTTGATTAGAACTGAAAATGATTCAAGGCTAAATTTAATAGCTTTAAAAGTCATTGACTAAAATTGGAAATAAGTTATCTCCATGCACATTCTAAACAATTTGCATGAAGATTATAAAATTTTGGGAAAAATAGATCTTTGGACTAATGGAATTAGAACAAATTTGTGCAGACTATGTTTGTGGCAGGAACAGAGACATCACTAGCAACCATAGAATGGGCAATGTCGCTTCTTTTATCTCACCCGGAGGTGTTAGGCAAGTTAAGAAATGAGATTGACAACAACGTAGGACATGAACGTTTGTTAAACGAGTCTGATCTCTCAAAACTCCCCTACCTAAGATGCATTGTTAACGAAACTCTAAGGCTATACCCTCCCGTTCCACTATTGATACCCCATTATTCATTACAAGACTGTGTAGTCGCGGGTTTCGATGTTCCTAAACACACAATACTAGTGGTTAATACTTGGGCTATGCATCGCGATCCCAAGGTGTGGGAAGAGCCGAGAGAGTTCAAGCCAGAGAGATTCGAGGCCGTGATAGGGGATGGGGAAGGGCTGAACTATAAGTTTGTTCCGTTTGGAATGGGGAGAAGAGCTTGTCCCGGGAATAATATGGGATTAAGGACTGTCTTGTTGGCTTTGGGGGCATTTGTTCAGTGTTTTGAGTGGGAAAATATTGGCGAGGACAAAATGTCCGCTGCTCGTCTCTCTCGAGAAGCTTTGCAAAGGGCTGAGCGAGTGGAAGTAGTGTGCACTTTGCGCAAGAATTGTCATCAATTTCTCGTCCAACTTTAAAGGATAGAATTCTTGTTGTTGTTGTCTGCATGACTGGACAGCTCAACTGGTTGCAGTGGTGAAATTTATTACAACATATTAATAATAAGTTATCATGATTTACTCTTCCATAAAATGTCGGGTCGAGGTGTGGGGATGTCTGAGGTGGACGATTCCACTTTTTGTCACAAGAATTTGTGTTGTTGTTGTTGTTCTCATTGTTATTATTGGTGTTCTTATTGTCGTCGTCATGATTTTTAGCTAAAAATCAAATTTATGGTAGTGTGTAAGAGTTTTGGTTCATTCTAATTATTATCAACTATTTTTGTTAAGGGAAAGTTGAATTTTAAGCTTAACTATATTGACATTTTAAAAATCAGTCATAACTTTTATCTCCGAGTTAATTAAATTTAAAACACCTCAGTTATTACTTATTAGAGAGGTTGTCCATCTAGGCCAAACTATTCAAAAAACACACTTTTTTCATACCAATATGTTAAGATACTATTGCTTATGGGTACAACTCAACTAGTCAACAAATCAAAATTGAGTTGAGAAGCTTTACTTAGCTAGTAATTGTAGGGTGCAAAAGGATATAAAATAGTCTGAATTTGACTTTGTTGTCGGTACTGGTATACAAGCATTTGGGGACATATAGACTAGCTGAAACTACATATCCCGTAATTTACTGTTAAAAGAAAAGAAAAAAAAAATCAATGGTACAAGCAAGAATATAGGTAGGGTGTTCGAGAAGAGCCCGTATGGACAACTCAATTGGAAGAAGAGACCAGGAATTGAATCTCACCAACGACAGTGTGAGAGCAACCTCTCAAAGGGTAATTCGTTTACATGTGCAGAATGCGTTAATTGCGGCCCCCTTTATCTTCTTCTTTGTTTTGGTGCAGCACATGCAAAACGTTGTTACCTACTTTCAACATGGGTGGTCCTGTCCAATACTATGATTGTACATACAATTTACTGTTATCAATTTGGTAATGTTGTACTCTATGTCGATCTGTATCCCTATATGCTACCCACACACTATCCCCACACAAAGAAACCCCCCCAAAAATTTAAGTAATATTGTCTGTATCCCTATATGCTACCCACAGACTATCCCCATAAAATTTAGTGCTATCAATTTGGTAATGTTGTACTGTATGTCTGTATCACTATATGCTACCCACACACTATATATCCCCACTGGCATGACACTGAGATATCAAATTTTATACATGAAATTTTTAAAATTTTCACAAAATGCAAGACTATCAAATCTGTTTTGTTAACTCTTTTTCTTTAATACCTTTTAAATGTTACAATTAAATTATTATTATATTTTATTTTGAAAGCTAGTGAATTGAAATTTTAGAGACGTAGAAAATAGTAATAAATTGTAAACACGATAATATAATAGTGACCAAGTGAGAGTATAGCAAACATACAATTATGCTCTAATTTAACTACAAATTAAATAGGTGGAGTTAGCCTAGGGTGGTTGGGGTATATATACTTAGAAAATAGTGAAAATTTGTAAAGGCGATAATATAATAGTGTGACCAGGTAATAGTCTTTGAATTCTCTCTCAAATTTGAGTTGTGCTACATCTATTATCGTTGTTTATTTCATATATGTATGGAATAATCAAGGATCTTGTGACCTTATATCATCTTTCTAAAGTGGTTTGATCATGTGGATTTAATTTTATCATTAGTGTGATGTATATTTAAATAAAGAAAAACAAATAGACTCTTGAATTGAATTTTACTCGAAAGTGAAATTAGGCATCGAACTTTAAGAAGTGTAATTAAATACTCTACTTGTCAAAATGAGTCAAATAAGTCCGATTTAGGGTATTATCGCCGCGGACTATCATTGACCGCCGCTAACCACTGTTCACCACCATAAAAAACAACAATGCAGCTTCCGGTGGAGAAGGCCACCCGGCTTTTTGTTTTTTCTTCTTTTCTTTTCTTTTCTTTTTCTTTTTTTTTTCTTTTTTATTTAAAATTTGTACGATCGCTGGAATTATTATTGGAATTATCGCCGAAATCATAATGATCGATTATTTCAATTGGATAACATGCTATTAGGTTTAGATGCACCAAAATAACAAGTTTGAGTTTAACAGTGTTGCAAAAATCCGGTCTAGGCTCTGACCGACCGCCTAGCGTATCACCTTAATCGGTGGTCTAGGCGGCCGGCCGGCTAGGCGACTGACTAGGCCGGCTAGGTTGCCTAAGTGTCGCCTAGGCTGCTTAGGCGCTGACCGCCTAGGCCTCCTAGGCGCCTACTACACATCTTAGACACCGACTAGACCGCTTAATCGGCCGATTAACTATTGTTCTTTTTTCTGTTTAAGGGTTATTTTACTCAAAAACAACATTGTTTGAGCGAAATAACCTTAAATTGTTCAAATTATAGATTTTTTTAAGGTTAATATTTAATATTTTAGTTTATAATTTATTATTATTATTATTTTTTTATTATTTATAGGAGAATGGATTAAAAATGTAATATCTTAACTTTCAACCAAAGAAAAAAAAAAGTAATTTTTTGACATTTAGTTAAACATTAAAAATTAATTATTTTTAGTACTACTAACTCTATTACAATGTAGTATCTCTGTCCACTAGACTTCAAACCCGTGACCTTCCATTTGAAAGAGTCATAGAGGTATCAACAAGCTATAATTATTTTTTAAAAATTATTTTCAAACAAATATTTTTCAGATTTCAAAACATACCTTTAATTAATTATTTTTTTATGGAAGCAAGTACCAAGTGGATTCTCTATCTTTTGGAAAGTCTCAAAGTAAGTAATAATTTAATTAATTATATTTTAGAGCTGAATTTCATCAACTTACATATCTTTTTGAGTAGATCTTAATCCTTTCCCAGACCGGGAAAATTAACTTTTTAAAGAAAAAAAAGATAGCTGTAATTTTATGTTGTCAGCTGTTGTCATGTGACAGAATTACAGACATATCCCAAACAGATTTCTGTAACAGGATTTGTACTAATATTAAAACATAGTCAATGAAAGTGCTGCGCTGTTCATATGTTAAATTGACTTTTAATTGGTTCCCACGAAACACTCCAACAATATAATAATAATAATAATAATAATAATAATAATAATAATAATAATAATAATAATACTTGTGTTACTTTTGTGATAGGTGTCTAAGGTCAGATCATCAGAAATTTAGTCCGATGGTGTTAATTTTATGAAAGGTGTCTAAGGTTTGATTTTCATAAATTTAGTTGAAATAATGGTAATTTGATTGTAATGGAGTATTCAATTTAAAATAAACAACTCGTAAATGTTAATTCTGTTGTGAATTGAAATACGCACGAACAACTCAGTTGTTCTTAGATTGTAGGTTGTGGATAAAAACATCAGATCAAGTCTTGATAGTCACAGTGTGAGAATTACACTTAATATGATAGGCTAGTTAGGCCGTGGCCAGTCCCTTTAATACCAAATACTTGAGTTGTGGCTTGTCCCTTTAATACCAAATACTTGAGTTGTGGCCTGTGGGAGTTACACCCATTGTACTGAGCTCCAAGCATCCGTGGATCACTTTGATACCAAATACTTGGGTTGATCGCGGCCAATACCTACCTAGTCCTAGTCCTGAAGACATGGTCTATAGTTGTGACCAAAGATAGTTAAGCTCTCTAGTTTCCACCCTAGGAAACACATTATTGTTATTTGTGTGTGTTCGAATTTTTAAAAGTCAAAAGTCATGTTTAATTGACTAAAACTCTTTTTTAGTTGAATACACCTTTAATTCCAAATTAAACTCTCTTTCTTACTACCAAAGAGGAAAGTCTCAAAGCTCTTCTCCAAAATATGGAGACCTTTGGGTGGTCATTATGCATTATAATCTTGATAGTTTCAATCTCTTGGCTCCTAATTAAACCTAGGAAAAACAACTCCCCACCAACTCCATTTGCGCTTCCAATCCTCGGCCATCTCCACCTCCTCCAACAGCCGCCGCACCGGGCACTTCAAGCCCTCTCCGAAAAACACGGCGCCGTCGTCCACCTCCGCTTCGGTTCTCGCGCAATCGTCGTCGTTTCATCCCCTTCCGCCGCCGAGCAGTGCTTCACCACCAACGACATCATCTTCGCGAACCGACCCAAATCTCTCGCCGGCAAGCACCTCGGCTACAACCACTCCACTCTCGGGTTCTCCCCTTACGGCAACCACTGGCGAAATCTCCGCCGCATCGCCGCCGCCCACGTCTTCTCCTCCGCCAGCGTCAACCGCTCCGCCGCCGCCCGAACGGAGGAAATCCGATTCCAGGCCAAGAAACTGGCCGCGGCGGGCCACGGCGGCGGAGAATTCAGGAGAGTGAACTTGAATGCTCTGTTCCTGGATTTGGTTTACTCGGCGATGATGAGAATTGTCGCCGGAAAACGGTGGTCGGGGCCGGCGGACATGTTTGGTCCACCGACGGTGATGAGTCTTTGCGACTATTTTCCGGTTCTAAGGTGGGTGGGGTTTCAGGGGATGGAGAAGAAGCTGGTAAAGATGAAGAAACAGAGAGACGATTTCCTCCAAGGTCTGATAGATGAAAGCCGGAAACTTATAGAGATGAATAAGGAGAAGAAGAAGGAGAAGACAATCATTGAAGCTCTGCTATTACTGCAAGAAGCTGAACCGGAAACCTACACAGATGAGGTTTTGAAGGGAGTGATAATGGTGATGTTCACAGCGGGAACTCACAGTACATCTCTCACCATGGAATGGGCAATGGCAGTCTTGCTCAATCGTCCTGACATATTAGAAAAGGCTAAAAATGAAATCCAGATGCAAGTTGGATGCAGGTAATCTATAAATTTCTATATATAGGTATAATAGACTAATGATAAAAGTTGATAGTACCCATCAAACCAATTTCATCAATAATTAGATGATTACAAGTTTGATTCCCAACTGAAGCGGTGTATTGGTCTATTGGTCATGTAGCATAACTCATTCTTAAAGCATAGGTGATTGTACTGGATGCAAAATGCACCAGCTTTGGTTGACGTTGTAGATTTTGTTGTAAATTAAGATACCAGCGAACCTTTTGACCACACTCTTGCTAGGGGCTCAGTTTGGATCTCGTTCTTGGGAATTTGATCCCCCACTTATATTAAATTAGCACTCTACATCCAATTTCGTTTTAATAATAGCTTCATTTTTCCTTTCAAAAAAAGTTACTTTTGTATAAATTATAATGAAACCATATAATGATCTTACAGTCGACTGGTGGAGGATTCAGATCTCTCGAGATTACCATACTTACATTGCATAATCAACGAGACGCTAAGGTTATTTCCATCAGGACCACTTCTCGTGCCACATTTTTCATCCCAACATTGCACCATATCCGGATACGAGGTTCCTAAAGACACAACTCTTATAGTGAACGCTTGGGCGATTCATCGTGACTCTAAGGTATGGGAAAATGCAACCGAGTTTGAACCCGAGAGGTGGTTCAAGGAAAGCGAAGTTGCCGCAGGGTTCAAGTTTGTTCCTTTTGGAATGGGAAGAAGGGCGTGCCCTGGTTCTGGGTTGGCTATCCGATTGATGAGTTTGGTTTTGGGTACGTTGATTCAATGCTTTGAGTGGGGAAGAGTTGGACATGAATTAGTTGACATGGAAGAAGGCAGTAGTGGTTTGAGTTTACAAAGGCTTCAGCCTTTGGAGGCCATGTATAGGCCACGCCAATCTATGGCCACACTCCTCTCTCTGAGCAGCTAGGGAGGCTTGTTCTGTGTCAGGTTGAAAGGTTGGGGGGAGTGGTTTGATACTCCTCCCATTTTTCTTGTAAAGTGTCCTGTTGTTCTGTTAATGATTTAATGAATTAATGTGTTGATTTCAAAAAAAAAAAATGAAGGAGAAGATGGTGGATTATAGTATTTGGGTTGGATCAGGCCCATTTGGGCAGATCTAGTCTAATAGGTTTGCATAAGCAATAAAGGGTAAAATGGTAAGGGAAAATATTGTAATAATATTTCGTAGATAGATGTAATAATATTATAAAGAATGCTTTTGTAGTGAATTTGGACATGATTGTCTAGGCTAAGACATACCAATAAGGAAAAAATCCAACTAATTTCTTAAAATGGTAGTGGTTACGAGACCATTAAGGCAAGGTCCACACGGTGGGGTCACATGACTATGTCAAGAGGCTCACCAATTCGGGCCCCGAGATGGGCTCCGGGGGAGGGGGGGGAGGGGGATGGGGCAATTTATGCCGTGGACCCGGGTGCACCTTGCAAGGTGCACCCGGGTGGGTGTAACGGTGCTGTTAGTGGATTCACACTTATACAACTATAGATTCACAGTTACATAGTGATAGATTCACACCTTATGAACTACAGATTCACACATTATGAACTACAGATTCATACCTGATACTCTGTTTTGCAGTGATGGGTATTCATGTTTGGATTCACACTTATACAACTATAGATTCACAGTTACATAGTGATAGATTCACACCTTATGAACTACAGATTCACACATTATGAACTACAGATTCATACATGATACTCTGTTTTGCAGTGATGGGTATTCATGTTTGGATTCACACTTATACAACTATAGATTCACAGTTACATAGTGTTATTCACCTTATGAACTACAGGAACTACAGATTCACACATTATGAACTACACATTATGTATTTGAGTTTTAGATTCACACTTATACACCTATACATTCACAGATA
>CP025651.1:2926009-3154194 GCA_003576665.1 Ipomoea trifida | reverse complement strand
TTTATTTTTGATTGGTTGGGTGTAACGGTGCCACTAACAGCACCGTTACACCCAGCGTCTAAACGACGCCGTTTAAGGACCCGGGTGCACCTTGCAAGGTGCACCCGGGTCCACGGCATAACAATTGGGGGGATGGCTAGTGGCCTCAGGTCCCTATTTTGGTCTGGATCGCCTATCTTGTATCCGAGTGGTCTTCTTAGGCCTCACGAGTCATCTTATTGGGTCCTGGGCTATGGGTTCCTAGGCACTGAGTCTCCATTCTTATACCATTTACAATATTTCCATTACGTATATTATCAAACGAAACTGTAGTAGAATTAAAGTGATACATTTATATTGTTATAATGAAACTAGTATGCGTAAAAAATAAAACTAAAAAAATATAACAATATTGTCAATGAAACTAAAATGTAATTAAAATGATAAAACGTTATTTTAATTCATGATCCACACTACTAAATCAACTATGGTCCATAGTAAAATTTGACTATCAAACTATCACCTTGATTGTAACATTCTCATATTCTCGTACCCAAATAATCTCTTTTCGGCCAACGTATTCCGTCAAATACCATATAGCCTTCCAATTACAAATAATCAAATCAAATGTCACAGTCCATAAAGATAATCCATCATTTTTAATCACCGAAAGATTGGGCCCTGGACAACCCGGCCCGAACCAAACTCCCCGCCCGAACCTTTACCCGGGCTCGGGCTTCCCTTTTCCCCAGACAAACACAGTAAAAACGTTACAAACTTATTACAAAGCATATTTCTTGTGATTTCTCAGATTTTATTAAACCGATAAAATTCTATCTTTTTTCTGTCTGATTTAAATTTCAAAATGTCTGACCGTATCGAAGAAAACCCCCAATTACAGGAGAAGCGCGAAGATTTGGCGAACATGTCCGAAGTCGAATCAGCTCAGGAGACTGCCGCTTCGGAAGCTCCGAAGAAGCCAATGGAGGTCTCCTTCAGCATCTGGCCGCCGACGCAGAAGACTCGCGACGCCGTTATCAACCGCCTCATCGAGACGCTCTCCTCGCCGTCCATCCTGTCCAAGCGTTACGGCACCATTTCCCCTGAAGAGGCCTCCGAGATCGCCAAGCGGATTGAGGAGGAGGCGTTTAACGTCGCCGGCGCGTCTGCCTCTGCCGACGACGACGGCATCGAGATCCTCCAGCTTTATTCCAAGGAGATCAGTAAGCGCATGCTCGAGACCGTGAAGTCCAGATCTGGCGCCGCCGCGCCGGAGAGTAAGGCGTCTCAGGAGGGCGAGGAGGCCGCTGCTGGTGAGGAAGTCTCGGACGTTAAGACGGAGCCGTGAAATGTGCGCATTGAGGTTTTCTAGTGTTGTTTTAATATATTTGCAGTTGAAATACTAGGGTTTCGGTTAATTGAACTGCTCCTTGGCCGATGCTGAATTGATTGAGATCTAATTCTGCTGTCTATGTGGTTTTAAGATCTTTTATACAATGCTCTTTATACTATTAGATCTTATTATATGTTGTTTCAGTAATTGGCTTCAATGTTTCCTTTTATTCCTATTGTTTTTGGCGTATTTGAGAATCTCTCATAGATTAATTTCACTCTGACTGTCTCATTTTGGAAGTTTCCCCTTTTTGGCTTTCCTGTGTTTGCCAATGAACAAATCATTTTTAATGTGATATGGAGCTTTATGAGTGGCTGAAGAATGTTCATAGATAGTAGTCGTTGGTAATGTGATGTGTCATTTGATTATGGATGTTAGGAGTTTACGTTGGATCTTGTTAGGGATGCTTTTGGTCTAGTATTATTGGCTTGGGTTGTGAACCTCCAGAACAAACCGTTTGGTGAAATAGAAAGGATATGAATGATATAAATCAGCAACTGATGAATAGAGGTAAGGTCAGAAGAAGAGACACGAATGGAGAATAGTTGTGGGTTATCAATTAGGGTGATCTTGTGCTTCTGTTCTTGAATTAGTACGTGCCAACTTAAGCTGTATATGGAATGAGCCTTTTTGGTTAAGCAGGGTAATAGGCAAGTTCATCTGTTATGGAAGAATTCAAAGTTGTAATCTTTTCTATACTCATTTTGAAAGCATTCTGAATTCTCAATCCTGGCCTTTAGTATTTGGAAATTACTGTAAGCTTTGCTTGGTTTATTGCCTGGAATGTATCCTTCCAACTTCTCTTAGAGCCTAGGAATTTCAATCTCTAAATGCAGTCCCTGTTCGGCTCAGTTATTGGCTTTGTCAAACAGATGTTTTTTAAAAATAGTTGTAATTTGGAGCTTCATGAAAAAGAAGGTTTTCTTCATTTTTGGCATTTGACCTAACTTCTACTTTAGGTACTAGATAGGCTCCAAATTAAGATGGGAAACAAGCACTTTCGTATGCACTAAGACCTAATTGTGCTGCCTTTAAGATCCTTTATACAATATTCCGTATATTATTATATGTTATGTCAGTAATTAGCTTTGATGTTTTTGGCGTGTTTGAGAATCTCTCTTAGATAAAGTTTGCTTTGGCTGTTTCATATTGGATTTCTTTCCTTTTTGGCTTTCCTGTGTTTGTCAATGAACAAATCATTTGTAACTTGACATGGAGCTTTCTGATTGGCTGAAGAATGTTGATAGATACTAGATAGTAGTCCTTGGTAAATTGATATTTCGTTTGATTATGCCTGTTGTTTTGACATTAAGCCAGTTGTTTAATTAGACGTAATTGGGTATGTGTTTTGTCTAGTATTATTGGTTTGGGCTGTGAAACCCCAGAACATGAAGTTTGATAAGAATTGATCAGAAGAAGAGGCAGTGGGAGATAATACTTGTGGATTATCGAATAATGTGATTCTGTGCTTCTGTGCTTGAATATGTAAGGGTCAACTTAAGCTGTATATGGAATGAGCCTTTGTTTTGTTAAGCAATGGTGGATTAATCTGTTTTGGAGGAATTCGGACTTGTATTCTTTTTTAAATTACACTGCTTGAAAACATTCTGAATTCTCAACTGGAGATTTCAATTTTCTGGCCTCTAGGTTTTGGAAATTACTGTAAGCTTTGCTTGGCTTATTGACTGGATATGTATCCTTCCAAGTTTACCTAGAGTCTAGGAATTTAATGTGGCCTTTGGATTTTTTTATTTTTTTTATTTTTTATTTTTGGTATTGCTTGGCCTTTGAAATGAAAATTGAGAAGATATTTACAGCATGTTTGGTAGGGGGAATTGCAATTCTTTCCCCACATCATTTCAAAAACTGAAAAATTTCATAGTTTGGTGGGACAGAATTGCAATTCCTTAATTTTTGAGTAATTGCAAATCCTACTCCTAGGACTTGCAAATCTATGTTATGTGGGAAAAAAAAGTTGAGTTGTAAGGACCAAATTACTCATTCCTAATAATTCTACATCTTATCGAAGAATTGTAATTTCATGGCATTTTAGTCTTTATAATACTTGTTCTCTTGTAAACTAAGCATTAATGATATGGAAATTCCACCAAGTATCGGTACTTGTACGAGTATGTAGTCAATAAGTGGATTGGAATACGATCATATATCTTATATTCTTATAGTAAATGATGTGGGGCTCGGGTAAGAGACGGTTGTGGTCGGAGGTTCCTGAGCTACTAGTAATAGTATGGGAATTGCCCCCCAAAAGATCCCCTCCATAAACGCCTCGTGTGGTATTTATAGGAATCACATGCCGAGAGTACAGTTCGGCATGTGCGCCATGTGTTCTACATGTACTCAATAATTCAGTTGGCGAAGGGGATGCGGGCACGTGTAAGAAGATATCTGAATGCCTTTTGGGGTCAGTTTGGACGCCAAGTGTGCGTGCTCGGGGTCGCCACCTGTCTATTAGGTTAGGACAGAGCACAAGAAGGGCAGGAGGATAGGTGAACAGCTTATTGAGCCATCGATTCAATAGACTTTTAGGTCGGGCCGGCCAGACGCTATACGCAAGTCTGTTCAGGTGGGGAAATTGACCGGGCCTTAATGCGATAAGTATCTGACCAGGTCTTTAGTACGAAAGGGTTCGTAGGCGGGGTGGGATATATTTCTCATCAATTAGGGTGGGGTATAATTCTCATCAATTAGAATAGAAAACTTCTCATGAAAGCTATGTATTGACCTTATTGATTTGAGTTGTTTATAGTAGTCTAGGTTAGTTTACTTCCTTTACCAGCTAGGATCATAAAGTAGGCATCAAACGCCTTTACTTCGATCAATTATGAAAGTGTGCCGCTTGTTTCTAGTCAATTACTTTTAACAGTATAGGTTAGTTTACTTCCTTTGCAGATCCGACGGCATGAATGTCTGGTTTCATTATCCGAAAATGTCACTGCTATGGATGGATAAGGACTGATGTCCTTGTTGAAGAACAACCTACCTTTCGGAGAATTTCATGAATAATTTAATTTGTCTGCTTTTCCTATCCTACAAGAAACCGAAGGCCAAAGGCAAAATAAGTCAATGTTTACAGGTGGAGACATTATCGTATCACACCCATGCGTATCTTCCCTGTTGACTCCCAAATTCTACCGTCTAAAGGTGGTTGACATTTCCAGATTCTGTACGGTATTCATACACCACCCCCCTACGCACCACCGTCAACTACTCAACTTAGATCTACCCTCATATTGTTTATTTAATATTGTAGTAAATATGATATTGTGATAGTAAACTTATTTCCCACTAATCAATTGAGTATATTTTGAAGTTTATGGTATAATTTGAGTGAAAGTTATGTTTCATTTTAAGTAATATATCTGGGTTTAGATTATGACACATTTATAGAAATACAAAAAGAATAATTGTGCATGATTTGAATATTTAAAGAACTAAATATCTTATAGTATGTAATTATCTTGTGTATAAAAGGAAAAATCTTTGGTCTGGGCTTGGCAGAACGGTGGAGGGATAATCATGGTGGCCTCTTATGTGGAATAACCAGTGTCTAGTGTTCATAAGGAGCAATACACTATTGACTACTGAGCTGTCATATGGTTGTCTTTGCCCACAATGTACTATTACTTGAGTATCAACTGAGCTACTCATGCATCTTCACATGAAGGGATGGTTGGGTAGAATCTATGTGTCGCTCTTCTAAGGAAATTCTACAATTCAGATACCATATAATGTGTTATATTGTAGGTTTCTTTTAACTTACATCGTATAGCTACAACTTTACAAAAGAAGCAAAATCGGGGATAATCTTGGCCGAATTAGTTGAATCAGACAATTGACTTGATAATCACAAGGTTCCAAGTTTAACTTGTGTATCATTCTATAGATCTTATTGATTTGAGCCGATTAACTATGGACAACTTAGACTAATATACTTACATAGCAGACTCCACTCAAAACGCACTTTCGAGTAGTCGTTGTTAGCTTACTAGCTAGTTGAACATTGTTAGGCTTTTGATATTATTAGTTGTCTGAGTCATGCCACTCTAGTCAAGCCTCCATTCAATTTTGAATTTCCACAAGAATCACCAGGATCAAGTGTAAATTAAATGTGCAAGAGATTAAGAGAAGAGACACATAAACCATCATGGAAACTAAGTAATAATCCTTAGCCAAAATCAAAGTTCAATTCAATGACAGATCAGATCAAAGAGTGACTGTAATAATCATCCTATCATGTTCCAAATTACAAAGTCCAAAAAAAGTATGTATACATATCCTAACTATATCATCACTATATCTCCCCTGACACAGAATCACAAAACCAAAACAAGAAACCAAAAAACCCAACACTGAATCTTTCTGTCCCAAAACCTCAAAGAATCCGATGCCATAAAAATTATCTGCCACTGTCAATTAACCTCAATCTATGTGGTTATCTATCCTGTGTGCTTTGGTTCTTCAATCTTCAGTGCCCAGGCCCTTTCTTGCTCGGACCAGAAGCCAATATGAACGCCATGCTTTTCAACGAACCACCCATACCCATACCCTTATTACTCTTCCCGGCTTCAACTTTTGCCTTTGGGTGCCCAAAACCGGCGACTTTCTCCCCGGCCGGCGGCGGAAACGGCCGGCAATGGACGGCGTTGGGCCGTGCTCCTAGGAAAAGGAACAGAAACCCCAAGACGAGATAGAAAGGCTTCATGGATATGATGAAGAGAAAGAACGAAAGATCAGAGAGAAAAAAGAGTGTTTTTTTTGGATTGAAACTGGAGAGGCTCAACTGCTCCACTATATATAACAAGGAGGATTTTGTAGTAAATGGTAAGTATTATTACTTGGCCGACAAAGAGAGCAAAGAAAAATGTGAAAATTGAATGGTTTGAATTGGGGGGAATGGCTGCTCAGCTGTGGGGAAAAAAAGTCTATATTTCACTGCAAATTAGTCTAAATTTGGAAATGTGGGGAGTGAAGTAAGTTGGTGAGGGGAGGTTTTGAAGAATGTTTTTGAATTGGTTTAATTTGGGTTTGAATTGACTTTACAATGGTGCGGCATATGTGGCATGCCAAGGGGCAGCTTTTAAAGGGCTTTGAGGTTTCACACAAACCTTCTCTCTCAAGAAACCGTGTAAGTTCCCACATGCATACCGGCCTTTGTGTGCCTCCTACGCGTTTATTTTGTTTATCTTTAGGATTCCGAATTCCGTCTAACTATATTACCACCAATTGTACATTTCTAGGCACAAAAAGTTTAGTACAAACTCGAACCCTCAAGGTTCATTTGCAGAAACTGAATCCCACTCTATTTTTGAAAGTAAATCTTAACTTGGGTGAGATTTCTCATCCATTCAACTAATGTTAAGACTGCTAATGAGCCGAGCTGCTCAGTCAAGCTCGGGTCGAGCTTGGTCAACTTCAAACTCGAGCCGACAAGTTATGTAATTAAGTCGAACTCGAGCCAAAATATTTTAGGCTCGTGATTCGTCAAGTCGCTCACGTGTAGAGGCACGGAGGAAGTTGCAGTGCTAAAACCCTAGATCTAAAATCTAAATTAAACTTAGTCAGGCTAAGGCCGAGCAACAACAGTCGAAGTGGTATCGGACGATGAAGCCAAGGCCGAAGACGAGCAGTTCAATCGAGCTCAAGCTCAAGCTCAAACCCCCTGTTAGTAATCGAGTCCAAGCCACCTCTAACTCGAGCTCGACTCGACTCATTTGCACCCCTAACTAATGCATGCCTCGGTGTTATTTTGTTATTTTACTATATCATTAATTTATTTAATTATTTTCTTTGGACTAACAATCTAAGCTCGAGTGGAAGAAATTTTAGTTGAGAGTGACTTGAGACTTGTAAATGACGTAAGGACTTATGGGAAAATTTGTAGTAATTTAATTTTGAATTTGTTAAGAATTGACGTGATTATTGGGAATTAGATAAATTTATAAAAGAAAAAAAAAAAAACAGAGTATTTTCTTGGGACATCGGTGGTTCGAAACGTACAGCGAGATGATGACAGACAAATTAGATGGCAGGTGGCATGACATAAGATTGTTGAGGATAAGACTAATAATATGTATATATACATATAAGCGTGTGTGTGATTATTTTCTGGGAAAAGATGGATGATATGATCCTTTTGATCTGTCTCCCCCGTTTTTAGCACCGCTCCACCCCTCAAAGTCAAACAAGCGCCGTGGAACCCATGTACAAAGAGTTTGAGCCATTCAAATATAAAATTTCACCGTTTAAATCAAATCTATGTGTATACAGCAATATCTAAAAGAGTCGTCTCAAATGGAGGTCGACAGAAACTTATCTGCTTCAGTCTAAGTTACCCTATAACAGATCGATTTAAAGTTTAAACTAATAAAGTCAATAAACAGTTGCCCTGAAAATTTAAAATTTAAATCTTGTAGTTATCAATATGATTATCTGATCAAATTGGCTGAGATTCTCTTTTACATTTGGCTTTGGGAACTAAATAAGTGGAGGAATACCACATGCATAACCACATGATGTTGAAGCAAATTAAATTATGGTGGAATTCAAAGTAGGGAATTGTGAGCAAGCTAAGGTTCAATAATATTCAAAGTTGTGACAGGGAGCTAGGATTTCACACCCTAGCATGACATATAGGTAGGTGTTAGTAGACCACTTTTATGCTTGTAAAGCTATATGATTAAAATAAAAACAGAAAAAGGAAGACAAGAAACTGGGGACAAACACCACACTGTTCAACCATATGCAATACATACCAAATTTGCCAAACAATTCAAAGCATTGGATTCACATTAATAATTGTACTGTGAACTTTTTTTGTGGTCGTCTCAGCTGGTTTGGTGAGGTATTGTTTGAATTGGGTTTTTGTCTGTGCTTGCTTGGAACCAAATAAATATTTTCTTGGTACAATAAAAACTTTGAATATTTTCCCCGGATTTGTTGTTTGTTGTTTGGTGTTTGGCAGTCTCACCTTAATTTCGTTCGTGTTGCATGTTCCTATCAAGCTTTTGTTCTGGTTTTTGCACCCTGTAATGCCCTACATTTTGCCCACATTTCAATGCCCTAATTCTAGCTAGATGCTCCTATTGACCATGGCCTAGGTTTTGCCAAAGTCATCAACCAAACTAGACCTACAAATCTACAATTAGTCATTTAACAGTTGGTTTCGATTAATAACTGAAATAATATCACTGTAGAAGAATGGATGAGTACATTATCTGGATACTTGTCGGTCAACCAAGGTTACCTGAGTCCCGATTGATTAGGTACAAAGTTTGGGTGAAACACAAGTAGTGAAGTGAGTACAAAATGCCCTATTAATCGAACAGGGTTATCCAATCTATTTATACTATGCCCCATTTGGTTTGTTGGCTCGTCGTCACATGTCTTCTAATGGTTGGTCCTCTAGTCCTAACCTGTAGACCGAGCCATATAATCATCCGCCAACTTGTGAGGGGTATAATCCATCAAATACTTATTTTAAAAAAAAATTAAAGAATTAAACCACTAAAATACATCTATACCATTGATTCTAATACCACAAAATCCAAACTAATGGTTTGTTAATTACAAGCAGGCCAGCATCGATGAGTCCGCAGCAGATTTCCTTACTTCCCAACTTGCATCATATATATAATATGCATAAACACATTCCTTAGCTTTTGTCCTTTTCGATCTGCTCACAACTTGAATTGTTTCTAACATAAATAATTCATAATTGTACTGCTAACTCCCTCTCCGATCCTTGCCACCCACGAGTGCCTGTATTTTTTCCTTTGTCTTTTATTGTTGAAAATAAGTGTCATTGTGGAGACTCTTACATAACCTAATAGTGTGGATCACATGCCATGCCAGAGGTCTCGCCATCCAATTAAGTAGGTGTGGATTAGAAGCCACACATCTTTTTTAACTTATCAGAGGTCTCAGCACCCTTTAAGGGTGTTCAGTGACAACAAAATCTACCGTCAGTACACCGAGGGTGTGCACTGGGTATAGTAAACATTGATCTTATAACTATAGCCGGTAAAAGACCAAACTGAGACAAACCAGTTTAGGTTGTCCATAGATAACCACATCGATCAAATCAAGAAGGCCACCAATAGGATGTTCATATTTGAAGTCGAACTTGTAACTTTATGGTTATCAGGTCAACAACCTAACCAATTAGTTGGGGTTTTCCTGGTATATGGTCTTAGAAAAAATGATGATAATTTTTTTTTTTTTTTTTTGCTAAAGTAAAATTGAGATATGTAACACGAGTTTTATCCATGAGAATCTATATATGTATCGTTTTGCTAGAAAAAATAAGTATAATAAGCAAGCTAGCTAGCTATGTGACCAACTACTTGAATACTATATTGTTTCCAACATTCCAAAGCATGCTTGTGACTCCGTTTGGTACTATAAACAATTCTCAACTCCGCCTGCAATCACGGAACTTCGCATGCCGATCTTCCAGTATGTACATATATAGTTTATACACAAAAAGACAAAACATGGATTGTTAATACACCAACAACTACGGACGACCGATGTTACAAACTATGATATTGATACCATGATATATTCATACATAATTTGCTACTAACAAGTAACAATATTATTTTAGATATGGGAAATTTACCAGCATTTCATGGTTTGATGCCTACTTTAACTTGGGAAAAATTCAAGGCAAAAATCAACACCCATTTTTTTTATATCGAAAATTTCTGAAGTGTTGATCAATACCTATAGAAATTAAATTTGTATTAAGTACAACCACTCATTAAGATAAGTTTTTATCACACTCGATACATGCAACTTAAATAACATATATTATGTGTGATTTATACCCGTCCACTCCCTGAAGGTGCGCTCTGGTTAAACCCGTTTTATGACCCTAGCTAACCGCCACTCATGACATAATCTAATTGCATCCAAATAAGTTTTCTTTGCACTTAGTACAACTTAAATAACATATGTAATTATATCCCGTACATAGCAACCCACTACTGGAAGATGAGCTATATGTGAAACTTGACTTGTCACCCTAGCCGACAAAGGACCACAGGGAGATAAACTAGGCACATATATCTGAAATACTAATAGTAGTCCACTCCTATAAAGAGTTGAAATTGAAATCTTATGGTTATCAAGTTAATTGTTCTACTAACTTCGGTGGAGTAGAAATTCTAATAGTATAAATAGTATTTAATTTACCTTATTATCATCATATGGGATTTTAATTTGTCGTATTTGCTTGCCAAGAAATCAGACCGTGCAACAAGAAACATTATAAAATTCCTAAACTATGCATGCAGATATGCAAATTGAGGTTAGTTGATGTAACCACAAGTGTGGAATAAAGTAAGACAGCTCCGAAACTAGTGGAACTCGATCTTCCAATATTTGATCGAATTTCATACATATATATAGATTCTTGTGATTATGTTAGGGTTGCAGTACAGTAGCCGACAAGATCATGTCTGCAACTAGAAGGAGTTGAACACTCCAGCCAGCATTATATTACCTGAGCCCAACAACACCGCCAAGTTGCCAACTTGAACAATATTGGTGAGACCACTTTGCACAAAATCTACATGCATCACTTATATAGTAACCTACCTTGGACAAACTAACAAGATATGCCATATTTTTTGGTACATTGAGAAACTAAAGAAAGAAAGAATAAGACTAATAATGTTTAACTAGATTAAGCTCAGCTCGGATCGTCCGCATTCTCTTAATAAATTTGTTGGTTGAAACTATCAAAGAGTCTTTTAAAATCGCCAAACCTTTAATTTAATTAACGGAATCTAGTTGATTAATCAAATATTTGCGTAGCTGAGGCCCTCCTAAGTCCCTTAGCTTCCCCGCATTCTTTAATTTGAAAGAATGACACGGTGTGCTCTGTGAGCTAATTTTGTCTTTAATTATTATAGTTGCTTGTGAGATTTCTTGTTCCAAAACATTAAAAATAAAATATAAATATAACCATACTATATTAATTAATTATATAAAGGATCAAAAACAATAATTAATTAAACTTTAATTCTCAGACGTTTCCGAACTCTAATCAAGATTTTGGCTAAAGAAATTCGGACAGAATCTTCGTTTTGTCAAAGTGTCCGATCACGCTGCAAGCTGGCCGGCCACGATTCCCATATTTATACAGAAAGTGTTTCCTTAATTCATATCAGGCAAACATTACCACTCATCCTTGGACAAAATCGAAAAACAAGAATCAAACAACTCCGATCGATCAACATCATCAATCAAACATGATGAAGCAGCAACAAAACCTCGTAGTCCTCGAGAAATGTACGATGACGATCCTCGTGTTTTTCTTGCTTCTGTCCATGATCAACAGCGCCCAAGGGTCCAGGCAATTGAAAGATGAGATTCCATCGCAGCCGTCAATCACCTCTGCTCAACAGATCTTCAATGTCAACGATGCAGAAGCAGCTAATCTTGAACGTCTCAACTCTTCTTCAACAGTGGAGTATCAAGCATATTCTGGGCCAAGTCAGAGGGGGAGCGGTCATTAATTAGCCTGTAATATATTTTGCTTAATTATGGTTTAATTTATTTGAAAATTTACATTCAGTTTGGTTCTTAGGGAATTTATTTTTTTGTATTTGCATGCGTAGTGTCTTGTAATCTCAATACAAAACGCATGCAGAGACAGCAAATTTTTACATTGGAAAACGAGTGATTGTTCACTGATTTGTGACCTTAGCAGACAAAGAATGAGGTAAATTGGTTTAGATTGTCCATAGTTGATGATCGGATCAAACTAAGAAGACCAATATGTCACTTCCTTTTTAATTATATATAGAACTGTCTGTTGTTTTGGTTATATATGTTGTTAGTTTAAAATTTTTTTGTGGCTTCTGCAGAAGATTGCAGAGCCATTTTTTCATGTAATTTTCAGTGTTTTTGCAGATAACAAAGTTTTAACGTTTTAGAGAATGAATGCGTCTTCATCCTAATCGAATTGAATCGTTTCCCCTATATGCGAATGGTGAAGAAAGAACTCAATAAAAACTTCAAATGATATATATGGATTTCATCTTTAAGAGCTTCACCCGGTTACACTTTCATATGAAAGAGTGAGTTCGAGCCTCAATGGAGGCGATACAGATTGAGAAAATAGTTATGAACAATAACCGAGTCATTAATAAATTCAAACTGATAGGGATATAGGTCATGGGCTTGCTAATTGCTATTGACAACGTTCTTTACCTAATTTTTTCTAAACTTAGGCCCATTAAATATATTAGTGAAATATTTAATATAAAATTATAATTGACTTTTACATTTATAACAACACCACTTGTAAAAGTTGTAAGGTTAGTAAACTATTGTTTGTTGTCTTTAAGTACCTTAACATATTTATAATTAGAATATTTTCATTAATTACCATTTTAGGGCCAGACTCATAAAAATTATCACATTATATACATAAAAGTAATCGAATTACAACTTAGTGATACTCCTAATATAGAACTCAAATATTGACTGCTAATTTATTAAATTAATTAATATATGTTTTGACACTTTAGGACCGACCTCACTTTAATTAGTTTAAGAAATCTTTGGTTATGTATTTGTGTCTTATTAGCAAAGTTTTCAAACACACAAAATGGAGGCTTGGAACGTCTCGCTTTGTGGGGGTGCAAATTTGTCAAATTAACTTAGGCACGTGCTCCACATATGGTAATTTTTATTTATTTTTTTAAACATTTTCTCCATGAATTACCATTTTCTACCCATTCGGACACTCTTTTTTTCTTCTTTTTCTTTTCAATTATTGATTTTATTGTTCCATTGTAATAAAAATTAAGAAAATAATTGTTTGTTTATGATTAATATAATCAGCCAAATAAGTAATTTTGGATGCTGATGATAATAATTTTAACTTACAAAATCAAGTAGCATAGTAAACATTTAATTTGAGTATAACACCAGTTAATTATATTAAGGATAATAACAATGGGTCGGGCGGGTGGGTATGAGGGTGTTACAAGTTACATCTATTACCCGACCAACCTTATATTTTTCTTCACCCACCTCTCTCTTAACTTGTATATGGTGGACTTTCAACACTCACTCCCACCCCATCGAATGCGGGTGCTCACTACAAGAACCCATCACTTATTATCTTATTAAAAAAAATTAAATAATATTTAAATTACTCGTTCATAATTAAATAATAAAATTCACTACTTATATTAAAACATAAAATAATCGAAATATCCAAATATAATAACTAAATTGTTACTTTTTTTTATATATAAACTTATTAGTTTAGAATTAATAATAGTAAAAAGTTAGTAAAAGTTTTAGAAACTTTTATAATTAACTATGTACTACTCTATCTATATACACGGTATGTCGGGTAGAGTTTTAAGCTAATTTTGTACATAAAATTTGAGTCCAACTCAGCCTATCGTGAATATAATTTTTTAAATCCACCCAACTCATCATCCGCTATCACAAAATAAATAAAAGATTAAAAACAAAAAAAAACAAAAAAAAAAAAACAAAAAAAAACGATCCATAAGAAATGAATTTGGATGAATATGTGCTGGACGAATTGAAATTGTCCTCTATAGTTATATATCCTTAGACTAGACAAACAAATAGATAACGATTTGATTGGAAAACTTAGAAATTAATTAATCTAATCGTGTACCAAACGACTCGAAAAAAGACAATAATATGAATAGACCGATGCAGTCTGACGCTCCAAATACGGTCCAACACCAAATGTAGCCATCACGTTTTGGATTATAAGGAGAAGTTATCATACAACAAGACAAACACAAATATAGCAAATACATTAATTATTACAATTAAACATTAGAATAATTTTTTAATATTACAATGACAAAAGAGCATCTTTAATAGTGAGTTTTTATTTTTTTATACAATTTTTGAGAAGCTTTTGTAAATATGATTAGGAAAGAGAAAATGATAAAGAAAGAAAAAATAAAAAAACAAATATAATTTTAAAAAAAATGAAAATAAATTATTGTCAGGCGTGCCACCAGGTGTGTGCACTGCATGCGCCCGAGTAGGCGCCTGTTGTGCGCGGAACGCGCACAACATTTGTCAATTGTATTTATTTCTTTTTTTCTTGGGACCATAAAATATTAAAATCCTCATCTTTTGCAGTTGAACCTCACAATTCTCTCTCTTGGCTTCTCTCTCTGCCATCTCAACTTATATTGTTCTAAAAACCAACAATAATTCGTTGGGGTAGATGCTCTTATTAATAAATGACATCCTTTGCTCCTCTCAATTAAAACCCTTTTGGCATTTTCTCTTCAATATGTTTCGTTGTAACTTTCAACTTGACATTTGTGTTTGAACAGACATGCATTTGTGTTTGAACAATAATTTTTGTATGAACTAATTTTATGAATTATAAACATTTTGTTTTACTTGATATATTTTCAAATATACGTTGTTACTTTATATTTTATTAAAATATATTGATTCATTATTTTATATTTTAATACCTAAACAAACCTATTTAAATTTAAAACTATTTAAATTTTATGAAGATATCATTTTAGTTTTTTTGCATTTATCAGCTTATAAAAAAACTAATTTGCCAAACACTTTTAAGCATAACAGCTAGCTTAACAATTCTTCATATTTCAGCTTCGAGTTTATAGCTTTTCAACTTTCAACTACTTTTCAGCTAGGTTTGTCAAACATAGCCAATGTTTAGTTAATTTAATACATTTAAGATTATTTTTATATACTTAAAATTAATTAATATCAAAAATAAAAATAAATATTTAATATACTAAAAATAAGTATTTATCTGTTGTCCATATTATAATTTACTTATCTAACTACCAGTACATTAACTTCTTTTTTTTTTTTAATCCATATAATAACTAAATATATCAAAAAGTCCATCAAGTAGCATATTTGGCTTGTCTAGTAAATGATGTTTTGACCAAAAAAATTAATAAATTTAACAACTTTGTTCAAACTACTAAAATAAATTATTAGTAAATGCCAAAGACCTTGTGGTCTAATGACACCCGGTGTTTCAGTTTACATTCACACATAGATTATGGGAGTGGGTTCGAGCCTCAGCAGAGGCAATTACAGGCAATTACATTGTAACATAGTCAATAGTACTCAAAAAATAACTTTATTAATATAGGTTCCACTTATTTAACGATTTGGTCTAATTACTTTAACAGTTCAATCAAATCAAACTGCTCTTCTTCTCTTAGTTGTGTGTCGGTGTAAAACGTCAACAAACAAAAATTCTCTTCTACTTCTTTCTCATAATTGTTTTTTTTTACAAAATAATCAAATAGACTCCTAAACTTTACTTCAAAAGTCGATTAGGTCGCGAAACTTTTAAAAAGTGCAATTAGACATTTAACTTGTTAAATTTGGGCAATAAAGCTCAAAAATCAGAAATTGACTTGCTATTGTTGGTCTTTTCAATTCAGGCCAAAAATTCCGACGATTGGCGACGGTTGATCGCCATTCGTCTTTCATCGGGAACTACATTAAAAGTATTATTAAATACAAAAAATCAAATTTAAAAATTATAAGGAAATGTTAATAAAAATAAATTTAAAAAATTTAATTTGACTAATAAATAGTAAATATAATAGATAAAATAACAGGGAAGTGTTACAAAATATACACATACTATTATAATTTTTTTTTAAAAAAATATGAACTGTTAACAATATGTAAGTAAATATAAATTTGATTAATTAAAGTTATAGTAACGTCAACAGAAATGGACATTCTTGTCATTTAATTAACCCCAACTTCCAACATCTACCATCATCCGGTGCCTTGTCTTCATCGATGAAGATAAAGAAACCCCATTTTCATGTGCTGTGCATTTCTGGATCCACAATCCCTAAATTCTGTATTTCAAATTATTATTGCAGCGTCGGAATTGCAGAAATCGCTCTCTAGATTTGTTCATTTCTGGCGATGAAGCGTTCGGTTTCAGGGGATAACGGCGGCGGCGATCTGGAGCCGAGGAAGAAGGGGAAGATCGAGGGAGAGCGATCGGAGAATCCGTCAACGGCAACGGCGGCGGAAGATGTGTTGATGGACGAGAACTTGCTGTACGAGGTGCTTAAGCACGTCGACGCGCGCACGTTAGCGTGGGCGGCGTGCGTTAGCAAGCAGTGGAATCGGACGGCGCAGGATGAGCGGTTGTGGGAGGTGATGTGCAACAAGGACGGATCGCGCGGCCACTACCAGCAGCAGCAGCGGCAGTTCCGGGCGGTGGTGCTCGCGCTCGGCGGATTCCGGCGCCTCTACTCGCTCCACCTCTGGCCGCTAGTGAAGATCTCATCATCGCCGTCTCCTCCGCCGCCTCCGCCGTCCGCCTGGCCCTGCTTGCCCCCGGCGCCGGCGCCTCCGTCGAAATCGGCGCTCAGTAAAAAGCGGTTGGGAAAGGACGAAATGAATCTGTCGCTCTCTCTCTTCTCCATCCAGTACTTCGCGCAGATGAATTTCAATAATCGAAGCAAAGGAACGTGAAACTCGATCGCCGATTTAGTCGAATTTATTTGCTTTTCCGTTTATATAATTCTTCTTATAATTTCTCCGACTGTTCTTGCTTTCACCTGTATTGTATACCGTATGATCTTTCAGTTATAGTAAGTTGAGATCTGCTCCTGATTAATTGTTAATTATTGATGTCTAAAAAAGCAACAGATCTTTACATCTACCGTAGTTTCAGTCGCCTGAAACTTGGTCGGCGACGACGGTGGCTTGAAGCCGGTGATGGGGGACTTTATTGCAATTATAATTAAAATTATTTTAAGGAATAAAGTTTTTTTTGAACAAAGGAATAAAGTTTAAACAACTTGTATAAGTATTTACCGGCACAAAATTTAAGTACATTTGAAAAAAATATAAAAAAAATATCACATTAGATTTGAAAATTTTACATTTAATTAATTCAACCTTGTGGTCTAGTGGCACCCGGTGTCCCGAAAAACACTCTTACATGGATGACTAACTGAGTCAGTAGCACTCAAAAAAAAAAAAAAACTCAAACTATATACAATTAAATGTTAAACGAACTTTTACAAATCATTTAACAATAATTGAACTAAATTTTTTTGCTTAAAGAATAGTTAACGAAAATTCTTTGGTTAGGTCACTTAACCTACACTTTCACCAAATTTTGCACACCTCTATGAACAATAAATAATATAATAAAATTATTCTAACATAATACGAATAATTAGATTATATCATATATTTATTTAAATTTAAACTTTTAAAGATGGTTCGAAAGATAGGGGGTAGTAACACATATATGTGATATCCTGCCCCACAAATACATATATTTGTAAATGATTTAATCATGGTCCAAAAGCCCTAATATGTGGACAGTCCAAAAAATGTAAGATTGGCCCAAGTATAAAATAGTATTTCTATCTAAAGTTATATAATTAAATATTAAGTATAAAAAAAATTGGGCGCTGTTATTTATACTTGCGCTGAGAAAGAATCATTCTACCATCAACAGAGAGAGTTTCAATACTAAGAAATAAATTAGGCGACCCAAGATCCATGATTTTAAAGACAGAAGAAAGACGATGCAACAGATCATTAATCAACCTGGAATCATTGCCCATCATAATAATATCATCGACATAGACAATAAGAAAAACCCGAGAATTCCCAGAAAAATAAGGAAAAAGCGAAACATCAGTTTTCGAAGAACAAAAATCAGCAAACAATAAATAATCATGCAAACGCTTAAATCACGCTCGAGGCGCCTGCTTCAACCCATACAAGGAACGTTGAAGGAGACAAACATGATCATGATAAACTGAGTCAGCATACCCAGGCGACTGGCACATGTACACGGTCTTAGCCAGATGGCCATTCAGGAAAGCATTATGAACATCCAAATGACGAAGTGTCCAGCCACGTGAAACTGCAAGAGACAACAAAATACGCACCATCGTGGGCTTGAGAACTGGACTAAAGGTGTCAAAGAAGTCCTTCCCAGCCAGCTGGTTGAAACCCTTGGTGACCAGTAGAGCCTCATAACGCTCTACAATCCCATCAACCTTGTGCTTCGTACGATACACCCACTTACAACCAATGATGTTCATGCCAAGCTCAATCGGGATAAGCCTCCATGTGCGGTTATGCAGCAAATCATTAGAGTCCTGGTCCATGACTTCACGCCACTAATAGCAACCTACTGCATGTGAATAACAAGTAAGATCAACAGAGTCACTAGATACAACTAACGCTTGTAATAGCTCACCAATACCACAAGTTATGTGACGAAGACGCATAGCATGAGTGTGCTACTTAGGCTCAGTTCCCGTAGCAGGCCAAACAGAAACATCCGTAGCAGGCATAACACCACTGCTAACTAAGAAACCAACATCAGAGTTAACTAATTCCTCAATCATAGGAACCACGGGGCTAACACCCCACGGTACAAGAGAATCACCATGCAAAGATTGACCCAAAACATGCACAGAATATATGAGGTAAAAGGAAACACACCCTCATCAAATCTAACGTGGCGACATATAATGATTTTTCCAATATTAAGGTTAATGCAACGATAACCCCTAAAAGACGTATGATACTCGAGAATGACACATGGAGCATACTGAAACTCCACCTTATGTTTATTGTAAGGCTAGAGATACGGAAAATAGAGACACCCAAACACACGAAGAAACGAGTAAATAGGAGGAAACTTAAACAAACGGAAAAACAGACCATCAACTGCAAAAGTAGAAGAAAGATGATGATTAATTAAGTGGATGCCAGTTTCAAAAGTAGAGTCCAGTGTTTGAAGGGAACAGAGCCCTGAGCGAAACCAGTCTCAACAATGTGCCGATGATGTCGCTCTACTCGACCGTTTTGCTCATGGGTATAAGCACATGATTACCTATGCACAATACAAAGAGAAGTAAAAACAAAGTGCAAACGACAACAGTCACCCCCTAAATCAGACTGTATAGCTTTAATAAAACAGGAGAATAACCGCTCAACCATGACACGAAAAAGATCAAAGACTTTATAAATATTAGACTTCAAACGCAACGGATACAACCAACAGAAACGTGTATGATCATCAACAAATAAAACAAAATAGCAATAACCATTAGAAAAAATAACGTAGGTAAGACCCAAAATGTAATAAATTTAAAGCTAACACAAGGTATTATTTCAACCTTGTTTAAAATTCCTCTTTTAGAATTAATATACATGTTGAACTTTGATTTTCAGGAATAAAGTTTACCCTTAAAATGTAAATTGCATCTAAATGTATAATCAACTAATACTTTGTAGAGAACTATAATTTTCAAATTTAAAGAAAACACAAAAACAAAAATACCAAACAATATAAATTTTGAAAATAAGTAGAATCAACGCCTTGCTCAATCTCGCACACAATATCAAACAAAGTTTACATCAAGACCTAGATTTACACTTTAAGGAAAAAAAAAACACACGCCCAAAAAAAGAAAAAGAAAAGAAAATATAGTAGGGATTTTGGGAGGGTTTGTCTAAGCTCTAAAAGCGCGGATTTTTCTCCTTTACCGCTTATCTCACTCTACGAACACAAAAACGATGTCAATTGAAGCTCCGGAGCTGAACCGCCACTTCTAGGCTTCCAGCTGGTAGAAAGCTAACAGTCCACCGGGGAAGAGCAGCTCGAAGTGGCGGAGAAGTACGCCGCTCTCTGTAATCCCTTTCCGTTTTTTTTTTTCCCCTCTTTTTAAAAATAAATTTTCTTATTAATTTTTTGTTATGTTGCTCATTCCAATTTGTGTTGCTACGTTTTCCTCATTCTTATTGAACAGTGATTTGGGTATGATGTCATGTGGGCTGCTATGGGAAAGCCTGTTCTGTTGTGCAATCACAATAATTTCTCTATAGCTCAAGGTTTTGCTTTATGGGTCTGTCTATATTTCCAAAAAGATTCTCTTTTTATTTCACATTTGTGGGGTTGGGAGAATCGGGTGTTTTCGGAAGGAAGAAATTCGTTGTAGAAAGAGGCTATTGTCGAAATTTTGGTGGTGTTTCGTCCGCTTTAGTATTGGATGATTCTGATTCTTGTTCAAATGGTGAAAGCAGTGGGGAATATGAGCCAATTGTTCCGATTATTTCGAGGAAAAGACTGCATAGGTGCAAGGAGCTGGGATTATGTTCTGTTGTTGTGAGGGTGTACAAATCATTGAGCTGGGAGGCAGCTAGAGATATTAGTTTCGAAAGAGCAATGGAAAGGTATGGGCTTTTCCAATCGATCACCGCCTTTAAGATGCTTGTGCATATTTTTGCATATGTTGGAATGCATATGGAAATGTATGCCTTGCTTAAAGATATTGTTTTCTATTTCCAGAAGGCTGAGTTTGAATTAGATAAGCTACTCCCTCATTTGCTGAATTCATCTAATGATGCAAAAATATCAGCTTTGGTGGTTGATGTTCTTATCAAGGTTTTTGCTGCGAATAAAATGGTTGAAAATGGAGTCAATGCATATTTCCATGCTACGAAACTTGGGCTTAAATTAAGTAATTTCTCGTGCAACTTCTTATTGAAGTGCTTGGCAGAAGCGAGCAGGAGGGAACTTCTTCAAGCTTTATTTGAAGAGATGAAGCAGTTTGGACCATCACCCACTGTTTATACATACACAATTATCGTGAGGTTCTATTGTACCCAGCATAAGGTGGATATAGAAGAAGCGACGAATATTATGGAGGAAATGATTACTAGAGGGATTAGCCCATCTGTTGTAACATATAGTGTTTATATCCATGGACTATGTAGAGCTGGACGAGTTGGCAAAGCTTTGAATTTCATTCGAGACTTGAGGCGTAGAAATCAACTACTAAACTCTTATTGCTATAATGCTGTTATTCATGGATTCTGTGAAAAGGGTGAAGTAGTTGAAGCTATGAATCTTTTCGAAGAAATGAAGAGTTGCGGAGTCCCACCAGATGTATACAGCTACAGTATTTTGATTGATGGGTTTTCTAAATGCGGGAATGTTGAGGAAGGCCTTTGTTTAATAGAGGAGATGGAAGCTAGTAACATAAAACCAACCCTTGTTAGCTATAGTCCACTCTTAGACGGTTTTTGCAGAACGGGACGGAAGGAAAAATCAATTTATCTGTTTTATATGTTAGAGGAATCTGGATATAAGCATGACCGTGGTGCGTACCACATCTTAATAAATGGACTTTGCTTGCAGGGTGATTTCGTCTCTGCTCATAAGCTCTTGGAGGAGATGATCAGCAATAACTTGACCCCCAATATCTTTACCCTCAATTCTATTATTAATGGCTACTGTAGTGAAGGGCATATAATGGAAGCTTTGCAGCTCATTGATGAGACAAGAGGCCAAGGTGTTATTCCTAATCTGCATACATACAATGCAGTAATTAAAGGGCTGTGCAAAGAAGGTAACTCAGAGAAGGCACTGGAAGTAATACCGTTAATGCTTAAGATGAATATATTACCTGGTGTTGTACATTATAGCACTCTTATTAATGGTTTTGCTAAACAGTTAAACTTCCAGAAGGCCTTTCTGCTGTACACGAGAATGCTAAAAGTTGGGGTTACTCCGGACACGACCCTGTATACCATTATCATTAATATGTTATGCACAATGGGCAAGGTGAACGAAGCCTATAAACTTTTTAGGGAAATGGCCTGCGAGGGATTGAATCCTGACAATATCTCTTACACATCTATTATAGCCGGATTTTGTAGAGTTGGAGATATGAACAAAGCATTGAGATTGCTTGAAGAGATGAAACAAAGAGAAATCTTGCCTTGTGGTGTTACTTATACTTGTCTAATAGATGGGTTTTGCAAGGTCAATCGTATCGATATGGCCACCTGGTTGCTAGATGAGATGAGGAGGCAGAATGTGTCTCCTGATAAGGTTACATATACTATTCTGATATGTGCGTGCTTCAGACTTGGACAAGTGGGTAGGGCTGATGAGCTGTTTGACCAAATGAAGAAGGAAGGCATTGTTTCAGGCGACTCATTCAAAGATGAAAGTCTAAAAACTGGAAGAAGCTAGTTCAACGATGATGTAGCATTTGGTATTAAGTTCAGTTGAATTTGGAAGGTGCTTTGTGTACTAGCTGCAAAGCATTACCTGGTGCAGCCCGCATTAATACCCTTGCCCATTGAAAATCAAGGCATCGAATTGGTAACTGCTTCCATTCTAGCTTATGCCTTTTCCTTTTAGGGTCCGTTTGGAAAGCAGGAAAATGACTCATTTTCCGGAGAACATTTTCCTTTCCAATGTTTTGTTGCGTTATGGAAAACTGTCTTGGTGTGTTTAGTTCATTTTGGCCGAGAGCATGCGAAACAGCCATTTTGGCCATTCCGGAAAATGACTTACGGAAAACAGTTTCGTAAGTCATTTTTCGGAAAAATGAACTGATTTTCCTTGATCAACGGAAAATGTTTTCCGTTGACTGCATTTTTCCGGACGTTGGCAAACACCGAAAACTCGAAAAACATTTTCTGGAAGTCATTTTCCGGGTTACCAAACACACCCTTAATATTTTATTTTACATCTTTACTTTATTATGTGCTTATAATATTTTTGTAGTAAAGCAAGGCCATTGTAGTTGTATTTTCCTTTTTGTATGTGGACTCTGGGGTATTCTATCACTTACGTCATGGTTTCACTATCAGATGACTATTTGATGCTTCTATGTACATATACACACACAGAGATGCATGTAATTGGTAACAATCGAAGAGTGTATAACTTCTATAGCCAAGATTAGAATTCTCCAATGGATATAAGTCTTGCTAATATGATGCTTCCTTTCTTTTTTCAGCTCCTTTCAAATGAATTGGGCTAACTGGTATGGAGTATCTATTAGAAAAGGGCTACTTATGAATCCTTTTGCAACCGATCCTCTTATCTATGCATGATTCCTGAATCCTTTGACCAGCTTTGGGGAGCTGATTTCATTCCACTGTTTTATTCTCACTCCTCTATTTTTAGTAGTACCGTACTTGTGATCTTTCATGAGATATATTACAGTTAGAGGAAAATGTGACAATACAATACCTGAAAATTTTAGGATAGGAACGGAGTATTTCACAATAGGGTAGGTGCTCATTTTAATACCAACAACAAGCATTTGTGTCGCATTTTGTCCATTACTCCAGTTGCCCACATGTAACCGATTCTTTCTCATTTTAATTTTATTTTTTATCAATTAATCTTCTAGTTTAGGACAACAGAAGATTGTAAGTTTCCCAGTTTCCTTATCACAAGCCCTCTAATTTAGTATGATTATCCATCATTCTTGATATTTTAGAAGGAAAGCATAATACAGTATAATATTTCTCTCTTGTTCTTGTTATTATTAGTCCCTTGTCAGCAGTGGTTGCTCTTTGACACTCACGCGATCACCATGCTAATGACTTCTTCCACATCTTTATCTTTGGCCACAGCGGAAACAAAAATTCAGCTCCGAGAAGTGGTATTGCTATTCCACAGCGGCACAGCTACACTGACTTGTTGATCAAATGAACAGTGCGTTCTGTTACATGAATGGATACATCAGCATAAAGATGTTAACAGGTCAGTATCTAGTTATGCTGTGAGCTGTTGCATACTTGCATTGATTTTGTATGTATAATATACTCAAAAGCTTTATGTTAAACGATTATCTCAGTATGGAAAGGAAGCTCATTAGTTAGATGTAACATTTAGACTTCTCCAATGGCCACCCAGGAAAGTGAGAATTGAATTTTGTGATTGTTGAAATATAGAAAATGGAAACTCTAGCATAGCCCTAGTTGTAACACAGCTTATTAGTTAGATCCATTATGTTCCTGTATAAGCACTAAACTTTTGCAAACTTGACGGCCAGTGGTGGCTTTTTTTTTTTTTTTGGGTGACAAGGGAAACCCACAACTATTACCCAAGGGTGTGCGCTGGGCTGGGTAAACTTCGCCTTGTGATCCTAGCTGGCAAAGAAATGAAGAATCACAAGGAAGTAAACCAGTCTAGGTTGCCCATAGATGATCGGGTCAAACCAAGAAGGCCAATTGGCCGCTCCCATTGGGAGTCAAACTTGGAAACTTGTTGTTACCAAGTCAACACCATGACTAACTTGGTTGGGGTTGCACTAGGCGGGTAGTGGATATTCACCGGCTGCTACTTTGCTGAGCTGAATGCCTGAATTTTAACTGTGATAAATGGCATCCCAACATAATTGGAGTTGTTAATCAGATTTAAAGTTGTCGGTTTTTGGTTTGTTTAATTGCTTCAATGAACTCAATTCTTTTGAGCTAAGCAAATATAACTAGTTGATGGCTACAACTGTAATATATTTCTGTGCTTTGTTTTTTCAGACAAAAATAGAACCAGCATGTATTCTTTCTCTTAAACATCCAGAAAAGGAAATGTAGAGGTACATTCAATGTCTCAAAATGAGTGTGTTTATATGTCTCCCTTATAGCATTTCTTTTTTCTTCTCTTTTCCAAGTACACTTGTTTTCTTGTAATAATGCAGGCCCATGATTTAAATATTACTTGAACCAACTCCCCATGGATGGATAATATGTTCCAGAAGAGAGATTCTGAAGTTGGTCTATGGGCATGTGTAGGTGTATTATGCTTAGTGTTTATGCGTCCTTCACTATATAACTCTGTGCATTATGAACATGAATCTTGTACTTTATGGAGTCAAATTCTGTATACTGGACCAAGGTCCACGATATAGATTGCCGATTTGCCTACCCAGACAACAGGGTGATGGAAGAGTTGTACCGTTGACTAGGGTCCACCTTACAAGGTGGAAAACGACATTGAATTGAGTATTTTTAGTATTGGAATGGTAAACTTCCATAATGTAAATTGTGTTTTTAAGTCAAAAAACATAACAGTTGTACTAAATTTTAAAAAGATTAAATTGTGTATTTTTAGTATTGGAATTGATTGAAGTATTTGAAAGAAACTTGTGAATACAAAATAAGGTAATCAATTACATATATGTTAATATTGTTTGTTCGTAGTATATAAATTGTAAATTTTTAAAAAAGTAAATTGTGAATATTTAATATGTAAATTGTGTATGAGTCTATTTTATAAGGTGAATCTAAGTCTACAAAATAATTTGCTCCCGTTGAACAGAGAATGTTGGTTAACATGGGCCAGAAAGAAGATTAAACAGGATGACAACAAATCAATTTCATTCGTCTCTTTTTTTTGAAATATTGCCTATTAAATTTGTGGGATAAATTCGTGCATACTAGGTTGACATAAATTTTTTTGAGTACTAGTGACCCAACGAGTTTAACGAGTTAATAACGCCTCCACTGAGACTCGAACCTATGATCTCTCATTTGAGAAATTCACTTAATGCTGCATGCTGCTTGACCACAAGCTCTAGCAATAGGTTTAATGTTGGTTAAGTTGGGCCAAAGAGAAGATTAAACAAAGCCATTGCATATATGCTTTCGTCATTGATCACCTTTCAGTCCACCATGTGAATTTTTTAATTAACATATATTACTACAATTGAGGCGTGGTTAATTCTGAGAAACTGCAAAGCTTACATCAACAATTACGCATCTATCAAAACAACCCAAAGTCAAATTAAGATTCTACTGCTTCTAAAAACGACCAACATTAATTCTTTTATATATGTTGTCTGTCAAAGAATTTTCAAAAGCTTTCACCATGCATATTCACCTGCACCTTCCTTCAATACTTTACCCCATTTTCATCTCCACCATGCATGCACACTATAAATACAGACCCGACATCTCACCTTTGATGCACAAAAACATTATTGAAAAACAACGTTAAATTACAGAAGAAGAGATATTATCGTACTTATCGAAATGGCGGCTAGAGTTCATAAGTCTATTGCGTTCTTGTTGATAATCTCCATTCTCTTTATTCGCCCAGATGAAGCAGAAGCTCGCCCCTTCACTGCTGCTAAGCCTCCGAGTTTCCAGACTGTCGCCGCCGTGAAGACAGGAGGGCCGAGTTCCGGGGGGAGAGGACACAGGTTAACAGATGATCAGATTGTAGGGGAAATCATGAATTCTGGACCTAGTCCTGGGGCCAATCATTAATTAGTCCCTTCAATGCATGATACCTAGTACTTGACTACTTGTATTTGTTTAATCAGATTATTTGTATCGTTGGGTTGTATTCATTTATCTTTATATTTGTTTGGAATTAAATTTGTACCAGGATTTTATTGATTGATATTATTACTCTGTGATAATAAATTAATAATAAAAACAAAGATTATTTGTTTTATTTTCTTTTTTTCTGCATATGTAACATCTAGTAGTGTGCGATGCTAGAAGGCAACTTCTGACCAAGTTTGCCGGACAGTTAATTTGGTAATCATAAGATTTCAAATTCGACTACTAGTAGAGCTACCCTTTAGCTATGGACAACTTAGGTTAGTTAATTAATTTTTAGCTAGTGTCAAGGGAACACAATTATTCATAAGAGCATTTCCATTTTTCATGGATTTTTCACAAATTTAATTTTAAGAAGTCATGTAAAATAGAGGAAGAGAGGAAAAACAGAGAATACGAACAAGAAAAATTTAAAGCATTTTACCAGCCGAGAGGATGTGTACAGTACATGTGCTTGTTGGGAGCGACATGTACGCTCATATTTTGTTTTTTTTTTTCTAGTGACAATGCGTCCCACAAATAATCATGTTTTACAGTAGTTCATTTCCTTCTCTTTCCTCTCACGCCTTTCCTCCAACTTAGTTTAAAAACCAGCAAAAACAAACAAAAAACTACGGGTGAAAATGCCCTAATAGTCCATAGATGAACAATATTAATATAGTAGTAACAATCGTTCACCTACGCATGGTTCGGCAAATAACTCTAAATCTTCCAAAAAAAATGCTATTTACCCCTTCAAATTTTATCCTTAATAATTCTTTCTATGACGTGGCTAATAATTATTGGGTGTCCATGGATTGGGTGGGTGACCCATTATTAGTTAAAATAAAGGTACTTGTCCAATTAGGGAATGACATGTAAGAATTGAAGAAAAAGATTGAAGGGAAAACTTTTGTAGGTCAATGGTGATCATTATATTCCATCATTTAGGTTGCAGTCCAATTAACTAATTGTACAATCACTACAACAAATTGATTTTTTAGCGACATACTTAGTAGTTAGCGGCGGTTATATACCATCGCCGCTAAATTAGTATATTTTGTTAGTGATCACTAGTGGGATCGTATTGTTAGTTGTTAGTGATGATTTCTCAAAAGAGCCCAATGTGATTTGCCTAGGAAGAGAACAGGCAGAGAATCAATCGTTATACCCTGCACCACGGTACACATAGCAATGTGCACCACGTACGTAAAACGACGTCGTTTTGATGTTAGTAGATGCGAACGCGAATGACTCAGGGAATTCATTATCTATAATACACATAATCATTATTTATAATACACAGAACGTTTGCCTAGAATGCACAGAATGTTTGCCCAGAATACACATAATATTGACACAAAATACACAGATGTTAGTGGACGCGAATGACTCAAGGGAATTCATTATCTATAATACACATAATTATTATATAGAATACACAGAAGGTTTGCCTAGAATACACAGAATGTTTGCCCATAATACACAGAGAAATGTTGATGCCCATAATACACAGAACTCATCCTCCTAACATTCGAATGCACAAACACATCACAACTTGTGTTAATAACATGAATACACATAATATTTACACAAAATACACAGAACTCATCCTCCTAAACATTCGAATGCACAAACACATCACAACATGTGTTACTAACATGAATACACATAACGGTTGCCTATAATACACAGAATGGTTGCCTAGAATACACAGAATGATTGCCTGGAATACACAGAATATTAACATAAATACAAAGATCGGCCGAAACGGGGAACGTAATTTCTAAAAAAAATGGACGATTAGTTTACAATGCTCAAAACGACGTCGTTTAGGTACGTGGTGCACATTGCTATGGGCACTGTGGCAGAGAATATAATGTTGGTTAAGTTGGGCCAAAGAGAAGATTAAACAAAGCTATTGCATATATATATATATATGCTTCGTCATTGATCACCTTTCAGTCCACCATGTGAATTTTTTAATTAATGTAAAGTTAGGCATCATTACAATTAATTAAGGCATGGTTAAATCTCAGAAACTGCAAAGCTTACATCGACAATTACGCATCTATCAAAACAACCCAAAGTCAAATTAAGATTCTACTGCTTCTAAAAACGACCAACATTAATTCTTTTATATATGTTGTCTGTCAAAGAATTTTCAAAAGCTTTCACCATGCATATTCACTTGCACCTTCCTTCAATACTTTACCTCATTTTCATCTCCACCATGCATGCACACTATAAATACAGACCCGACATCTCACCTTTGATGCACAAAAACATTCTTGAAAACAACGTTAAATTACAGAAGAAGATATATTATCGTACTTATCGAAATGGCGGCTAGAGTAGTTCATAAGTCTCTTGCGTTCTTCTTAATCATCTCCATTCTCTTTATTCGCCCAGATGAAGCGGAAGCTCGGCCCCTCACTGCTGCTAAGCCTCTGAGTTTCCAGACTGTCGCCGCCGTGAAGACAGGAGGGCCGAGTTCCGGGGGGAGAGGACACAGGTTAACAGATGATCATCAGAGTGTAGGGGAAATCATGAATTCAGGACCCAGTCCTGGAGCCAATCATTGATTTATGTTTTAATGTTGTTTGTGGTATTTTGGTTTGGTTATACGGAGTATTTGTTTAATCACATTATTTGTATGGTTCGGTTGCATTGATTTATATTTGTTCGGAATTAAATTTGTTCCGCGTAATTGATAACTGTAATGTTTTATACTTTATTTTATAATGTTTGAAGTAATATTTTTTTATTAATAAGTCATGTTTCCCTACATTATCTTAGTAGATTATTGCATTTTTTTTATTTACATTCTCTTTTTGAAATATTAGTAATAATTCTTACTCGGTCATTCAAAGAAAGAAATATATATATATATATATATATATATATATATATATATATGGTATATTTAAATTTAGGGAACTCGAGTTCAAGCAAAGTGCTTGATCACGACATCGAATGTATGATATCACTTTATAGACCAACTCATGGTATACTATTTCAAATGCTATTGTCAAACCTATGCGACTTAACTACGAAGTTGTTCGTCAGAAACACAACTACACCTGGATTTTAAACAGTAGGACCATTGTCCAATCCACAGTTGGAAAGACAAAAATCAGAAAAAAAAAACTTACGCATAAATCTTAGGCTGGTCTATGTGACCCATGATATTTTGGTTGATTGATCCATCCGATCAGCCCAGTATACCATACATCATCAAGTCCCTCACTTTCTTGAAATTTCGCAAATTCAACGTCTTAGGAAAATATCTTAAAAATATCATCTGACTACTTCCTCGCTTCTAAAAGTCGTGTCTTCTTCAGACCAGTTACTTCTTGCCAAGGCATCTTTTGGATGTGGGTCACCGTTCAATTTGCGGTCCTTTTGGATGCAACTGTTAAACCAAGCGGTCCATGGTGAGCCCCCTAAGTCAGAGTTGATGACTAAAGGGGCACAAATTGCGTTAGTTATCCCGTTAAAAACGTTAGACTACAAAAAATTTAGTGGGAAAAAACTTAGCTTAGGAAAAAGAGTACAACCATAAGCGCAATATTCAGCTAGGGCAATAATTTCGACCACCTCCAGAGGATATTCGATCTCCTTCCAACAAAATCCAACCACTTCTACAAGAAATCTGTCCACTTTCTACAATAGATCCGACCACTTCTGCGGAAAATCCGACCACTTAGAGGTGAGAGAGAACATAGACAGGTCACCGAGAGGTGGGAGAGCGGAGTTTACTGCTGCTAAGACTGAAGGTCGACCATTGAGCACTTTATCATCCTACAAAATTCGAAAACTAGTTAAGTTAAAAAAAAAAAAAAACATACACACACACACACTAAGTGCGTACCTGCCTCCGATCGACCACCTAGCATGTTAGCCGATCGACTGACCACCGAACCCGACCATCAAACATTTCAACATCCTATAAAATTTAAGACAACCATAAAGTGAAAAGCGTCTTCGTGAGATGTGAGCCACTGAGTGAGTATGATCCAGACCAGTTAGTTTGTCTATTCGAGGTTTGACAAAAGTTATTTAAAAACTACATTAAAAGTACTATAAAACATTTACTCTAAAAAAAAAAGTACTATAAAACATCAAAAAAATTAAAATAATTTAAAAATACTAAATAAAATAAGCAGCAAAGAATAAAAAATTAATTTGACTAATGAATAGTAAACATGATATGTAAAATGAGACATGAGATTAATCTTTTTCAGGCACGACCAAACACCAAAAGCCCAAACAATAATTTTCAGAAATCATTTTTTGCGCTACCAAACACACCCTTAGTTGAGGAATCAACCTCATACTAAATGTCTTGGGTTTGAATTTTTGCTGGCATAGAGTTCGAATGGTGGACCACCGATAAATGCTAATATTTCATATATTGAACATGTGATAAAAACTTTCTTTACGGAATTACGGTATGGGCCAACTCAACCCAACTATAATTTTTTTTTTTTTTGAAAGGAAAAAATATATATATAGTTGGGTTGAGTTTATTATTTGAGTTTCTACATTTTTGCTATGTTAGGTTGTTAATCAATAGTTATATCATGGATCAATATTTATCATGCGTGTTGTAAACATTGACCAGATTATGTGTTAGTAGTTCAACTACTGTGGACCTGGTTGATTAAGTTGGGCCAAAGAGAAGATTAAACGAAGTCATAGCATATATCATATATGCTTCGTCATGGATCACCTTTGAGTCCACCATGCGAATTCTTTAATGTAAAGTTTTTTTTTTTTTTTTTTTTTTTTTATTGAAAATTTCTTTAATGTAAAGTTGGGCATCATTAATTCTCAGAAACTGCAAATTACTAGTAAGCTTACATCGGCGATTACGAATCTATCAAAACCTAAAAAACATTCCAAAGTTAATAAATACATAACAAGTCAAATTAAGGTTCTCCTGCTGCTTCTAAAACCGACCAACTAACATTCTTTTATATATGCTGTCAAAGAATTTTCAAAAGCTTTAATTTCAGCATGCATATTCACATGCACCTTCCTTCAATACTTACCCCATTTATTTTCATCTCCACCATGCATGCATGCAGACTATAAATACAGACCCGACATCTCACATTTGAAGCACAAAAACATTCTTGAATTGAAAACAACGTTAATTGCAGAAGAAGATATCATCGTACTTATCGAAATGGCGGCTAGAGTTCATATTAAGTCTCTTGCGTTCTTCTTCATCTCCATTCTCTTTTTCAGCTGTTTTTTTGGCCCAGATGAAGCTCGCCCACTCACTGCTGCTAAGCATAAGAGATTCCAGAATGCAATTGGTAAGACTTTGGTGGCGGTGAAGACAGCAGGGCCGAGTCCGAGGGGAAAAGGACACAGATTAACGCCTACAGATCAAAGTGTTGGGGAAATCATGCACTCTGGACCTAGTCCTGGGGCCAATCATTAATCCCTTCATTCATACCTATAGCTATTACTTTGATTAATGTTTTAATCTTGTTTAATTTGTGGTATTTTTGTTTAATCACGTTATTTGTGTTGTTGGGTTGTATTGGTTTATCTTTGTATTTTGTTCCGAATCAAGTTTGTGCGAGGGTTGTATTGATTGATATCACTCTGTGATAATAATAATAATAATAAAAAGAAAGATTATTTGTTTTATTTTCATTTTTCTACATACTTAATGTCTAGTAGTGTGTGATGTTATCCAATGCAAATAACATTATATTCTTATGATAGATTTAAAAGGATATGACGACAAAGCGCAGCCACAACCAAATTGTTCGAATAGTATGCTTAGTAACATTCTTATGTTATGATAGATTAAAACGGATCAAATTGAAAAAATGAGACATATTTTTGCCAACTTTGTAATATGTATATACATTCGATCGATATAATTATGTCTTGGAGTTTGGTTAGAGTTCAGAAGATCTAATGACATACAATTACTACATTGATAACATGTGGTTATTTAAGGTTCCCAATTCTCCCACTCCTTACCTTCATTCTTCATACACCATCTAGAGATATTTGAGTAGAAAGGAGAGAAAAATACTGGAGAGCTTCTACTGAAGCAGTCCACCACATCTCAGTCATCATCAACCGATCCTGGTTGTCATGTAATTATGTTTCTATGTGACGTATTTGACTTACGAGAAAACCCCGTTGATGTCCAAATGATTCTAGATTTCCATTCACAAGTATGCTTCAGCGTACGTCTTCACCACCATTGATATGATTGGTTTAAGTCCATCCGTGACTCCTCAAGTTCTCCCAGTGATTTCAAATCTCCCCCCATGTCACTGAAAATAAGACTAAACATTGAATGGTTGACGATTTGAGCTAACTCGGTGGAACAGTAATTTAATTCTTGTCTTAGTTTAGTGCCTGTGTTGAGTACAAAATAATTGGGTATCTGGATATGAGAACCTATGAACTATTTACACAAAGTATTAACGGTCACAGCCATTGTTGGAGCTATTATTATTGCTCCATACTATTGTGAGCAGTTTAGATGTGTGCTTACGTGTAGGCCACATTCACTACTACCACGCGTCGTCAACATTTTCTTTAGGATATGGACAAACACAGACCAACTATCTTTTTATACTTGGCTTCTACAGTTTTGCTAGGCTTTGTCGCCGGTCCTATACAATCACTTTTTTCCTTTTGATTTTGCTGCAATAATTTGTCAAAAGAACCCACTAGGGTTTCCCTCAATCATTATATCATCATGATATATAGTTCAGTACATCTTGTAAGGTGGACCATGATAAATTACATTTTTTTATTATACTAAATATACACTTTTAATAATATACTAAAAATTTATTACTGACCAAATTGATAGATACTGAATTTTCTAATCCATCCACTTTCCAAGTGGAATTCTCAATAAGTTAGAAATAAACAAACTGAACAAATCACCCGCCTCGGGGCGGTCAATTTGGTTCTCACAGCAAATAACAGTACCGGAAGTAACGCCAATATTTTATTTCCAAAATCAATCTAAAAAAAAACCATCCTGGAAGGTGTGAATGTATGATAGAAATTCTTACGGATATCAAATCAATTTACAGAGAAAAAATGAATGAAAAAGAATTTCATTTGGTCCATTGATTTCAAGGTGGAGCCATTACAGACACAGTAACCTAATACGTAGGTAAATTGACCATAGAGACACCGTGATTTACTCTCCTACAATTTATTTTATTTTTTAAAAGTTGAGTCCCCGACTTCTAGGGTTCCACGCCCCGACTGAACAGAGCAGTTGGGAGAAGGTAAATCATGATAACTCATCAGAACACAGAAGCTAAATATTTGCTTACTGCGCATAAGGAGCCTCCCTCATTTTGAAAGATTGTTCCCACACCGCCATTCGTGAGACTAGATCTTTATTTGTTTTTTTTTTTTTTTTTTTTTTTTCCAAATTTTGTTCTACAATCTTGTTGGACTAGGATGTGGAGCTCATCTGGTGAGGAATTATCTGTCCGAGGTACCCAGTCACCCACTCACCCAGCGGTCTATTAGGGCAAGACTACAAATTCTTATAGATATCATTTCATTTGGTCACTTGATTCCAAGGTGGACTCATTACATACACACTAACCTAATTGCAAATTATATTGTGGACCATGATCATAGCTGATACTGCAGTTGTGTTGAACGGATACTGCAGTTGTGTCGAAAAGATATTGCAGTTGTGTTGAAAGGAAACTGCAGTTGCACGGAATAGAGGTCGTTCATCCGTTCAACACAACTACAATATCCATTCAACACAATTGCAGTATCTTCTCGACACAACTGCAGTATCCGTTCAACACAACTGCAATATCATATGGATGGCACGGCCTCTATTCTGCGCAATTGCAGTTCCCTTTCAACACAACTGCAATATCCTTTGAACACAACTGCAGTATCAATTCAACACCCAATATGACCCATGGTCCATGATGCATTGTGGACCTGGTCCACAACCTAATAGGCCGCTAAATTCACGGTAGCGACACCGTAATTTTCACACTATTTCTCTTGTTATTTATACACTAAAACCTTTGAGAGTTCATACAAAACCTTCAAACATCAAAATGAATTTGCAGATTCTAATCATCCTTCTAGCTTCGCACCTTTCATCTTCCTCCCAGACCACCACTTTAAACAATGGTGCATCTCTTTCTGCACCGCAAGATTTCCTCACTTCCACTCCAAACGGAAACTTCACCGCCGGCTTTTATCCGGTAGGCGAAAACGCTTATTCCTTCGCCATTTGGTTCACTCAGCCACTGATAGACGGCAATCACACCGTGGTATGGATGGCCAATCGAGATCGTCCAGTTAACGGCGTTAAATCCAAGCTCTCACTCCTCAAATCTGGCAACCTCGCATTAAATGACGCCGGTCAAACAGACGTCTGGTCCACCCAGACAACCTCGTACTCCCCAGTCCACCTTAAACTCCTCGACAACGGCAATCTTGTTCTCCAAGACCCGACAATTCCAATCCCATTGTGGCAGAGTTTCGATTCACCCACAGACATTCTTCTCCCTCAACAACGCATAACCGGAACTTCAAACCTCGTATCCGCGAGAAGCAAAACCAATCATTCCTCCGGCTTCTACAAACTTTTTTTCGACGCCGACAACGTTCTCCGAATTCTCTACGACGGGTTCGGGCTTACCAGCGTTTTCTGGCCAAGCCCCTGGCTTGTATCGTGGGCAGCCGGAAGAACAACCTATAACAGCTCCAAAACCGCCGTTCTTAACCCCTTTGGCCATTTCTCCTCGTCGGACCAGTTTAAGTTCAATACCACCGACCACGGCGAGTCCATTCCGAGAATACTAACGGAGAGAAGCGTAGCAAGAGAAGAGGAAAACAATTCTTATTATTTCATTAAAGATGCAACGTACAAAACTGTGAGAGACTACATATACAGTATATATATATATGAAGGTGGAGAGGACGACGGTTATAACAGAATGAGGATGGGTAAGGACCATTCTGCCCAGTGCTAAACTACCCCTTTATCCTCTATTACCCCCCGGTAAGCTGGAGCATGTAGATCTTGAATGCCCAGCTTAGAAGTAAACATCTTGAATTGTGGAGTAGGTAGGGGCTTTGTGAAGCCATCTGCTATCTGGTTTAGTGATGATATCGGTAGAAGCTTGATGAGACCACGAGACACCTTCTCCCGAACGAGATGACAGTCTATCTCGATGTGCTTTGTTCTCTCGTGAAGAACATGGTTTTCTGCCATAGCCACGGCAGACCTATTGTCACAAAAAACAGCTGCCGGTTTGCTTGAAGTTATCTGCAAATCTCCAAGAAGAAAAATAATCCATTGTGCTTCACAGACAGTAGCAGCTAGAGCTCTGTATTCTGCTTCGGAGGAAGATCTAGAGACAGTCACCTGCTTCTTAGACTTCCATGAGATAAGAGCATTGCCAAGAAAAATACAATACCCAGTTACAGAACGTCTCGTTTCTATGCAAGAAGCCCAATCCGAATCTGAGAAAATATTCAGCTGCAACTCACCACCTTTCGGATAGAACAACCCTTATCCAGGAGCACCCTTAATGTACCGGAGTACCCTATGCGCAGCACTTAAATGCTTATCTGTTGGAGCATCAACGAATTGACTTAACTGTTGCACAGCATAGGTGATATCCGGTCTCGTGGCAGTTGAGTAAAGCAGACGTCCAACCAATCTTCGAAATCCAGTAACATCAGTTAAGAGGGAACCATCATTGTGTTGGAGGCGATCACCTGGGACCATCGGAGTGCTCACAGGTTTGCTTGCAAGAAAGCCTTCCTCAGCTAGTATTTCCAGAGCATACTTCCTCTGGCAAATGTTCAATCCCGATTCATCTATTTTTGCCTCAATACCTAGGAAGTAGCTGAGCTGACCCAAGTCCTTGATTTTGAATGCTTCATCAAGGAACCTTTTTAGATCTTCGATTAGAGACAAGGCCGGGCTCGTGACAAGTATGTCATCTACGTAGACAAGTACTGCTATGAACTGATCATCACGGCCTCTAGTGAACAAAGATGGATCGGCCTTGGACTGAACGAACCCCTTATCAGCCAGAGCACTGCTTAGTTTGGCATTCCATTGGCGACTTGCCTGTTTGAGGCCATAAAGAGAACGGAGAAGTCTACAAACTTGATTCGGCTTCTCAGTTTGAAAACCAGGGGGTGGAGCCATATATACTTCCTCTGTTAAATCGCCATGTAAGAAGGCGTTATTGATGTCTAGTTGGTGAATGTGCCATGCCTGAGACGAAGCAATAGCCAAGAATGTACGAATGGTAGTAATTCTTGCAACAGGAGAGAATGTCTCGATATAATCGATCCCCAGTTGTTGATTGTATCCCTTGGCTACGAGACGTGCTTTGTACCTCTCGACGGATCCATCTGCTTTTAGTTTAATCTTATACACCCATTTACATCCTATAGGTGTCTTGCCAGCCGGTAAATCACTCAGCTCCCAAGTTTGGTTGTCTTGCAGAGCTTGTATTTCTGCATTCATGGCTATTTTCCAGCTATCATCCTTGATAGCTTGACTATATGTCTTCGGTTCAACGATGTTGGTGACTGCCATAAAGAAGATTTTATGTGATGGAGCCAAAGCATCAAAACTGATCACCTTTGATAAGATATGGGGTGACGAACCTCTGTTAACTACAGCTTCACAATAATAGTCTTGAAGTCTGTTGGGAGCACGCCGATGTCTTTCTGACCTTCTAGGCTGTTCAACTGGAATGATACTAGCAGTGGCTTCTTGTGAAACACAATCTGGGTCTTGTGACACTTCATTAGTCATTTGGATGTTCTCCTGGGATGGTACAGGACTGAAATTCGCAGGGCACTCTCCACTTTCTTGAATAGGGCTGTATTCAGAGACATTTGGTTCAGGAACCTCATAATGGATTGGAGTGGATATGGGTATTATTGGGAGAGAAGGTTCAGCCGATGGTTGTAATAACTGATTTTCAGCCACATCCTTGAGATTCCTATCTTCTGAAAAAGGAAAGTGTGACTCATAAAAAGTCACATCTCTAGAGATAAAAATGACTCTGTCATTCACATCATATAGCAGATATCCCTTGGTGTGGGCAGGCACCCCAACAAATACAAATTTCTTGCCTCGCTCTGCCATTTTGTGTCTGGAAGGTGACAAGTTAGATGCATAGCAGAGACAACCGAAGACTTTGAGACTCATAAGATCAGGTTCCCTCCCATACAGTCTGCAATATGGAGTTGACAACTCTATCACTGGTGAAGGCAACCTGTTTATAATAAAAGTGGCATGCATTACGCATTGCCCCCAAAATTCAAGAGGAAGTGAAGCCTGAAAGCGTAAAGCCCTTGCAACATTGAGTATATGCTGATGTTTGCGCTCAACCACGGCGTTTTGCTGTGGTGTATAGGCACATGACTTTTGGTGGATCATTCCTTTGTCTGCAAAGAACTCAGTCATGTTAAATTCTGCTCCATTATCAGTTCGAATAACCTTAATAAATACCCCAAACTGTGTGGAAATCATTGCATGAAACTGCTTCAAATGTTGCCTAACTTCGGACTTATTTTTCATCAAACGCAACCAAGTGAATCTAGAGTAGTCATCCACCAAGGTTAGGAAATAACGTTCTCCCTGCAACGAAGAAACAGAAAATGGCCCCCATATATCTGCATGCACCAAGTCAAAACATGCTATTGATGAAGTAACACTTAGGGGAAATGGAGATCGTTTATGTTTTGCAAGGTGGCAAGCATCACAGGGCATGTTTTTAATAGCATGGACTTTTATATCACTCAAAAAATGAAGTTTATTCATAGGGAAGTGTCCCAATCTTCTATGCCAAAGTTCAGCGCTATCTCCTACGGCGGACATTGTTACTCCACTGCGGAGTAATGATCCACTGCGGATCGGTCGCCGGATAAGAACAAGTGGCTCAGCGTCAGCGGTCTCCAGGCTTCCATTCACCGGTGTCGGAAGCCGCCGCGGCATGGCTCCCTCACCGGTGCTCTGATACCATGATGGAATGTGGAGGTACCAAGCAGAGTGAGAGATAGAGAAGTGAAGACTGAAAATGGTGAATTGTTTCATTAACCAGAAGAAGGGAAATACACACGGTGAATGGTGAATATATACAACAGAGAAGAAAGAAACTAGAGTAGATGAAAGTACAATAAAGCCCCTAAAGCCCCTAGTATATCAGCATTTATGCTTTACTCTCCAACAACGATGGTGGATGAAGTGCGCACCGGCGTCGGCGATGTTGAAGGTCTTTCCTGAATCGTCTCGCCGGCAACTGCAGCGGCGTGAGTACCTCGCCATGATGGCTCTGATACCATAACGGAGAGAAGCGTAGCAAGAGAAGAGGAAAACAGTTCTTATTATTTCATTAAAGATGCAACGTACAAAACTGTGAGAGACTACATATACAGTATATATATATGAAGGTGGAGAGGACGACGGTTATAACAGAATGAGGATGGGTAAGGACCATTCTGCCCAGTGCTAAACTACCCCTTTATCCTCTATTAAATACTGAAACTTGACAGCGACGGTAACCTTCGAGTCTATAGCCTTGACGAGAAAAACAAGATTTGGAAGGTTACATGGCAGGTAATCTCACAAACATGTACGATTCATGGTATATGTGGACTCAACAGTTTATGCAATTACATAGGCCACTCAGGTACGAAGAAGTGTTCTTGTCTGCCGGGACATAGGGCAAAGAATAAAACGGATTGGGCATATGGGTGTGAACCGGAGTTCAATTTAAGCTGTGATGGCAGTTCCAATTCGACTAATTTCGAATTTGTGGAGCTAAATCATGTGGAATTCTACGGGTACGATTTTAAGTTCATCCCCAACATAACCCTAGAAGACTGCCGGCAAAAATGCCTGGAGAAATGTCGTTGCAGAGGTTTTCAGTATAATTTTGATGATAATGGAATAAACAATTGTTTACACAAGGCGTTACTTTTCAACGGGTACCGCTCCCCGGACTTCAAGAATCCAACGTACGTCAAACATCTTGAAGGATGTTAGCAGTGATCTCTAGTGCTCGGGAATGGATGAAGATGTGGTGGTTCTGGGCAGAAATTACAAGGAAAAAGAGCAGAAAACGTGGGTGAAATCATTCCATTGGTTCACTCTCGCTGTTGGAGTGTTTGAGATTCTGTGTCTCATAACATACTGGGCTAAAACCCGGAAAAGCCCCGAAGAAGCCATGATTGGTTACCGGAAGATCGCAGACAGGTTTCAGAAGTTCAGCTATGCAGAGATGAAGAAGGCGACGGGGGGTTTCAGTGAGGAGATTGGGCGGGGGAGCAGTGGGGTTGTGTACAAAGGGAAACTCCCAGACAACAGAATCGCCGCCATTAAACGTCTCCATGAAGCTAATTATCAAGGAGAAGAAGAGTTTCTAGCGGAAATGAGCACAATTGGGAAGCTTAACCACATGAATTTGATTGAAATTTGGGGATATTGTGCAGAAGGAAAACACAGGGTTCTGGTTTATGAGTACATGGAGAATGGCTCTTTAGCCAAGAACCTGGAAGGGAACAAGCTGGACTGGGAAACCAGGTATGAAATTGCAGTGGGAACAGCAAAGGGTTTGGCATATTTGCATGAGGAGTGTTTGGAGTGGGTTTTGCATTGTGATGTGAAGCCACAGAACATTCTTTTGGACTCTGATTTCAACCCCAAAGTCATAGACTTTGGGTTGTCCAAGTTATTGAGGAGAGACGTTAACGGGCCACACTTTTCGAGGATCAGAGGGACCAGAGGGTACATGGCTCCTGAATGGATTTATAACCTGCCCATAACGTGCAAAGTCGACGTTTACAGTTATGGCATCGTGTTGCTGGAGATGATTACGGGGAAGAGCCCGTTCGGGTTTTGTGGCGATGAAGAGAACAACATGGTGGAGCAGAGAAGGTTGGTGAGTTGGGTGAGGGAGAAGAGGAATGGTGGTTTTGAAAATGGGGAATGGGTTGAGGAAATAGTGGATGCTGGTTTGGATGGAAAGTATGATTTGAAGAGAATGGAAGTGCTTGTGGATGTGGCTTTGAAGTGTTCAGAGGAAGATAGAGATGCTAGACCTACTATGAGCCAGGTGGTCCATATGCTCCTTTCAGAAAATAAAGATTAAGAACATCCCGAGCAACCAGTCAAGTTGGTCAAACAGTTAATTTAGTAACTACCAACTAATGTGGACTACTATTGATTGAATATTTGAATGTACCATGGTTTCTTGTTCTTCTAGTATGGTGTCAATTAAATGATTGTTTTTAATAAAGTGTGGACCATTTGAACTTGATATTTATTTTTATGGTTGATGGTTTAGATTCAGTTGCTCCAATAAAGAACCAACATATAGCTAGCTATTATTGATTAAATGAAGGCATAACTATTCATTGTTAATATCCTATAATGAATGGTCATAATAATTGATTATTCTGAGCTAATTACTCTATCTGGGAGGAGGTTATGAATGGACATTATTTCATCATGCATGAAGGCATCACTCATTATTGAGTGAAGCCTTTAGGCCTTGAATTGCCGATATTTAAGTCCAATAGCCTAATAGGCTTGATAAGAGCCCAAATGTAACAACATGGAAGATAGAATTAGTTTACAATATTAACCTACTCATCGCTAACTAATTGGAATAATATTTATTGTCAAACTAGTCATTGAAAAACAACAAATATGTATTGTGTGAGATCATCTCATGTGTGACAATCTCACACAAGACCAGGTGTTTCGAGTAGACCATAACTACCATCCATGTGAAACAATCTCTTACAAGACGAAATGTCCTTAGCAAACCCTAATTGTAGGGGACACCTTTAAACTCATATCATACTCTGAGTAATCTCTGTTCGCACTGATCAGCCCAATTAAGGGACAAAATGTTGACTTAATTGATATTTTTCTATAGAATATAATATTTGTGCTCCCGACGTCTCTTTAAAGACTAGAGTACACGATCACTCACGTCAACCAAGTTGGTTCCAAAAACAAATGGACAAGCCCATAGGGTATTATTGAGTTCATATATGTATTCCAGATACATAAAGATGTGGCCCATACAAAATTTGTGGTAATAAAGACAATCCAAAAACAGCCAAACAAAACATCACATCATTCCTCAATTGAAACCTTAATTTCAATAAGATTCGATGAGTTACGAATCTAATTGAGCATGCGTTTTGATGGAGATAAAGGGTAATATTCAAACCTATCACCTCACCAGCCTGTACTCTATCTTAACAATTATTATTATTATTATTATCATAATTATATTTTTCTGATTTTAATATAAAATATTAAATGAACGAAACGTATGGTTGTTAGTTAATTAACAAACATTTTCATTCAATGCCCATTAAGCCCCCATAGGCGTTATATTAATATACCCATTTTCAACCGAAATACTACAAAAATAACATTCCTGAATTTAATGTGAAATTTCCGAATTTAGTTTCCAGTCCCTTAAAATTTTCAGAATTCAATTTTGCATCTCAGCCGGAAAATGTCCATTTTTTCCGATTAGTTCTTCTTTTCCGGCGATTTCTCATCGACGGGAACTACTGTTTAGAGCTCTCTCCGTCTCTTTCATCTGTATATGCCTGCAAAATTATTTTTTCTTATAGACACAGACTGATGGAAATTCTACAAGGGAAGACTGAAGAGCAACCCATGAACGATCGCCGGAGTTCAGGCGAGCTTAACATTGACTGACCATCTCCTATACAAGCACTACCGTCTCAGTTATTCGATCCTGCTAAGGCTGATTCGTTTGACGACGGCATTTCGGATTGCTTCCGTCGGCATACAGAGCCCGTTTTTCTCGACGCCGGACATGTAAGTCCGGACCTCTTTCCTAATCATGTCCTGCAGTACCGCCAGGAACTCCGGGCTGAACAGCGGCTTCTCCGCCGTTTGCGGCGGCGGCGGCGTGGGTAAAAACCCGAAGCTTTGAGGTTGTGGCGGCGGCGGCGGCGGTGGTTGTGATGGAGATGGAGCCACCACTGGAGAGAAAGAAATAGGGGGTGGTGGAGGCGGAGGCGGTGGCGCGTGGGGTTGAACAATATGGGGGGAGTCGAGTTGGCTAGTTGGAGTTTCAGAGCTATCGGATCCGGGTAAAGAGAGAGTGAGAGAAGTGGGAGGATCAGAATCCGTTTCGATCTGCGGCACCGGCGTCGGAAAAACCCCGCCGGTGCGAGCAACAGGCCGGAAAACCTGCGGGAGACTAGAATCGCTCAAATCAGATCCGGAGGGACTCCCGGGGCTCACATAAAACCCGGAAACATTCACCCCAGCCGCCCCGACACTCGCCGATCTCTTCCTCGGCGGCTCGAAGCCCGAATCCTCCGACCCGGACCCGCACTTCCGCTTCAGCGTCGAGTTCCAGTGGTTCTTAATCGCGTTATCCGTCCGGCCATTAAGCAGCCGCGCGATTGTGGCCCACTTGTTCCCGAACTTCGCGTGCGCGCGTATGATCGTCTCATCCTCCTCCGCCGTAAACGCCCGGTGCTCCACCTGCGGCGACAGCTGGTTACACCACCGCAGCCGGCACGATTTCCCCGACCTCCCGGAAATCGATTTGCTAATCAGAGACCAATTCCTCGGCCCGTGTTTCTCCACGAGCCTCGTCAACAGCTCATCCTCTTCGGGGCTCCACGGCCCTCTGATCCGATCCACATCTTTCTTCTGCGACATCATCGTCGCCATATCCGATTCAACAGAGAAAATTCAAAATTCGAAATTCAAAATTGGGGGTTTGAGAGAATATAGGGAGGGGAGGATATATACAGTTGTTGTATGTATAGTTGGGGGAGGAGAAGGGAGATTGTGAGTCTGAGAAGAGTGGTTATTGCCAAACAAGCGTATATATACGAGGAAAGGAAGGAATGGATAGAGACGACCGGTTGGGCCGGTGGAGTGACCGGTTGTAGTCTAGGTAAGGCAGTTACTAGCATACAGCTGGCAAGGGACACGCGTACAGCTTTGAAACATTAGAGTCGACATTATATTTACTTCTTTATTCATTTTCTAAAGCTACCCACACCCTCTCAATTTTATCAACAATTATTTGTTTTTTGTTTTTTTTTTTTTTTCATGTGAAACTATCTCATGTACGATATATATAACGCAGATTATTGACTTAGTATCTATAAGGTTATAAGTTTGATTCTAACAGAAATGGTCTATCAACTTTTTTAGTTTGAGTCGGTTAGCACTCAGCAGCTGCAACTTCTCTCAACAAGAACGGTCCATAAAATTTTTCGTTTAAGTCGGTCAGAACTCAGCAGCGGCAACCTCTCTCGAGAGGTTAACTTTTGTTTTGTTTTGTTTTTTTTTTTTTTTTTAAACTCAATTAATAAGGGGTGTGGGGAGGAATGAATTTATGGCTGGTATTATTTAACGTTTTTAAAATTTAAAATAAGAGGAAAATATGAAAATAAAATCACCGACCGTTTTGGAAGTTAATAATAATTTGGTTTTGAAATTGAAGTGCAGCCATAGGGGGGTAGGGGGGAATTGGGTTTGACTGAGCCAGGCTGGAGAGCATTTAGGCTTCTGCAAGGGGCCTTCCTTAGATATTTCCCTCAAAATCCTTTCTTTTTTGTCATTTTTACTATAAGTTGTAGATAAGGAAGTTTAATGGAAATTGTATTCAATGCTTTATTATATTAATAGACATTAATTTTCAAAAAAAAATATTAATACACATTAATATTTAAATTACAACATACATATTGATATATGCTTATATTGATAAATTCATTTAGGTATATACTTTTTTGGGTGACGAGAAAACCTGCAACTAATATTTAAGGATGTCCACAGGATAAAATTTCACTCTTGTGTAATAACTCGTAAACCACACCAGAAATGTATATGTTTTTATTGTTATATATTGTAAAAAATAGTTATGGTGCCTCCACGGCATTGGTCTCGTAGATAAGAAATCTCATTTAAAACTTGCTTCCAACAGCAGGGTGAGATTCTATTTCGAACATTGCGGGTCTTTCTCATGGGTATGGGACGAGTTCATGGGTTTAAGATATAGTCTCGCAAAGCAGAGAATCGGAGTTATCAAAAAATAGTTATGGTTGAAATAGAATTTTAAATGGAAATCTCTAATTAAAATTCCTCCAAAATATTAAGTTCAACAAATGCTTATTTTGGGGAGTACATTCAACGAAAACTAGTGTGTTAGGCATAAAATAAAACACATCAAAATTTAATTTAAATAATTTCTTTTTATGTTAGCTAATAGTTAAGAGTTTAGAATATATAATTAAAAAAATTCTATTCACAAATAATTATGATAAATATTTACCAAAAGAACTAAAACAAATGAAAATATTATTTTTAGAATAATATTTGAATACGCAAATAACCCCTTCAACGATAAATATACAAAAAGCGCAGAAAGTGATGATCGAGTGAGTGATCATGATTTTCATACTTAAATATTTTGAAGAGTCTAATTTTTTTTAAATATTCTTTTTTTATCAAATTAATGGTACAGGATCTTCTATCCAAGTGGTTAATATAAATATTCTCCATTTATAAGTGGTGAATTAGAAAGTGCAAAACTTGTTTTCGAAAAAAAAAAAAAAAGAGTGTAAAACTTTATATAAATAATGATTTAAAAAAAATGAATAAATGAGTAAAGTATTAGTGGAGTGGAAATGAGCTGGCACAAGGCGACAAAAGAGGATGCACAGAAATGAGCGAAGAAAGGTTCAATATTTTTGAGCGATGCCAGGCTGTTAAAGCATACCCATCCTAACGGTATTTTGTTACGTCAACTACTCAACTTCCATGTGCCAATCACGCGTGCTGGGTCCCACCCCTCACTCACCATAACCGACTCATACCAATTCCCCCTTTTATCAAATCTAGCAATTTTTCCCAAACATAAATTATTTATTAGTCTTATTACTATATTACCAACATAAACGAAATTATTTCACATTGTTTGAGACAGGTTGGACGTTAGAATTGACTTTTGAGAGTACTAGACATGACTCTTTTATCTGTCTTGCCTAATCGAACGCATGACTTGACTATCATACCACTTGTTATGAGCGCTTCCTATGCACACCAAAAGTTATAGCTAGTAATGAATGCGTAACTTATTTCATTACATATAGACCCTCATCGCATTGTTTGAAATAGGATGGTGTTGGACTTGGCTCTTAGGTGCTTTACCGGCTTCCACCCAACAATCTCCTAGTCACCGGGTACTAGACATGACCCCTTTACTAGTCCTGTTCAACACACTCGGTATCTTCTGGTCGGACCCATGCCTACTTCTAGACTCAGAATTCAAAAATATATATATAATTCATTTTTTTTTAAAACATGGTGCACCTTTTATAAGATTCGAATCTTTAATATTGCAGTTGCACTAACATTATGATTAAAAACTGTTGATTTTATTAATGACATGTGCAAATAAATTTAGTACTCTTCTAATAATATTTTGTTTGCGATGTATATTATTTATTGGTTAAATTAATTTTTTTGTGTATATTTTAATTTTATAAATTTTAAGTTCGACATTTTATGTTTAATAAATAATTTTAAATTGTCATTAATTATTATTATATTTTAAATCTCAATCAGAATTGGCTGGCCTGACGTTCTCACGCGTTCTGTTACCCACTCAAGTTGTACTTTGTCCGTACCTGCACGTATCGTCACGTGATAAAAATCCACCGCACGGTGCACTTCTGTTTATTATCCATAAATATATTTATTTTTTCCCCAGAAATTTTCGGATTTAATTTGGGGACAAAGATGATCTTCTTGGACCACACATATTTTAGACAGTAACATGTGGGCTTATTGTTGTTAGAAGAAATTTTGAAATATTTTAAAATTTCTTTTATTTTGTTTACTTAATTTTTCTAGTCTAATTCATTTTATCAGTCTGATTTTAGAAAAAAGTTGTACTTAATTTCGACAATTGCTAGCCGTCGGAGATGGATAAACTTGATATCGGAATCCTAATAACATGTAATAGCAGGTCATTTAATGATTTTTGAACTTTATTGCTTCAATATATCATGTTAAAGGGTGTAATCGTACTTTTTAAAAATTTAGGGAGCTTATTTGACTCTTTTCTAATTTATAATTTTTTTTTACTTAATTTGTCTTATTTTATGTGTCTAATTATATTAAAAAGTATATATAAAATACTTAATAATTTATTCGTCTCCCAAAAAAATTCAATTTTTAAGAAATTTCCCACAATACCCACTTCCTATGGCAAAGAAGCAAAAGCAAAAAAGATAGAAGAGTTGGAAAGGAACGAATTTACTTGTTTTACTCTCTAACCATTAGGAGATGGCTTTTGTAGTGTTGAATAATGCATTGCTTTGAGAGAAAAAATGGAATTGCATTAACTTTTAGTGGAAAAAATTGGTCATACCTCTTGTTAAAGTTGCACCCAAATTTTATTACGAGTTTATGCGACAAAATGCACAAGATCAAGAAAAAAAAAAAGGGTCAATTGACAAAGAAATACGCAAAAGAAAGTATATGGCATTACGAATAAAGGATACTAAGAGCATACTTATAAGTCATAAAATAATGCACTACATCTAGAAAAAATAAGTGTGTAACTCTTAATAAAAAGAAATCAACTGCGTCACAAAAAGTGCTAAGACCTAAGAAAGAAGGGTTAATCAACAAAGAAGTACATTAAAGTAAGACGCTATAGATACAGAGCGTTGAAGACGTAAAAAAATGCATTGCATTGGGTGGAAACTAAAGGACATAATATTTAACAAAAATGGCCACCAATAATCATATACCACTTGCGAACACAACATACAAATATGTTTACGATTCTATGTTTCACAAAAAGTAAAACACCTAGGAAAGAATGGTTGTCAATGCAGAAGTACGGAAAAGCAAAACATAAGACGTTACCGATCAGACATAGTATTGAAGACATATTTAACAATTACTCCGTATAAAACAACAATTATATTAAAAAATAATAATAAAAGTGCACAACCTTTACCTAATATAGCCATCAATAATCCTATACCCCTCGAGTACACAATATACGAATTCGTTAATGAATCTACTAAAATACAATGCCGTGGAAAGAAGGGCAAAATGACCAATCGATGAAAAAGGACGCAAAAGCAATGTATAAGACGACATTACTGATTCAGAGTGTTAAAAACATACTTATCAATTAAAAACAACACATTACATTGAAATAAAAACAAAATCACACAACTTTTGCCAGAAATAGCGACCCATAATCCTATACCCTTGCCAAAGCACCATACAAATTCGTTTACAAGTCCACATAGCACAAAAAGTGAGCGCAATTATTCATTAGAATACAACCTAAGAAAGAAAATTTGTAACAATCCTTTGTTTGGTGGTGTGTTTGTGTTGTCTATCCCACTCTTTATGCTTTTAATTTTATCAAAAGTTAGACCAAAAAAATGCAAAAGTTGAAGGCCTTGATTCGCTGAACTCTCACTCAGGGGAAGCATAAATCGGTGTCGGACTTTAAACAAGCCCACGCTTTTGCTTTTACCAATGGGCAAGTACAACCACAAGAAGGAAAGAACAATTCTCTCCTTGCAACATTAATAACTTCAAAATCTTATCATTTAGAGCTAGTATGAACAACACAGTTGGTCCATAGCAGCTAGTCACAATGGATGAATTTCACCCTTGTAGGTACTAGATACGTCAAATTATACCATGGATCATGGTCTACCTTGCATTATATTGTATACCCTGGTACAAAAATAATGTTCAGATTCTGTATATGTAGTTGACAACCTACAGTTGACAGTTACTGTACTTATAACTATCATATTATGTGTCAACAATTATTAAATTATTTGTTTACAAGTATAGAATGTGTTAACGGAAGGTGCCGAATTTTTGTATCATGTTTCACAATGCAATATAAACTCTTGTCCATAGTATAACAATTGACTATATATTGATTCTCACGCCTAATGGACTACTGAGTAACTGTGATTTACTCATTTACTATCATGTCAAGTCTGGTCATTAGGGGCGGAGGTATTTTGCCTTTATTGTGACCAAAATGATCATTTTAGAAAGTGTTAGCTAGTTAAATCACGATATTATATCGTGTAATATCTTTAAAGTTTTAATTAATTGTATTATTAGGTGCATAAATAGAGATGAGTATTATTTAAAAGATTCTGAAACAGTGGTTATACTGTACAGAGAACATTATATTCTAAGAAGAAAAACTGTAAATTAGATAAATGCATCACATGCATGCGAAGGTAGTACGATGTTTCCTCCCATACCACTTGTTGAGTCCTAAATTAAAAATTGTGATGATAAAAGAAAAAAAAAATAATTAAAAGCCTGCACGCACAGTATACGGAGATTCTCTGCACCCTTATTGCAATTATGGAGTAATTAAATAGTTGGTGGGATTTGTCTTTTGGACCTTCCCTAACCCAACTCAGTTGATTACATGGATAAAATTTGAGAAAAAAACTTAGATATCGAACCTCACCCGCAGCAGTGTGGAGCAATTTCTCAAAGTGATAAGCTTCTTGTGCGCAATAAGTAAAAATTTAGTTTCTATATTCAATTGAGTTGACATGATTTACATTCTCCTAAATATTCTGACGTTCTGTCTGTGTCGGGACGTGAGGACCCTTAGAGTAGGGAATTCAACCTAATATTATTACATTTGAATATCTATAAAATATGTTTTTAAAAAAGAAGTGTGGTAAGGAGTTGGGTGACGATCAAATTTTTACAAGAATATTGACAAGATTTTGTTGTAGGATAAGGACAAATTTATGGACCACACAAAATTAAGGTGAAAAAAAATCATGGGGAACACATATTTATGTACTAGATTATGAAAAATAGTTGTTTGATCAAATTTTAGTTCGACCCCTCATATACTCACAACATGTTATTGATGGAAAGAGTGGTGGATCAAATTGTCGGCATTGGAATATTGGTGCAAACAAGACAGAGCTTGTCCATAAGAAAAATTTGTAGGGATATGATTCTTGAGAAATTAGGTAGTAGATTTTTTTTATTAATATATAAAAAAAAAAAAACAGAAAATGCGTTTAGACCGAATAAAGAAAATAATTAGAAATAGAAAATATTTTTTCAGAAATATTAAATATATATACATGGATTTAGGGCAATAATAAAAGTCATTTTCCAAATTCCATTTCATAAATACGTGGAGACCAATCATACAATAATTCTGCTGCTGAAATATGGTCAAGGCCTGTGCATAAAATTTAGTACATTATTGAAAAGTGCTGTCTACAAATAAAACAAAATGAAAAAAAAAAAAGTTGTATATATATTCCCTACGAAGACACAATGATTCCTAGTGATGAGGGATGAAGTTTTAAATTCCACATTAGTGGGAGAAAATTGATGATGAGATCCTAAGTATTGTGGTGGGTGGTGGGGTTTTATAGTAGTGAGAAAAAAATGATTAAATAGATCAAAATATAAATGTAGAATTAATTAATTTTAAAGAACTTGTATTGATGTAATTTAATTTAATTATTTATATATACTTCACTGTGTGTAATTAAATTATATGTTTTATTTTGATGGTGTAATTAAGGGGTGGGCTAAAGACTTGATAAATGATGGAGCAACTAGTATTAGTATTAGTGTTGCAAAAATCCTGTCTAGGCGCCGAGCGACCGCCTAGTGTATCACCATAATCGGTGGTCTAGGCCGCCTAGGCCGCTTAGGTGCTGACTGCCTAGGTCACCTAGGCGTCGACTTGGCACCAACTAGGTCGCCTAGTCGACCGATTGGCTATTATTCTTTTTTTTTTTAATGAGAAATTTCACTCAAAACGATACTATATTAAGCAAAATAACCCTAAATTGTTCAAACTCTAGATGTTTTTTTAGGTTAATATTTAATATTTTAATATTAACTATTAAAATATTAAATATTTTATAACTATTAGTCTTAAAAAATTAAACAAATTTTTTAAAAAATAAATTGGTACCTAGGCGTCGATTAATCGACGCTTAGGCGCCCAAGGAGCGCCTAGCGATTTTTCGACCATGATTGGTATATATCAAATTTATATATTTAAAAATTATATTAAAAGTACTATTAAACACAAAAAATAAAATTTAAAAATAATTAAAGAAAATAAGGAAAGAAAAAAGGGTTGATTTGACCAATGAATAATAAATAGGACAGAAAAAATAAGCAGGTAACACGCTAACGTGTGAAGTCCTTAAGCCCTTCGCAATAGTAGTTTTTGGGGTGATTTTTGAAAAAACACTTACAAAAACTCGACAAAAATACACTATTGAAGATGTTTTTTTTTTTTTTTGGGGGGAAAATATTGAAGATGTTGTTAACGGGCCTAACTGCTCACAATCTGAAACCAAGATAAGGTTTGTGTTCTAACGTCATTGGTTTTGCCAGCTATCACCCACTCTCACCACTTCCCAGGACAACACCCCACCTTGCTTCATTTTCGTTTTTGTTTTTATTATTATATATATTCAAACTACAGAGTTATTATATATATGAAATTATATAAAATGTTTGCAAATCAACAACTATGTATTGTGATGACAAATCTATTATCATTTTAAATAAGTAATTATAAGATTGAATCTTAAAAAAGTATAAAACATATATTACCTTAACACACAGCTTAACTACTCACTAATAAATGCAAAATAAGTTAATAGATTTAAAATTAGTTTTGTTATAATATAAGTGTACAAACGTTTGAATTCTATGAGCCAATTTAGGTACACCTCGTGATTTAACAACCTCAAGACGGTATGGACTGATACAATAATAAAATTTAATTTTTGGCTTAGTTTTGAAATAGTTAATGTTTTATGTAATAGGGGTGGGTCCTAGTAGGTTGGACGTAGCATTATTCTCCGCTGCATGCACCTATGTTGTTGTACCACTGTACCTATTTGTACTGCATTATTCCCTTGCTTTGCTTAGCCCACTCAACACCAAAATAAAGTGGGGGATCCCATTTTCAACAAAAATAAAAATTTAAAAAGGATTAAAAATTGGAACATTTGTAAATAGTAATCATTTTCTAAACAATTCTCTATTTTACTCCCTCATTTTTACTTATTGATGTAGCTACAATAATATGATATTTTTATCATGTGAGTTTCAAGAGAAATATTTACATTAAGAATTTAATCAAGACAGAGCATATAATTTAATTAAAATAGTTATATGATTAAGGCCTAACATTGTGTTAGAATGGTCATAAGTTCAATTCTTATTAGGATAACATGTTGCCTAACACAACATTGGCGTCAGGTTGAAGAGAAAAAATAAGAATGTGAGAGACTTTTGAGCCAACTTTTTTCAAATCTTAAATACGAAGCAAACAACAATTAAGGAAATAGATAAAGGAAATGCCTTACAGCCATTTCATGTGTGCCAATCAGACATTGATTAACGTGAAAGTTCATATTCACTTTTCGAATATGTGTTTGAGTGAAACTTACCTTATGATCCTAGTCGATAACAGACAGTTCTGACAGGGTATTAAATTTAAAATTTTATATTTACCATGTCAATTATTCAACCAACTTGACTTAAGTTATCCCTAATAACTCTATAATTTTTTATTAGTTTTTAAATGTCGAATATGTGTTCTCAGTAAACCCTACCATTAGACCAAATTTATAATTTTTTTTTTTTTTTGTTTAGGCTCTGCAATCTTTTGTCAATGTTTTCAAGATTTAGTCAATAAATGAAATGTATCATTGGAATAATTATCATGCCATCTAATATGTCCAAATCTATTTAAAGCAATTAACTTACGCCAAGTTGTTGGATTATTTTGGTCATTCCAAAGTGATTATTTTCTGACATCTAAAACATTATTGTATGTCTAAGAGTTTAAATTTATTTAACATCTAACAATCTTTAAAACCATAAAAGAGTTCGAACACACATATATATATGTAACAATTTTCAAAAAGTTAATCGCGACGACTCAACCAGGTCAGTCTCGTCTTACAAAATGCAAATTAATCCGAAGTTTTAGAACATGAAATACATACAACAATATATATATATAACAACCAAGAAGCTAAGGACCATTTTGAAGACAGAAGTTAGGTTAGAGATAATGGAGCTAGCATTGACAAAACATAAGAGGGCGATGAATCTGGGACCTTAGCTTCAATTATAGATGTATGTATGACAAAGTATACGCCAGCATCCATAGTTTCACATGTCAAAAATATCTGTGTGAGTTGTATGATGTTGTGGAGGGAGAAACGAGGAGGACGGTTAACCACCCATTTGGACGCTCGTAGGTTAAGGATAGGGACATGCAAATGAGAGGACGAAAAGCATATGTGAATGTCGTGCATCTCGTGGGATAATTGCTTTCAATTCGATCCATCTCATCCAACACCCAACCAAAAGTGTTTTTTTCTCTGGGCCCCACTCTCTCTCTCTCTCTCTCTCTCTCTTTCGCTTTCTCTCTCTTTGACTATTCCACCATTAAAAACCGCCCCTCCCAACGGCGGAAGATGGCGGAGGAATCCGCCGCTTGTTCCTGTCTCCACCTTTTCGCCAAATTGTATATTATAATCTTGCCATCATGTTGAAGCCCATTAGTGGGTTACAACTATCAAAGACCCTCATCAAGTGGGTTTATAAAATTAAAAAAAATAAAAATAAAAAATTGAGGTCGGGAGTTCGAACCCCTTCTCGTATGAAAAAAATCAATCTGACCAGCATTTTACCCTTTAATTGGGTCGGTCTGATGCGAATAAGGATTAGCCTGAGTATGATACAGGTTTAAAGTTATATCTTACAGTTAGGGTTTGCTCAAGACACTTAATGGCCTGATAAATTTTATTTTTTTTAGTACAAGAGGGTGTGCACTGGGCAAATCATACATTGTGACCCTAACCAGAAAGAAAAGATCACAAGAAAATTAACCAGTTTAAATTGTTCATAATTGACCAACTAAAATTAGGAACGCTAATGGGTTGCTTTGGTTAAGAGTGGAAGAAATTGTTTTATTTTATTATTAGTTTATTTTGGGTTTGAATGATTAATATTTAATTAGCGACGAAATAAAAAAAGTTTTGTACGTCACAATCTTTGGTTAATTATTGGGCGGGATGGGTAGCTTCAACTAAAGTATGATTTGGATGGTCGTTAAATTTCAAGATTTGACCCACCCTTTAGCTTAGCTTAGGAATTCCACAAATTCTTTAATATATTCCAAATCAACGTGCTTAATTTCTTCATCCTATTTTAATTTTCTTTGACGTTGTTTCTAGCTTTGTCCTATTTCTTTTTTTCTCTCGTTGATGGAATATTAGGTTCTTTTCAACTCTCACGAGTTCAATCAAACAATATTGTCAAGCTCTGTTTAGCAACTCAATACTTAGAAACCTAAGTATTATATCAGAAATAATTATTGCGTGGATCGTAGTTCACACATATGTCAAAAGTTGAAAAGATAAAAAGTGTGTAGCTTATCTTGCAAGATTAATCATATAGAAAGAGAGTAGAGCTGTCAAAATGAACTTAGCCTGTTTCGCATGAAGTACAACGAGTCAATATCGTCTCCACTGAGATTCGAACCCACCCCCTCCCATGTGAAGGTGCAACCGGGTGCCACTAGACCACAAGGTCTTTTGCCCAGCCCACCTAATTTAAAAAATATATATATTAGCTATAGGCGTATAACCTATAGTCTATTAGTCATTTACTCATTTCAGGAGTGTCAAATATTTTAGATGGGGGCAAAAAAAAGTATTATGTATGATATTTTTTTTTTTATAAATAAAAATTGGGGGGTGATGGGGGAAGGGCCCACAGCAAACACATGCCTCCGAGTATTAACTTTGAACATATGGAATAATTATTACTCCATATTTAATATTAAATAAAATAAAATAAAGTTATGACTATTGTTTTGGTGGTTGTGCACTTTGGTAGAAGTGTTTTGGTACAACAATTAATTATGTTAAGCAAGAGGATAAGATAATTGGAAGCATTAGTGTATGTGATGTTGATGTGGTGAAATTTGGATCAAGTTGGATTACAGTTGGGAGAAGTTGGCGTTTATCTCATTGGACCATGTGTGGAAAAATATCAATTGCAATACTAGTGAGAGGTGGAAGTTAAAACATTTAATATTTTATTTTACAAAAAAAATAAATGCATATGATAATTAATTAAATGGTATATATACTTACTAAGTAGATTGTTACTACAAATTGCAAGATGGTAGGTTTTTGCAGTGTGAGTATATTATGTAAAAGAGATTCGGGTCAAATATTATCGGTGTAATGTGACCTAATCTAAACAGTTTTTTTCGCGCATGTGCCAAAAGAGGGTCAAGTTTAAATTCTTGAACCAGGGCATCGCGGTTAGGGAGTCTAGAGACTTTAGTAGGGCCTTAGGAAATGATTTATTTATTTATTATTTTTTTTTTGTGTTTAACAACCTGTCAAAGACCTTGTGGTCTAGTGGCACCCGGTTGCACCCCATGTGAGAGGGGGTGGGTTCGAGTTTGGTTGAGAACGTAGCTATAGACATATACTACACTGTAAAAACAACATGTCCACCCTTGCACCACTGCCAGTAATGACCATAAATATTAAATTAGTCTTGTAACAGTGAAGATATAGAATGTTATACCAAAAAAAAAAAAAAAAACACTATAGGTCATGTAATAAAATACACATTAATATATAATTTTAAAAAGAAAATGTGGATGAGACATTTCATATTTTGAATGATTAGTGTTAATAGACTCCTCATGTCCTTGACTAGTTAGGCTCCTAGCCTATGAGGCGCAGAGGTGGTACAATATAAATTTGGAAAACATTTAGGATTTTCTTTTTTGGTAAGAGGAGATTTTTTTAATTAAAAAAATAAGAAAAATAGAAAGTTGAAATAAAAAATTGTATTTTTTTGAAAAGAAAAAATTGTATTTAAAACTAAATGTTTTTAAAATTAGAAAATAAAAAATAACAAATCTTTATTTTAAAAATTAACAAATATATTTTTAAAAAAATATTTGTTTCATTTTTTCCAAGTATAAGAAACATACCTAATTTACTTATAATCACTGTTTCACGTGTGTATTTATATATTTACCATTACTTATATATCTTCACCACCTAGCCATCCTCACCCCTCCCCCTCCTCCCACCACCACTATGATTACATATATCAATGTATAAAAATTAATGTTTTTTTTTTCTCGTTAGTACCTATTTATACGGTTAGCTACTTGACTACTTCTGTACCCCATCACGACGACTATATATTTTTTTTTCTCTATTGGGCGGGGTACTTGGGCTTGGGTTGTCAGCGTCGCAGTGGTCTACCCGTTAGGCTTGCCAAGTGCCCGATGAAGTCCCAAAAGGCGTGGTGACCCCAATATGTATGACAATTTAATCAAAGTTATGAAGTAATATTTATGGTGGCAATCAAGCATTATACAAGAAAGTCAATAACATGGCGATCTTACAATTATGAAAGAATAATCAAGTCAATCTAAATCTCCTCCACAACCTAAATATCTCAATATTTCCTAAATCACCCACTCCTACCTCAATATCTTTACATTTTCTAAATCACCTCCTCATTCCATTAAATATTACAGTATACCATAAATACACAATTATCATACGAAAACCCAATTACTATATGCAGTACTACTTTCCCACTATAAAAGGCTATAATCGAAGACAAGAATGATCATCCTAAAAGAATCCTCTTCGTCGCTCCTCCATGTCTCTCCACTAGCTCAATCAATAGACACGAGAAGCTTTTCTTCTTCCCAAAATTTCATGCAAAAAACGTACATGTACAAAATTACTTCAAAGATAGTAAATTTTGGCTTGACAATACCGTAAAAGTCTCATAATTTTTAACTTTCTATTTTCATATTAAAATATTGTGTCCAATTTATTTTTCTTCAACTTATTTATATTTTATTTCGTCATCCGACCAATTATGTTGGTCAACCCATAACTGCCCAAAAATCGTAAAACCAACCATTAATATAATTGATTATTTTACACACCACTAACTATATCCACCATGCTACATTTACCTGGCCCATCACAACATACATATTCACTCCAACATTACCAAGAAAACCCATCACTCACATTAAATTTTGAATAATTTCATATTTTTTAAATTAGAAATGTAGTTGAATACAAACATGTGTTTTTTTTTTAAAAAAAAAAAATAAAATTCCAACGAATAATAATCATTTATTATTATAATTTTTTTTAAAAAAAAAAAAACTAAAGTAAAGGGCAACTCGGTAAAGATGTAAGTCTTTAGAGTTGACCTTTAGTTGGTACTAGGCATTTCCATATGGGCCATCCATATACCAAATTAATTGGACTAGGGCCCAATAAGAGACAAATTTGTGGACCCAAAAACTCCATAAATTTTATACGGAACCTGTACTTGACTGTAGCAGACCAACAGTGACAACATCACTATAATTTCTTACTTCTTATTTATTTATTTATTTGATTTATTTTGGTAATGCGAGTAGGAATGACAATAACGCGGAGTGGGGAAGGAGGCATATTCCTCGCCCCCACCCTAAAACCTTACAAAATGTTCGTATCGTCAATGTTTTTCTAGGTCATTCTCTGTTGTTCGTTTATGCTAATTAAAAAAAAAAAGTTTGTATAGTACACCTAGTAAAACGGTGTTTACTAGGCGCTTTGAGAGCGGTTGCGAAGTGGCTATTACTCTCTGTTGAATGTACATAATTTGCTAATTGAATGTACATAATACGTTAACTATGTACATAATTTGAATGTCGTTTTAAATTAAAATCTACAATATAAGATAGTTTGAAAAATGCATCCATCCATTCACCTCTCCCCCCGTTGACCTATTGTTATATATCGAATTATAGATCTCATATGGAAGATCCTAGCTAACAAGCAAGACATATTTTAAAATATAAAATTTCAAATTTCTTGAAAAAAGATGGTATGTGACAACTTTAGACATTATAAATAAAAAAGATGGTATGGGACAACTTTAAACATTATAAATAGCGCAACAACGTTCATTTTAACGTTAAAATGATTCAGTATTCGACCCCTTTGAAAAAGATTTGCATCAAATTAAATGCTCCACCGTTTTGGTGTTTTATACCGCCTTCCTTAGAGATGGCTTAACAATGCTAAATGCCATTTTTTTTAGTACTACTGACTCTGTTACAATGTAGTATCTGTTCATAGCTACTTTCTCAACCTACTGAAGCACAAAGAGTCAACAGTTGCCTCCACTGAGACTCGAACTCACTCCCATCAGTCATGTGTGTGTATATATATTATGAGCATATTAGTTTATATATCCACCATCTTACTACCTACCATTATTCATTTTATAACCCACTATTGATGGCAGGCCAATTGCTTGGGCCTTTTGCAACCTATCCACAATATGATGGATTGAGTTTTCATTATTTGAAGAATACGAAATCATAGTACTGTGACGTGTGATGTGGATATCATTGTTGAGCATAAATAATATATAAACATAAATGTGCAGTCCAACTACTAGTTTAGACTTTTAGTTGAGATGGAACACATGTTAAAGCGGGTCACAAGGTGCTTGGCGAAGAAGAAAAAAAACTCTACTCATGAATATATTAGGATTTATTAAATAGCTTTCTAATATCCTCAAGAACTAAATCGAAAGAAGGAACATAATTAACGAAATTTGATAGTAAAAAAAAAATGAGGGTACAATTGGGTGAATTTTTCAAACTGCGGACCTAATTGAATAAAAGCACAGAAGTCAAGAGACTTATATTAACTCCTTTATAAAGACTTCTTTTTAAAAAAATAAAAATAAGAATTAATAACATTATACATTAAATGCTCTCTAGCTAGTCAGAAAATGTCATTTATGTTTCCTTGAAATATGTCCCAAAAATGCCAAAATGTTATTCCTTTTGCCTTGTGGGGAAGGCAAGACGAGTACAATTTACTGCTCCAATTATATATTTTAAAAATTATCTAGTACATTTAGAGGATATATATTATTTCCTTTTTCAATAATTTTATCACCAATGTCATTAAATATTATTAAAATAAACATACTATTTTATTTTTGTCTATGACAAATATGACTATTATAAGTTATAACAGTCAAGTCTAGGTTATAAACAAATTAAATACATTAAATTCAATTCGTGATTTGAAGTCATAACTCATATAGTCTTGAACTTATCGGTTGTTTGGCAGATTGCTCGAGCTGCTACATCGGCGACGCCGCATGCCGATTAGTGGACGAAGCGAGAACAACGGCGAGAGCAAGTCGCCGCGTGCCAATCAGTGGACGAAGCGAGAACAGCTCATTCGGGAGTCTTCCCCAAAGGGAATTCGATTGTTTAATGAAAACAAAGCATTGCGATGGTCCTTGTGGATGCTAACACAACTCTAAATGTCAAAATGAAGAAATTCAACCCAGCGCGGGTAAACAGCGGGAGTGACTATGACTCGCCTAAGGTAGCCAAATGTCTCATCACTAATCTATATTTAATGACGCGCAGATTAACGAGATTTCCACTGTTCCTGTCTACTATCCAGCGAAACCACAACCAAGCTATAAACTTGACAGAATCAGCCGGGAAAGAAGACCTAGTCGCATGGCATATCTGCTGCTAAACTATATATATAGATCAGATAACCATGTTATGATTAAGTAGTTAGTAATTATTAACAATAACAAGAATGAAACAAATTAAAACCATTGCTAATTTTCATTAAATCAGCACAAGTTTATTAACAAAAGAGCAGCCACTAGGCAGGCATGCAGGGAAAAGCAGCTACCAAAATCAAGATTAACACAAACGCGAAGAAAGAGACGATAATAACAATGGCAGATCGAGCTTCAATTCAGTCCCAAATCCCCACCTCCATGAACCCATCTTCAGTAGCGCACCCCCTAAACATGCCATTACAGTTAAACCCATAAGCCACCTCCCCCTTATTCGACACCGCGATCATCCCGGCGAAACCCTTATCCAGCCGCTTCTTCACCACGAAATCCACCGCCTCCTGGAGGCCCAGCCCCTTGTACTCCATCACCGCCGCCACGTCACGCGCCAGCGTGCCGCGTATGATGGCCTCGCCTTCCCCCGTGCACGAGACGCCGCAGAGATCGCACGCGTACGTCCCCGCGCCGATCAGCGGCGAGTCCCCGATCCGCCCGCTCATCTTGTTCATTAGTCCCCCTGTGGACGTCGCCGCCGCGCACCGCCCTTGCGCGTCCACCACCACGCACCCCACCGTCTCCGGCGCGTACACGCTTATCGGTAGTCCGTTCATCAGTATTGGGCTCTCCGTGGCTCCGCCGCAGGTTGTCTCCAATCCCACTGTCGGGATTCTGTAGTCGAACTGTATATAGAGATAGTCAGTAAATGCTTTATGAAAGAAAAAAAAAAAAAATTAAAGACTAATTCTAATAAAGTCAGACAAAATCTAACCACACAACTTAAACTAAACAAACTGAACTAATATATACACTTGTTCCATTCATATTAAAATCCTAATAAATATATTAATGGGAAATTCTTCTTTTTTTTTTTAATAATATGAAACATATACAAAAGCATTAAAGATTCTTGTAATATTTAATAAAAAAGATAGTGTTGAGAGAATATACTAGGATGGTGTTGGCTTCTTTAGCCAATTTGAGCATTCCAACGTTGTCCTCAGTGATGAAGTATGAATTGTCCACCAATTCCACTCCCTACGCAAAACACAGAAAGCAGCTCAGTTAATCACAGAAGTAAAATATAAGAATAGATAAAAGACTGGAAAATAAATTAATTTAAATTTTTATAATCGACCAGTTCAAACTAAGATAATTGTAAGCCAACAAACACTAAGAGTGAATTTGGAACTTAATTTGTAAAGAAAATATATTATAATATAAAGGGAATGAATTAATTTAATAAATAATTAAATTCGCTTGAAAGATCTTCTACATATAGGTTGATAAACATGCTGATATGTACACGTGAAATCTTGAATCTATGACCTCAAAAAAAAGTCAATCTGTAGCCGGTAGCCCTGCTGATTTATCTCAACAAATTTATTTTTCTTTTTTTCTCTTTTTAATAATAATTATTAATTCTATAAAATTTATTGCTAAAATTAAATGAACCTGTTTTTTAGCAAATTCTTCGGCACCAGAGAAGGCCAGGTAAGAGTGAGGTGACTTGTCCATGACGAGGCGAGCCAGCGAGATGGGGTTCTTCACGGTGGTGACGCCGGAAACGGCGCCGCACCGGCGACCTTCCCCGTCCATGATGCTGGCTTCCATCTCCACCGTACCTTTCTCCGTCAGCGCAGATCCACGCCCGGAGTTGAAGAATGGGTCTGTTTCCAGTTCTCGCACCTACAAAACCACCAAACACATTTTACATTTTTTTTACCATCAAAATTTATTATATGGTTGGGATTTAATGCCTCAATCCTTAACGTCCATATTACATGCAAAAAAAAATTAATAATAATTATTATTATTTACTTTACAACTACCACCTAACTCTTCATGCATAATGTGCATTGCACGGGTAATTTACTAGTAATAATAATAATAAAGTTTTTTTATTTTTCCACACGGTCACGGTGATTCAGGGCCTACTAAATATGAGAGCCTACTATATATGTTTGTAATCTACCAGGAACCAATTGAACTGGTTGTGCATTATGTGTTAAATGATTTTTAAAAAATATATTTAGGATAATTATTAAATATTTCATGGAACAGAAACCCGACAAAATAGGGGAAACCTAATGTAAATCAAATTAACGTAAAAAAATCCGAGAAAACAGGGCGGCGGAAATGGTGATCGGAAAAGAGGAGAGAGAGAGGGAGAGAGAGAAACGTACGACGAGTTCGACGACGTCGATGGCGGGGAGAGATGCGCGGAGGGCGGAGATGCCAAGATTGAGGCAGCGAGTTAGGAGTTGTTTGGCTGCTTCTTGGCGTTCGAGTGGGAGGTTAGGGTCAACGCCAGCGCCGCCGTGCACCGCTATAGCCCAACCGCCCATTTTTTCTCTCTTCTCTTCTCTCTCAATCTCTCCGCCCTGACGCTAATGATTTCTGTGCGCTGCTTTGTTTCGCCATCGCTTCAGGCCCGCCCTAAATATAGACCGCGGCCCCGAAGGTGGCGGGGTGTAATTTGTAATTTATTCGGAATAACCAAGCCCATTTTCGGAATTTTAGATTTAATCCGCCCCCTGTACCAACCACGCGCTTCATTAAAACCGTTCATCTGACACATCTTCACCTGTCGCGGGTTTTGTGCACGTGTGATTTCTCCGATGATGCAATTGCCACGTATGAATGTTTCTATCTTTTAATTCATATTTATCTTGCAATATTTATGATGCATCAAAATTGAATTACTGACCCTTTTAGTCCCTAGACTGTATAGTAATTATTAAATTGGTTTTCGATTAATAATTTTGATCAATTGATTCTTTAATTATTGATTTTATAATTGATTTGATCCTCCTTCCAACTGATTAAGGACTAATTTAGTAATTACGGAGGATCAAATTGATTACGAAATCAATAGTTGAGGATTTAATTGATCAAAATTACTATTCGATGATCAATTTAATAATTACAGCATTATCACTAGACCAAAATGATCATTAATTCATTAAAATTTATCTAGGATTAGTGTTTTTTCCATTAATAAAGAAATATTTTTTCTTTGAAATATTTGATAATTCGTTCCCATATTTTGCTTCCCATTTCCATATACATATGCAAAAATCATTAAAATTGCATAATATCAGTCCAAATTGAAATAACTTAAAAAAAAAAGCATTATTTACGATGAATCTAAACCCTCCATTTCTCATATACGATACTCATATATTTCCACCAATCATACGTCGTCCTTTAACTTTCGTACTACAACCCTATCCTTATTATAGTTCGAATCAGTTCTCGAATCATGAAAATCTAGTCCATACAAAATAATTAATTAATAGCAGATTCATATATAATATAACCAATTACATGATTATATAGACATACGTACATATAAACAATCCATAGCCATAGAATGAAAAAGGGGCTTGCTTTAACAAAATTGATTGATGATAGGGAAGGTGCATCTTATGCAGATTCCAGATCGAGTGATGGGACCAAACAAGATTCCATTACAGATAATGTTACATAAAATAAATCGACCTCACAACATCCCAGAATTTAGGAGTGTATATGTATTATGTATATATGTACCCAACCTCTCTGCACAATGTGTTTTCTTAATCGACTTTGTCCGCTGGTATACATTTTCTTATTGCGAAAACGACCCAATCTTTTGTACCTTATCATCCTCACAATTGTTATATATTGTGGTCAGTGTATCATGTCTTTTTTAAATACGCGAGATTTGTCAATTTATGTTACACATTATCAAATTTTTTAAGTTTTGGGTTTCTCGCTGACCCTTCGTGTCTTTAGTTGGAATTGACTCCACATAGCTGCTAAAGTAAGACATTCAAGGTAATTCTTGAACAATTGAGTCAGGAAATCATGATTTACATAGCAAAATAGACTATCAACATATGAATTCAGTTTTAGTGTACTACTTGTTTATTTTTGAAGATTCATTTTAGTATATTACTTAATAAAAATGAATTTTTGAGTACATTAAAATAATCTTAGAATAAATATTTAAGAGTGGCTCAATTCACAATGTGCATCTTAATTCATGTTTAATTTATTTTATCTTCAATAAAGCAAAATAGATACTTTTTATTTTTTAAATGATGACTCAATTTCCAATGAGTCTTAGGGCAGCAATTGAAACGAAATTCAACGTTTTTTTTTCCATCCCTTTTTGGTTAGGACAGATGAGGTGATGGCAATTGTAATATATGGAAGATATTTTGGTTTGGACTAAATTACTTTCCTATTTTAGATTTATAAGTAGCGGTTCACTTTTATTTTTTTTACTTAAAAAAATATTTTTATTTGATCTTAATATTATTGTAACATGATTATTTTTAATTATTTGTCAATAAAATCGTTTAAGTAGAGTTAAATATAAGGACATTTTGGTCTATCAGTATAAAAATGTTGAGTATAGCATATACGGAATATAAAATAATTAATCTGTAGTTTTACAATTATTAGTTTAAAATTTTGATATAATTGAGCTCAATTGGTAGGAAAAATTATAATTGCTAGTTATTTTTTCTTTACATAATTTTTATTTCTGTTTTTTTTTTTTCTTTTTTTTCTCTTTTCATTAGAGAGTACAATACGTATTCGTCAAGAATGATAACGATGATAGTGAAAGTCATTCCTTACAAATTTAGATATCATTCGTAAAGTCAAAAGTAGTTAAGCAAACAACAATAATAATTCAAAATTCATTTCTATATGTGTTTGAAACCCTAAATGACTAAACCCTTGTGTTTCATCTCAATCTCTCTCTCTTATCACATATAGTAAATCTTAAAACTTAATAAAATTAATGGTGTGTTTGAAAACCCGAAAAATGATTTCTTAAAATCATTTTCTAAATTTCTAGTGTTTGGGAGAGAATGGAAAATTAAAGTCAACAGAAAATGATTTCTAGTTGGGAAAATAACTTGGGTTTTCTAGAGAAAATGACTTCCCTTTTTTTTTCGGGAGAAGTCATTTTTCGGATCCAAACTCCTTCTTCGTCATGACTTCTTCCGAGAATGCTTCCTCTACTTTCTTCCAAAAATGTTTCCTCTGTTTTTTTCCGCCATCCTTCACTCTCTACCTTGATTGGTTTTCAACGAAATTAGACTGATTTCCGCGAGAAACCAGTACAAGCCAGACTGGTTTCGTCATAAACCAGTACAAACTAGATTGGTTTCCATCAACATTTACTGGTTTTCGATGAAAACCAATCTGGGTTGTACTGGTTTCCGTCGAAAACCAGTAGAAACAAGTATTCTTTTTTTTTATTTGGAAAAAAAATAGTTGGACAAAACATAGCTGTTGTAAAAAATTCTTTAGTTAATAACAATTAAATTTTTGCAATTTTTCTTATTTTTCAAAAAAATGAACCAAACACACAAAAACAGTTTTCTAAAATGCAACCAAACACGAGAAATAAAAATGTTTTAAGTCACTTTTTTGGTTTTCAAACGTATTCTAAAAGTAAAATAACGTACAAAATGGACTCAAATATAAATAAGAATACAAATAGATTTTAGATAGTTTGACAAAATAATATATTATAGATTTGAGGCACACTACCACAAAAGTAGGTAGCATAAAGAAGTTGAAAGAAATAAAGAATAGAAGGAAATGAGAGGTAGACAAGGCGTCACGGGTCAGGACTTCGTCTATATATATATCCGCCGTCGTAGCTAGGCGGCTACTAGTGGCGCTGCTACCTCCGGGTATCCGCCGTCTATTAATAAAAATAAATAAATAAATAACTGATACTGTATTCTTAGATGAAAATATATTATACTAATATGTTTTTACTTTATTTATTTATATTTGCAATTTCAAGGAATAATATATATTTCCATTAATACAAAGATACTTACCTTATAAATAGGTAAGAAATCACGAACTTTCTTTACTATCAAATAATCTTTAGTGTGAATTTTTATAATAACTCGATTTTTAACAAGCGCAGATACAAAAGCTTGTTAACATTTTTCTTTCGGTATATTACATTACACAAATAATTAGTTAATTAATACCAATAATAATTTGTTTAAACAAATTAAACGCTTAGGTGCAACCTCTCACGTGCATGGTTTAATTGGATTAGTATGGAGTCAAGATGATGTGCCTGTTCAATCTACCATAGCCTGCATATACTAATCCATGATTTCTTGCAAGGTTAGTTGTATTATTTTGTGTTCAACCATATTTAAAATAAAGATTTTTTTTTCAATATTGCATTCGCATTTTGCGGGTGAAATAAATCTAGTCGAGTGTCATATGGGAGCAACCCTTTTACAAACGTCAGTTTTAGGGTAATTCGTAGCCATACAAAAGAGATAAATCATGCTGGGAAGACTCTGTTATGCTCTGATACCAAATATCCAAGATTAAACACTTACCACTAAGTCAACTATAGCTAATAGCAAAAACGCAACGTAACAGTCAGTGTCATGTTTCAGTGGCAGGATGCTAGACTCGCTCAGCTCTCTAAGTTGCCAATTAATAAGACCTATGCAACAAGTTCGACCAAAAAGATATTAACAAAAATCAAATATGTAATTGACTTTCTAGTATGAAATTTATGTTTCTCCTACTTGACCATTCTTTCAGGACGTCTTGACCACATACTTAAAAAGATAAATTTGGAGGATACAATCTTTGAATTCATAGCATAGCTGCGTGTCTAAATCTGTTCTTGGAACATGCATGAATGTTTTCGGATGATGATATGATGTGTACAACCTTGAATTTGACCTTCTTCTTTAGGAAGACTCTTTGAATGCATGTAACCAACTTGTATTCAATGTCTGAATGACTCAACATTAAATGCTATTTTTGCCCACAAATTAAACTTAAATTTGTCCCTCACGAATAGTTTTAAATGCATATATTTAACAAATTTAGATTCGTCACGATGAATGCATCACAATTCTGTTTCGCATATCATATATACGTGTTTCAAATACTTTTTAAATTATTAAATACGAAATATATTTAATATTTTTTTACAGATTCATCCTCGTTGAGACTTAAGCTAAGGCTACCAATTTGAATTGTATTCATGTCAATTATACTATTCATTTGAAAAGTAAAAAACTAATACAAGATGCTCATTAGGAAAATCAATTATGAATCATTTTAATAAAAATACATAGTCAATTTTATAACTATTAAAATTTTTTATGTTTTTAATATTTATAAAAAAGAATCCTATTTTTTTAAAATGTTTTCCAGCAACCTTGAGCCTGAATGCGTGTGCGAACAAACGAATGCATTGTTAAGCATTTAAGAGAATTACAAAAATGTCACCGCATATTCTTCCATTTCATTGATTTTATGATTGTGCATTTAGAAACGTTTGACAGTGCATTTACAGATAATTGAAAGTACATTTTAAAATTGTTGTCGTGACACGAAGGAGGAAGATGGTGAGAATCAAGTAGTGTTTTTTAGTGCATTCAAAGCATTTCTAAATGCACTGTCAATATAATCATTTATAAATGCACAATCGTAATTACAAAAATGTCAGCGCTTCTTTTCTCTTTTTCATTGATTTTCAGCTTTTGATCATTCGTAGATGGACAGATCAAATTTGTTTGCACGTTCACACCTGGAAAGCCATCTACACCAAAGCCATGCTCTAAATATACACGCAAGCCGTATATACGCAAATTCCCCCCCCCCCCCCCCTCCCACCTCACCCCCGCATATTTTTTTTTTTTTTTGCTTTTTTTTTTTTTGGCCTAATAATTGTGTTGAATGTGGAAGACGATGCAGAGAGCACATTTGACCAACAACACATCAAGTTTCCTTTCCTTCCCTAGTAAGACCTGTCCATACACATCAGAAAATGACACCAATTTTATTTGCAGCCATAAAACGTACCACATAATTATTTATATATACTCCGTCAAATGGAATTCATACAAAGGAAATAATAAAAACATTTTAATAATATTTTACTGTTTGGATGGTCAAAATTTTTAAGAATTAAAATACATAAGAAATTTAAGGATTTTTTTTCGTAATATTGAAATTAAAATCCTGAAAAAAAACATTTTTTTTCCACCAATCAACATAAAATTTCGAATTTTAATATTAATAAATAAAAGAATTTGCTAACTGTTATGATAACACTCCTATTATCCTTATGATTAACGAATCAAACTCCGATATAGAAGAATTTCTTTTATCGGTTCCTTTGTTAGGTTTCATCACAAACTCAGGGATCTAATCTATCAGACCTTTTTAGATACCTATCCTTATTCTGTGCAAAATATGTCATCTGTACATGCCGCTTTATGCGCCCCAAAACATTAATTATCCTAAGATTATAGCTAAGAAGTAGGTATTAATTATATTTCTAATTTAATAATTTTTTTTAGTTCGGTAATTTAATAATTAATATATTATGGAGTCAAATTAATATTTACTGAATTATAATTCTGTTGATTGTCTATAATTCTTTATAATTCAAAAAGGGTGAACTCACCTGAACAATGGCACGTATATAAAATTCTATTAATTAATCATAATGTAGCACTATTGCTATTGTTAGTAGAGTAGTAATATATATAATGCGGAGAATCTATCCTTGATATTTTCTACAACCTTTTCATTCACAGAAAAAGACATAATGTTCCATTTTTAAATCAACAATGGTATGCCAATCATCAATACTTTTGTGTCTAAATTTGTACCATCTAATATATAGTTTTGAATAATAATACCATATTTTGCAACCTGATATTTTTCCGAATCATTCGAGACTTGACTGAACAAGACTAATTTATGGTGTCACGTCAATTTTATAAGAAATTATGCGATAATATTTAAGTCGATGTTAAGACCTAGCTTTCGTGGTAGTGTTGGGTTCTTGATTTGAATGACATAAGCTTTATGGAATCCTTCAATTTTTTTTTATTTTTTTTTAATAATTATATTTATATTTATCTTTGTTTATTTTTATTTTTATTTTTATTTCTAAGTTTTCTCCATGGGAAACTGTGAACTCTGCACATGCAAATGTCCACTTCTAGCAATTTGGTGTTTTGGTTCCGTAAGAATATACTCTGTAAAAAGTTAAAACCACTAGTGGTCGTTTTGTTTTACGAGAGAATCTGATTAAAAAAAACAATATCAGTATATCACAACCGACATTGTGGCTGCGGTTAAAATGTTAAATAATATTTATTTATTACAGTATTTTGGTGGAGTGGCCGAGGAGTAAAAGATTCATGAATATATATACAAGGATGTTTTTTTGTCTTCTGCGACATTGTTGCACGAGCTAGCAAGCAGTAGTATTATTTTAGGGTAATCAAACTTTGGAATATTTGGTCACGGCCTTAGAGGTGGCAACATGCAATTATATATAAATATAAATACCATGCATGCAGCCAACACAATTGCAGTATTGGTTTATTCAAGTTGTATCAAGAAAGATAATTTTGTTATTAACAAGCATAAAAAATAATGGGAAGGGTTTTGGTGTTAGGAATGTAAGCTAGTTAAACTATTAGAATTCAATGATCAATTAATGTTTGAATTTAATCTGATTATTGACGAGCAATAGTTAAGCTTGAATAGCTTAAGTAATGAATCAAGATGAATTTGAGTATTTTATTATTATTATTATTATTATTATTATTATTATTATTATTATTATTATTATTATTATTATTATATAACAAATAATATGTTAATTTTTAAGAAAAAAAAAACAAACAGAAAAAATGCAATTTTTAACTTTCAACAAAATAGAAAATGGTAGTTTCTTGACCTTCACCGGCCTAAACCTTAGAAAATTAAATTATTTTTCAAATATATAAATGAGCCATTTTTTAAAAATTATTTTTTCAGATTTCCAAACTAACCCTATCATTTGAATAGTTTTCCCTTTTTTCTTTTTACCTTTTGGGTACAGATGTATAGTTGAAGATCTAGTAAGATGTATTCTATCACTTCATAATGACCTTTTATTGAAGTGTTAGTGCACTAATGCTTGTTTTCAGGGCTTTTTATCCTGAGGATTAGTCAGTGCAGAAAAATTTTGAAAAACTGTCACCCATATATACAAGAGACTGGCCCGGATGAATCAAATTGCATGAAAAATAATAACCTTTTAATATATATATATATATATATATATATATATATATATATATATATATATATATAATTTATTTTCTTTTACATTGTGACAAAAAAATCACTTTTAACCTTCAAGTATTGTGATTATGTCCCAATTAGTTTTTCTAATTTTATAACATTATATCATTGGCTTTCATTTGCTTATTGTCACAATTAGTCTTTATTTTAAAATTTTGTTATTCAATTTAGCCATTTAATAAAAATGACTAATATGCAATTTTATCATTTAACTAAAATAGTTTACAAGAGAAGAAGAGAAGTTATATATAGAGGCAAGAGGATGCTAAAATTACATGATAACCCTCTTTACTAAAGGATAAATGATAAAATTTTAGATGAATGATTAATTGTGGTAACCAAATAAAAGTTAAGCCTGTAATTATACAAATTTTTTTAAAAAAATAAGAATGTTACAATAGTCGATAACTAAGCGAATTGAAGATAAAATTCCCTCTTCCAAAGAATAACTAAAGATTACCATTATATTTGGTGGGGTATTGCTTCCAAATTTAATTCTAGCACATGCAGCATTCATGCATTATCGTTCTTTTTTTAAAAACTTTTATTTATTTATTATTACTTTTGTTATCTTTAGAGGAATAAAAGCTAGCAAGCTCAATGAGATAATCAACTTTTATATGAAAAATTTTGAATCAAATCTTTTAATTTTTTTTTTAATTAGAGTTAAACTCTATCGTTCAAACACAACACGCACTAAATTCATTTCAGTTTCACGGCTCACGATCATGTCAACCATCAGATATCATAGACATCAGCAACATATCAGCTATGAAAGTGGATGTTGACAATAAACATTTGTGGAGATTATGAAATTATAACCTATACTTTAATTTGTACTTGGAATATTTACCAAATTGAAAATATATAGTGTATAGTATTTATAGTCGATGTCAATCGGACTGTGACAGCAAATGCTTGTTTTAGCCAATGCCGTCTCTTCTCTTGACATGAGGGCAAGAAAGAAGCAGTCAAGCTCAAGCTATGATAGTGTGTGATGTTTTAATATTCTTTGTTGGGAAAATTACACATTTAATTTGGTTTCAAGGTATAGAGTAATAACGGATACAATCCTTATATTATACATATATGTGTCACCTTTAATTTTAAGCTTTGATCGAATTGCCCGTAAAATCTATTAATAGATCTGCCAAAATATACCGTTACTTTTCAAAAACTCTAATTCGTCAAGGTTATTGCTAATGAAATTTCATCATCTTCTATTTTTCGATCTTTTCCCACCAAGGCCAGGTCACATTCCAACTCCAACTACACTAATTTTTTAAAAGTTTCCATTAGGGCAATGGATATTAGTGTGCTGTGTTTTTGACTACTTTTTGCATTGTTGGCCATTAAATTGTGGGGTTGAAGTGAAAGAAGAAAGAAAACTAGGATATGAAATTCTATTACTAGATAAAGTTGATGCAAAAATTGGTAGTCCTTTGGTATTTTTGAAATATATACTAAAATTGATCATTAATTTGCAACTAAATAACCGATTCAAATATGTACTCGACAGCCTCGACTACACATTTGTTATTTAATTTAGTCATCATTTCATTTTTTTGATAAAATACAAGCTCAATGTTGGAAATTTAAGCTACATATATAAAATTATTTAACAATTATAATTTGACTAATATACAATCAATACAAGTAGATAATCGTCAATATTTTATTAGAACCTTGGAGTGTTGGAGTTAAAGCTAGGAGGAAATGGAGTTGTAACATTCTATCTTAAAGTTATGTTAGTGATAACCACATATAATATTTCATTTCTCATGTATGTGATCATATCCTAACTAAGAGGTAAAACCTAACTATATATGTATAGGAATGTCAATTGCGCTTGCTCAATGGGTGAACTCATTTCTTCGCCCTGACGGGACGAGGATGGAGATGAAATTCAGGAAACAATCATGGGTGGGGCGGGATGGGAGGAACTTTTAAATCTCCGCTGCGAACATGGATGAGGATGGGGAGAGCACTTCCTACTTCGCATAGATTTTGAGAAGGGGACAAGAAAAAAAAAAAAAAAAAAACCAACAATGCACTTACCGTTTTATATATACAAAAAACCTCCACCACTGCTCGAGTCATTAGTTCTTGCCTAATTCCTGAATCTTTTTCCGAGAGGCACGGGAGTTGGCCCAGGGGGAATAATCACTTTTGAAAATCGAATCCGGGTTCTCCTGAAATTCTTCCCCGTAAAGAGGGCTCACTTGCCACTTGTGCTACCCCATTGAGTTTAATTCCTAAACTTCTGAGTGGCTTTCTAATAGTCTAATAATTATTTTATTGAATTTGACGGCTTGACTTAGTATAATGTAGATAATAATCTCAACAAAGTCTAATATGAGAGTTTTGTTGTGCCCATATTTCATATTTGGTCCAAACTTGGAGGTGTCCTTATTAAGCATAGACTTGTGGGTGTTTGGAGTGAGTAGGCCATGTACAAGTTTTCAATCCAGTTTTGTATCTAATGGGCTGAATAATGGCCACTAACACTATAGAGAAATTATATGGTCTTATTTCAACTTATATTGTGTCACTAATGGACCGGTAGTATATCAATCAATTATTATAATTTGATTCTTAATTTTCATTTTAGTATTTTTACGAAATAGTGGAAATACTGATTTTAGTTTTTTAATTGTTGACTTGAACCTAGTGATCATTCAATTGTTTTTTTTTTTTTTTTTTTTTTTAAAGAAAGTAATAGCTTTGATAATGTTGGGCTTTGGTGGACACCGTTCTATTAGCCCTCTTTAACAACACTATTAATACATCCAATTGTTATACTATGAACTATGGACTAAGGTTCATATTGCATTGTAAATCCTGATATAAAAATTATATATCTTCAGTTAACACATTTTGTACATACAGTTAACAGTTTATGAACTTTCTATACACGTAAACAAATAACTTCATAATTACTGACACAATAGCTACAGGTACAGAAACTGTCAACTGCAGGTACAGAATATGTCAATTACAGATACAATGTAAGGTAGACCCTGGTCCATAATATAATTTGCCTAATACATCTGCATTATACAATAAAGAATACATTTACAAGTTACTTCATCCATCAAAAAATATATATTTGGTCCACTAGTTGATTTGATCGATGACAGATTATAAATTGGTGTGACAAGTTATAATACAATTTTAATTAGTCATCACTCCCAACTAACACGAAATCTTTTTGGATGACTAGACCGGGAATGAAGAGGGAAATCATACCGTAACCACTGCTTAAGGTGTTCATTAAGTAAATTTAGTTTCAATATAATCCACAAACTGGTCATACAGGCTCGATTGAGAGCATAGCGACAAATTAAATTTGTAAGAGCATGGATACCATTAGTTTTTATGAGGTTATTGTCAGATAAATGTCAACATGACATGAGAGAAGAGAGGAGAGAGGGTGGGAGGAGAGCATATGCAAATGAAGGAGTTTATTGCAGGCCAATGGGCCCCACTGAGACAAATCAACAGAACGGGTGAGCGCCACTTATCGCGTCCGCTGGGCACGTTAGGCACACCTGACTTTCTGTATATTTTAATTTTTTTTTTAAATCATATTTGTTTTATTTTTTTTTTACTGTCCTCCCATTTTCTCTTTCCTAATCACACTTACAAAAACTTCTCAAAAAATGGCGAAATAACTCCATTGATAAGGATGCTTTAATATGAGAATTGTGCTTTAATCCATCTATTCGACCATCCATTTTGGTGTTTAATTTGAGCAGTGAAATGTCGAGATCTTGCTTTTGGCAGTGTTTCTCTGCCCAATTCACACAGACCAGACATGCACAGTTGAGGCCTAAAAGCCTAGAGCCTTTAATTTAAGCCTAAGTGCAGAAAAAGCAAAGTTGGGGCCATTATTCATTGCCAATATGATCCACTTACTGCCACTGTAAGACTGCAACTGAGGCCCATCTTCTTCAGGACCACTGCTACTAGGCCATTTATGTCCTTCTTGCTCTCCACATGCATCTCATCTCATCTTCTTCTTAATCAAGTTTTGATTATCAACATTAGCTTGCTTCCTCACTTAGGGACACATAGCTCTCGGCCATAGCTTAGTAGTGGCAAGATTAGAATAAGGCAATTAAGTGTTAATATTGTTGAGTGTCCATCGGGTCGGCCGAGTTCAGCCTCTGTTCGAATCGAGACGTAGCGTTGTGGCTTATCATGAGGATGTGGTTAAATGGTTAATATCCACCTGCTTATCAACTGGTTTTAAGTAGGATATAGTAACCAGCATATAGCCAAACAACTATGTGGTTAAGTGTGTTTGACTTACAGTAGTCACTGGATGAGTGACCCACTAGAAAGTAACCATAGTGCCGTGCTAACCGGAACCCTAGTGGTTGCCGGCCTTCTCTGATTGTCGGTCGATTTGTTGCTGAAAATGTCTTTGGAGTTTGCCGGGATCGATGTTGACCGAAACCCTACGTGCGACAAAATGTCGTCGGTGTTTGCCGGGATGTTGACCGAAACCCTAGTGACCTGTAATAGCATGTCAGTATTGATTTTCCGGCTTTATTGCACTAAAATGAGATGTTGATGAGTTTAATTGCAACTTTAAAAAGTTCAGGAAATTAATTGACTTTTTAGGTAAAGTTCGAGAGCCTTCCCCTACAACTTATAATACCAATACAATTTTCATGAGCTAATAAATCACTTTGATCTTCGGACTAATCGAGTATTAAAGGATACTAACCCAACACATTTATATTCTCTTTTTAAGGGAAACTAGAAGTTATGGTTTTAGTTACCTTGAAATGAAACGAAGGTGAAAATATATGGAATGTACATATAAGGACTGTGAAAGGTTGGACCATTTTGAATTGGCAGAAATAATGTAGCTTAGAGGCTCCATAAATTCCAAAGCACATATGACCAGCTGAGAACGAAAGACCTACACTACACTGTCTTCACTTGGGGCATATATACTTGAATGTATGTATGTTATCCAGATTGGCATTTAACAGAGATAAAGACACTTCAGAGACTGCACAGATAAACACCCTAATTGAAGCTCAAAAATCCCATTGGATTCTCTTCTTGTGGTATTCAATTCCAACATCCTAATCTCTTCTATTTACATTGGTTTGGATCGGAGCGTTTCATGTGAAGAACAAATCATGTTCTACCACCATGGGTGTGTTAGTGGCAACAAGTTTGAATTCGACTCGACTTAGTAAAACTCCGTCTAAACAGTTACATTCGATCAAATATTTAACAATCACCTATTTTACCAAGAAACGTTCTAGTAGTTGTGCAGATCAGATCGATTTGATGACTACTTCCTTAGAACATCCATATCAGTTTAGATTTTTGTACAATTTTTTAAAAGCCACATTGGAGATCAATTTGATCACCTATTTTACCAAAAAATCCTCTAATAAGGGTGCAGATCTGATGACCACTTCTTTCTTTGTGTCATCGCTTTTAGGGTTGCATAATTCTGAATAATCACCTGACGATGATGTCTACCCCTTTGTCGGTAGCTAATACTATACAGGTGTATTTGTCTAGATTCATGTAGCCTCTTCTTTGTGCGTTTAATACGGAGAAAATGAAGATTATAATATAAGTTTTAACCGTATATACTAAGATTTAGAACAAACAACATATCGAATTTACCACCACCAAACAATAATGAATAGGAGATGGAGAAGAAAGAAAGTATCGTAATTGACAATTATGCCAATCACGTAAGGAATGTGTATTCCCTGGCAAATGGCAATATATGCAGATAGATAGATGGTCAGTGTCGCATTGCAATTGCTTTTATTATCTTCTTCCAAAATGAGCCCTAGTTTAGTTCCAATCAATCAATATTCCATGCCAGATATGGGCCCTTTTCATTAATATTCTTTGCAGTCCAGATCTTGTTTCCATCCAGGATAATCAATTCCCTCATCTTCAATTCTATATAATACACTCAAACCACCAAAATTGTTTGGTTTGTTTCGACAAATATAAGAAAATATATTAAAAGAGATATGTAGAATTATTCCCATCCCAAAGTCATGTATATGTTTGCTGGGATAAGTTATGGAATGTGCACTGGTGTTTATTGTCTATGAGTTTGGTATATGCACACTGACTTTGTTGAGTAGTTGCATAATTCTATGGTATGAAAAAAAAATAATAATAAAGATATGTTAATTATTGATCGAATGTGACTTATTCATTTTTTTTTTGAAGGAAACTCCACAACCTTTTCGGGTGTTAATAAATCCTGCCTTGTGACCCTAGCCGGCAAAGGACCTCGATCAAGGAAGTAAACCAGCCTATGTTACCCATAGCTGACCGACTCAAATTAAAGGGACAAGGATTCGAACTCATGACTTTTTGGTTACAAAAGTGTGGATCTCTTCTCATCTTGGTTGGGGTTACCCCAATGTGACGTATTCTTGCTCTGATGAGTAAATACGTGCTACCATTAACTAATTCCCTCTCTTGCCCACAAGGAGTGACCGATTCAAGTGAATGAAGCGTGATTCTTGTAGTTAAAGATCACAATTTTAATTCTTGTCAACACCTTCCAGGTCGAGCCCGTTGCACAAATCTTTCTTAGTGTGATTTAGCTCTCCTTTAAAGTTTGTGAGCTATTATACAGGAATCAAAGAATTAAACCAGTCTAGATTACTCATAGCTGACCGGTTCAAACTAAGGAGGCAAAAATTCAAACTCGTGATTTTGTGGTTACAAGTTTGGATCTGTTGTCATTTTGGCTAGGGTTACCCCAACGTGACATATCCTTATTCTTGGTAAATTTGATGGCCATATATATGTAATTGATTAATTAAAGCTATACTTTAGATCATAAACGTTGAATAGGTCATAAAGAAGGTACTGTCCACAAAAGAAGAGAAGATTGTCAACTCATAACTGGATGCAACTCAAGCTCCCCTTGAGGCCACAATAATGATAGGTTAAAAAGAAAAAAAAATGTTATTTTTTTCTTTAATTTTATTTTCAATGTTTACTTTTTGACGCAATATTATTATTTATAATGCTGTAAAGTTTTCAGACTTCAAAAAATATGTAATAGTGTCAATAATGCCCGCCTAGTCAGTACAGTTAAGCATATCATACATAATTGTATTTGATATTATCTGCACCAGTGACGATCAGTACAAAGAGAAAAATATCATGAAGAAGTATTTTATCTTTTAAAAATTAACTGTGATATATATACATACAAACATTGAGAGAGAGAGAGAGCAGTCCATCCCATATCATTGTCTTTTCTCTTTTTCTTTCAAAGGTTGAAAATACAATAAAGTCCCATTGTCCTAACAACTACCTAGCTAAAGCATTGAAGAGCAAAGAGGACCAACAACAAAGACATCTCAAACAAAATCAAAAGATACTGTCCCCCAATTTCAACATTCTTTCACTTTTTCCCACTTTTTATATGTATCTACCATTCTCCCTGAATCTAATTCAATCCATATTGTCTACTAATCTTATATTAATCTCACCTTTTACCCCCTTAAATACTTCTTATTTTTTGCCCTATTTCTTATTCTTGCCGACGATTGGTACTTTTCCATCAATTAAATTTCCGATAAAATATTTTCAAAGAATATATTTGATGGAAATAACTTTACTGGGAAAATTAATTAATATATGTTTGGTGTTACCCTGAAAACATAACAATTAAATTAATTACTTGGAAAATTAATTAACACGTTTGGTTCGTTAAAACTTTTTCAAGAATATTTTTAAAATCTCTAATATATCATTGCTATATACAAACATAAAAACATAAATTAGCAAACAATAGTTATATATACAATATACAATATACAATGTATAATGAATCAAGCTGTAAATTACAATGCATAACAAATCAAATTACAAATTAAATAATAATTAAATAATAATGAACTAATACACACACTACACCACATCATTGCACCACTGCACCAATCCTCACATCTCGTCCGTTGTTAGGGAATAATGCGGAAGCGAATAATCGAAAATTGAGAATTATAGAAGTTAAATAATAGGGAAATATAATAATAACAAACGAATTTCTAAATGGGACAATATAATAAATATATATATATATATATATATTAAACCCTTAATTAAAAGAGTAACGAAAGAGAATATATATATATTATATATATAAGTAACGTGAGAACAAAGAGATAAGCAGGAATGATTCCAATTACAATTGTATTGATGTAATGGATGAGCAAAAGACAAAGCAAAGTAGCTAATCTATTTATACATCAAGGAAATGCTAGAATTGCGCTAATTGCAAGAAGCACCAAGAATTTCGGAGAACGTGCAGGAACCATGCTGCCATGCGACGTGGAGGGTGGAATTGGTCTTCATGGACTAATTTGAGCCACATGATTATTTTCTAACAATCTCCACCTTGGATCAAATTCATTGAAAAACAACTGAAATAGTCGACTGAACTCAAACATTGTTTGAACTTAGCAATAGGTAGAGGCTTGGTTAGCAACTAACCACTTGGACGAGTTGGCACAGGAAATAGCCTCAGAATAACAGGATGGATCACCATCAAACTCCTGTGCAACTGAAAGTGCGTAAGCAACCAAGTGGGTTTCATCATCACTAGCATACCTAGCAGGTTTTTTAATTGTCCTCCTAGGCCGGTCTTGGGCAATAGAGTGCTCTCGCTGTGGCTGAACGAGAGGCGCGGTGCTAGTAGATGCATCATCTTTAGTATTACCATCAGTGGTAGTAATACTATCTGTAGGCGTGAACTCAAACTCCACCTTCTCTCCAGTACTCTGCATATCACCTGTACTGGGAACAACACAATCTTTTCCAGAAGAAAGTAGTGCATTTTCATCAAAAGTGATATCTCGACTTAGAATGATCTTGTGAGAATCAGGAGACCATAGACGATATCCTTTTGACTCAGAAGCATAACCAAGAAAAATGCATTTGACAGCTCTCGGGTTTAATTTACCCGTGCTAGAATGAGCATAAGCAGGACATCCAAAAACTCGTAACACAGAGTAGTCAACAGGATTACCTGACCAAACTTCTTCTGGAATTTTGAAATCGAGGGATGAATGTGGAGACCTATTTACCAAATAGGATGCAGTAGAAACGGCCTCGGCCCAAAAATCACGCCGTTTCCATAACCCAGCATTAGAGAGCATACAACGAGCTCTCTCTAACAGAGTCCTGTTCATACGTTCGGCAACACCATTTTGCTGGGGTTTTCCAGGCAAGGTCTTGTGCCTGGCAATTCCTTGTGCTGCACAGAACTCAGTGAAATCTCTCTCACAGAACTCCAAGCCATTGTCTGTCCTGAGCTTCTTGACCTTTTTCCCTGTCTGAGTCTCAACGAGAATTTTCCACTTTTTGAAAATAGAAAAAGCCTGATTTTTATGTTTCAGGAAATAGACCCAGACTTTACGAGAAAAGTCATCAATAATAGACATAAAATATCTACAGCCTCCCATAGACTGGACTTTAGTCGGTCCCCATAAATCAGAATGTATATATTCCAATACATCTTTAGTACGGTGTGTAGCAGTAGAGAAACTAACCCTTTTTTGTTTCCCAAAAACACAATGCTCACAAAATTGTAATTTACCCGTACCTGAACCGAGGAGGCCTTTCTTGCTCAGGATATGCATGCCTTTCTCACTCATATGCCCCAGACGCATATGCCATAGCTGAGTGAGATTAGCATCAGACACCGATGAGGATACCGCAACTGAACCTGTCACTGTACTGCCATGCAACACGTACAAGCTTCCAGAACGAGAAGCTTTCATAAGAACAAGAGAGCCTTTAATAACTTTCAGAACTCCACCTTCAGCTGTGTACTTGCACCCCAGAGATTCCAAGGTGCCCAATGAAATCAGATTACGTTTCAAATCAGGAATATACCGAACATTGGTAAGAGTCCTGACAACGTTATCATGAGTTTTGATATGAACACTTCCAATTCCACTAACCTTGCATTGGGCATCATTACCCATCAAGACAACTCCACCATCAACTGGTTCTAGGGAGATGAACCAGTCTTTGTGTGGACACATGTGGAATGTACAACCAGAGTCCAGAATCCACTCAGTGTCGCTCCGTTTGTCACCGGAGCTAACAGATAACATAACATCGCCTTCTGAATCACTTTCAACAACACTAGCTTCAGCGGACTTCTTCTCTCTCTCTTGCTTGTTCTTCAACTTGAAGCATTCAGTCACATCATGACCATGCTTCTTGCAGTACTTACAGGATTTGTTGGACTTACGTCCTTTGGACTTGGATCTAGATTTTTTATTGCTACTCTCCGTTTCAACTGAACGACCCCTAACAGTTAAGCCTTCACCTTTGTCCTCAGACTTAGATTCTAAGTCAAATTTTTCTTTGGACAATAGGTTCGACTTAACACTGTCGAAAGTTAGGGTAGCAAGAGTATTACCATACAACATAATTTCTTTGAAATGCTTGTATGATGTAGGGAGAGAAACAAGCAATAAAATAGCACGATCCTCATCGTCAATTACAACATCAATATTTTCCAAGTCCAGTAAAATAGAATTGAATTCATCCAAATGAGACTGAATTGAAGTACCTTCCGTCATACGGATTGTGTACAGCCGCTCCTTCAGGCGCAGCTTGTTCGCCAGGGATTTATCCATGTAGAGCGAATCCAGCTCGTCCATAAACCTGACGCAGTCGTCTCACCTATCACCTCACGTAGAACCGATTTAGACAGGCACAACTGAATGGTTGAACGTGCCTTGTCATCCAAATCTTCCCAAGCTTCATCTGTCATTGTAGCCGGTTTCTTCTTCTTCCCAGCTAGCGCTTTCTTCAAACCGTTCTGGGTTAGAACGGCTTCCATCTGAACCTTCCAGATAGAAAAGCTAATTTTCCCGTCGAACTTCTCGATATCGAACTTAGTAACAGTCGACATCTTTGAAAATAATTCTCAATTAAACCGCTTTGATACCACTTGTTAGGGAATAATGCGGAAGCGAATAATCGAAAATTGAGAATTATAGAAGTTAAATAATAGGGAAATATAATAATAACAAACGAATTTCTAAATGGGACAATATAATAAATATATATATATATATATATTAAACCCTTAATTAAAAGAGTAACGAAAGAGAATATATATATATTATATATATAAGTAACGTGAGAACAAAGAGATAAGCAGGAATGATTCCAATTACAATTGTATTGATGTAATGGATGAGCAAAAGACAAAGCAAAGTAGCTAATCTATTTATACATCAAGGAAATGCTAGAATTGCGCTAATTGCAAGAAGCACCAAGAATTTCGGAGAACGTGCAGGAACCATGCTGCCATGCGACGTGGAGGGTGGAATTGGTCTTCATGGACTAATTTGAGCCACATGATTATTTTCTAACATCCGTCCAATCTCATATTTCAACGGTGCATAGGAATTCACATGTTCACACACCAGACAGTAGTTCTTACCTGAACTGGACCCTATATATATATATATATATATATATATATATATATATATATATATATTCTTTTTCAGTGCAGTGACTATAGAGTATAGTCATAGCACTTGAATTTTGTATGCATAGTGGATTAAAAGAAAGAGAGAGAGAGAGACAACATAAGTAAATAAATAAATAAAATATTTAGGAGAAGAGTATTTTTTTTTTAAAAAAAATTGATTTAATAATTTCACAATAGCAAAATACCAAGAACGCATTACCAGTTGTGTGTTAATATAAGACACAGTCAACATCTGCGGAAATGAAATCACTTTGTGTTAATATAGTATTATAATATGCTGCTCCGAGATTAGCGCCACGTCCAATATAAATGATGTGATAAATTAAAATAGTTCATTTCTTCTTTAATTTCATTATATTTTTGTTGAAAACTCATTTTCTTATTTTCCGCTCGGCGAATAAATGAGATAACGTAAATATAATCTCCCTCTCTCTCTCTCTCTTCTTTTTTTTTTCTTTTTTTTTTTTTGAAATTCTACCCAACAAAAAATATGAATAATTAGTTTTAGTGTGTGATCTTAGTTGGCGTCTAATTAATTTAAACTTTTAATTGAAACAAACTATGTGCTTTTTAGTCTTCATATGCGCACAAGGCCAGGATCAAATCTAGACCTTTTAGCGTAGTTGCGTTGGTTCGTCGCATTACTTAAAGGTCACAATTGAAGGTGACAGTATGAACTTTCAAAGCCCACTGGACACATGAACGGGAAAAAGGACCAAGATGATGAAAAGGTGTGACTATAGAGGCGGAGTGCTGTGGGCATATAAGTTTAGTCTCGTGAAGTTGCGATCTAAGTATTTTTTTTAAAAAATGTATTAGCTAGCACTTTAGCTTTGATTAAGAATTAGAATGCAAAGCATAATAACATGATTTCCACACATAGAAAAGGTTTTGTATTATTCATTACATTCTTTTTTTTTTGGATGATCAGGAAACCTGCAACCATAACTTAAGGGTATGCATTGGCAAACTCCGTTTATTTGTAATAACTTAGTAAATCGCACTAGAAGATTCTATGTGGCAAACTCAATCAATAAAGTTTTGGTATGAATCGAACTGTGAATTTCTATTTTTTTTTTTTTTTTGGCTTTATGTTAATCATTCACTTTGAATGATAAAAACACGTGGCTAAATAAAATGATTTCCTCAATTTAATCATAACCAAATGTCCAAATATCAAAGTATATCTTTTATTTCTTATTTTGATTTTGTAGCAAAAATTAAAAGCTAGCTAGCTAGCTCCCATAAACAACCCTTGCATGTGCTTTCTTTTACCACTTTAAACTAAAGAAATCATGACTTTGGCTTCTTTTTTTTTTTTTTTTTTCTTTTTAAATTTTTAAAATTGCATCTCTTTATCTTTTCAATGTTTAATAGAAGACGACAAAGCCTTTACAATTTCTATTTCATGAAATCATAAATTTATAACCTCATTGAAAAAATAAAGACAAAATTAAGAAACCATTGTCTACAAATAACCATTTACTAATTATGACTTTGTTTTTATTTACAAAGAAAAAAAAAACTAATTTTGCTTTTTTTTTTTTTAATTTCTTTAATGGATTTGACATTATTTAACTAACATAAATATTACATACTCCGTACTATCGATATATCAAATAATAATTCATATCTAAACAAATGTTTTAAGAATATTTATAATAGAACTAGTATTTTATATATGCGATTGGCAAAAATATATGCCCAATATTAATACTCAATATTAAAATATTTTTTAAAAAATAATAGTATATAATTTTTTTTAAAATTTATAATTGTAGTTTTCATACTATATTAAAAGCATAGTTGATAATTTGAGTAATATATTATGGTGTGATTAATATTATTAAAGTAAGAATTTTAGATATGTTTTAAATTTTTTTATTTAAGTTCATAATAAAAAAAATTTCAGTGCACCACACGGGTAAAATACTAATTACTAAATACAATTATAGTAGTCTACAGAGTAATATTTTTTCATCCTTATTTTGCTTCCTATTGTTCACTTTTGACTAAACAATAAAACTCTTTTGTTCCTTCATTGTCATGAATTAACTAATCTTACCACATTAAAAGCATCTACTTATTAATTAAATAATCAAAGAATCAATCATATATTGTCACGTAAATATGTAAATATTAGAAGGAGGAATCAGAAGAGAAATGCAACATTTTCATTATTTATTCTTTGATTTTTAAATATGAGAAATGTATAAGTAAATGTATTTTTTATTTTCATTTCCTTACATTTTTATTGTTCAATAAAAATAAATAATTTTTCTTGTTAGTAAAGGCATTATAAATGTATAAATGTATGCCTAATTAATTCATGGATATTCTATAATATTTAAAAGCAAAGATTTAACATAGTATTTCATATTTATATGGACAAGAAATGAAATGAAATTAGAATTTTTCTAATCATTGTTGTTACACAAAGGTTGAATTCCTAACTCTCGACGGAACTCAGCTAAATACAGAGACTAGACATTTGCGTTTACGGTGTACAAGGAGCCTTCCTTACTTTGAGATGTTGTTCCCACACTGTCGCTAGTAATACTCGATAATGGGTCATTGTTTCCAAACTTCACTCCTGTGACAAACTAAGCTGTCCATGCGGACCCATTTTCGTAATCATAAATGTAGGTTATGTAGGCTAGGCTTTTGCATTCAAATTCAATATAATTGCCTCACAAGTCACAACAAATGAAGCACAAGTCTCACTATGACTTGGCTCTTCCAACGAGGTCAAACCCCAAAATTATATCATTATTGCAAATCCATCCCCAAGAAAACGCCAATGGCCGACAACACGTTCTTCCATTCATATGAAAACAAATTCACTCCTTTTACTACTTGCTCTCATGCTCACACCCCCTTTTCTTCAAAAAAGTTGCACTTGGCACTCGCTACTGGTCCTGAAAAACTGCATTTAAAACTTATTTTCTGAAGTCGAGATTTAAACTCTACCAAAGACAACCTGGAGATAGAATTCTCAGAATTGGACTAAGGTTAGATTAGACTCTGTGTACTTTAGGGGCGAGTTCATAGGGTCTGAGAATTAGTTTGATAAAGCTAAATTTTAGTAGTGGTATAAAATAAATATTGTCTAAACTACATATGATTCCCGTTATGTGGTTAAAATTTATCTAAAGAATGTTATATATATGTACTTGCCACTTGTTTAGTTTTTGAGATTCTTGAGATGAGTTTAATTAATTCATTATTTTGTTGCATTGTTTGGATCTTTGTTATTGCATCTTCTTGATTCTTAAATAATGTGATCGAGATTCTAGGAGATGCAATAGGAAAAATGTTCTGATTTACTTCAGAATGTCTACTTATTATAGTCATAAAACTCATATTCATTGGTTGTTTATAAATTGATTGATTTCACCACAAGTTAAAAAAAGAATCCACCTAACTAATAGTGAAATGCGAAAAAAATCCAATCAAATAGTGCCTAAGGTGAATGCTAGGAAATAAACTTACAATGAAATTGTAGCATCACTTGATCATCTGAAGAAAATTTCACATGGAATCATAGCATCACTCGTGATCATACGAACAAAACGTACCCTTAAAGTTTCACCATTCCGTACATGATATTATCGTGAGCATACTTTGTACTTGATGAAATTATTGTCTCTCGTGACTCACCAATTATATATACAACACATTTAAATAACTTATATTCCAATTTGTTACTATTCTATATTTTATGATTTAGGTATAGTAGTAAATTTAGTCACCCATAATTTAAAAGTCATAAATTTGATTTCAGTTTGTATGATTCAAGAATCAAGAGTCTTAAATCTTGAGTTATTGTGTCATTGTCCCTTTTAAGTTTAAAATATATATTTAAAAAAATAAAGACAAATAATAAAATATTGGACAAGTTGAAATTTATATAAACTAAGCTTACTCTTATTGATTGGTATATATATATTTGAGGTATATATTTCCGGATAAAATGCCTACCATCTCCACCTCTAAGAGGGTCCAAATCTCCATGCCCCATCATATCATAAATATATGTATAGTAGCACCCTACTACCATTGAATAAGAGGGGCTTGGACTGACTGAAATTGTGCAAAGATGGTGGGCAATTTAACATTATATGTTACTAACAAATAAACAAGAACAGGGAGCTGATGAGGTGCCTATTATTTAGTCTAAATTGAGGAAATATTAAGGACAAGATTAATGATTAATAATTTGGTGGTGGGGGTTTTGATGTTCTTGAGGTTGAGGTTGAGGTTGAGGGGACATCATCCTTGTCTTCTTGGACAATGGCTCTGGGGATGAAGAAACTGAGGATGTTGCAGAGGTAGTAGAAGACACTGCCCAGGAATCTTTGGAGCTGTCTGAGCTAAATGACACTTCCATCACACCTTTGGGGCTCCCTGGCATTGCTCCATACTTCCTTTTATAAGCTGATTCAAAGTGGATTCTTGATGCTACTTCCTTGATTAGCTTGTGGCATTCCTCCACTTTCACCTGTTTTGCTCAATCTCATTAGTTCAAGTAGTGGGTAAAACTATGTTTTTTTTGTGTGCAATGTGTAAACCTGCCTTGTAACCCTAATCGACAACTGTATGTCCCTTTTTCGGTGATAAGGGAAACTCGCAGTCACTACCAGGGTAAATTTAGCCTTGTAACCCTAGCCAGTATTCCAGTAAAAAAGACTATAAAGAGATAAATCAGCCTAGGTTGCGAGCTAACTGGCTCAAACCTTATATTGGGAGTCAACTTGAAACCCTGTGGTTACTAAACCAATAGTCTGACTAACTTAGTTGGGTTGCTCACAACATTTTTTTTTATTACATAACATATGGTTACGTTGTAACAGTATAAAAGATATCGGTGTTGATGGGTACGGGGAAATATATATATATATACATATACATATATATATATATATATATATACCAACCTTGTCAATTCCAAGAATGCCCATTAGGTGTTCTTGGGACTCTTCACCAACAGAGGGCACTAGCCTGCTAATAACATGCAGCATTGTGGCAGATGCCATTACAGAGGGTAGGTAACACATGAATCTGCAATCTGCATTGCATGATTTTCATCAGATTAGTATGAATTATATTTGTCATCATCATTAGTACTATTCCAAGAAAAACAATATATAAAAAAGGAAATTATTATAAATATGGTGGTTGAAAGTGCTTGCCAGAAATGATGGAGAGAAGAACACCCTCACATCTCCTCAGAAATTCACAACAGAGATGGCCCTTCAGCTCAAGCCTCCTGGCAATGTAATCAAGAAATGAGAATGGAGTCACAGGATTCATCTTCCATTGAAGATTTGAGAGTACTAAAAGCTCCATTCTTTGGATGGTTTTCGCCTCAAACACATACTTTGATTCCTCAACCTAGCCAAAATCATAGAAAAAACATTATCAGTATACATTAATTAAAGCATGTGTTCCATCTCAACTAAAAGACCATGACACCTTTTGCATGAGATATCCAATTCAGTCTCAACTAAAAGTCTAAGCTGATAATTGGACCGACAGAAAGTCTAAAATCATGAAAACCAACAAGGTAAGAATGTGTTCCATCTCAACTAAAATGGAATATATGTTTCGTCTGAACTAAAAGTCTAAGCTGATGGTTGGACCAGTCTAAAATCATGAAAACCAAGAAGCTAAGAATGCAGATAAAAGTGGAAATTTGGGGGAAACATACTTGGAAATCTAGGAGGAGAGGGACAAAGGTCTCTTCAACTTTAGCAGCAAGAGAGAGACAAGCCACAGCAGCGAGTTGACTCATCCAGGGCTTCTGAGTCTGAGACTCAAGGCTGAGGAAGAAGAGCCTGTCAAGATAGTTCACTGCAAGAAGGGCAGTTTGAGCAGAGAAGGAGTAATAGCCAGTAACCTTCAAAACCCACTCCACAGCCTCATTTCTAGCCTTGGCCAAATCTGGGTTTTTCTGAACCACATTAAACATCTCATTTTCTTGCTCCTTAGACAACAGAGAACCCAACTCACCATCTTCCCACAACAAATCCTGTTCCAAAAACACCACATTTTCTTCTTCTTCTTCTCCTTCTTCAATGGAACAGCTGGAATCTCTGTCTGCTTGTCCCCAGTGTTCTCCTTCTTCTTCACAGTACAAAACATCAAATAAAAATGGAAGCTTTTGTGTTTCTTGAAATGCCATCTTCTTCTGGGAAGAAGAGGTTTGGGTGTGTTTGCATTTATTTCATTTCATTTCATTCAAGAAAAGATAATCAAGAACTCAAGAAGCATAATGGCTCAGCTTGAGCCATATCTCTTTCTCTCTCTGTGTCTCTCGATCTATGTCTCTCTCTAGAATTGGAACTTGGATGGAAAAACTTGGGGGAGAGTTGGGACTGAAAGAGCAGAGAAAGTTGGAGTTTTTATTGTAGTGGAAATCTTTGAATGGACAGGATTACAAGTTGGGCCATAGACCAAATTAAGAGTTTTTTTTTTATTTTTTTTTTATTTTTTATTATGGTGTTAATTCTTAAATCATAGCAAACAATAATTTACAGTACTTTTTGTTTGGACAATAAAAAATGACCTTACCTATAAAGTCTGTTTTATCATTTTTTTTAAAAAAAAAACTAAAATAAAAATATATTTTATTCTGGTTTTACATAAAAATAATACTCCTTAAATTATTTTAAGGTGCAGTGATACCGTATTTGATCTGTACCATATATAACCATGTATATTATTTGGATTGTATTGGGTATTGTCAATAATTTATCCCAACAAGAGCTTACTCTTCAATTTGGTGCAATCCGGCATACTATTGGGCGGTTATACATAGTAAAAATAGACACTTTAAAAATTCTCATGAATTATACGGAAAAGTATTAAATTAAATTGGCTCATTAAGTTTAGTGAATAATGCAATTGAATCTCATAACGGAAAAAGGTTCCAATAAGGGACCCTATCTAAACATGAAAAATAGTGCAATTAGCCTCAAAATGGGTGGTCAAGTGGTAGGAACATGACTCTCATACTTGAAGGTCACGAGTTTGATTCTTGCCAAAACTCTTTTAGTCAAGCCCATTGCATAGGGTCCTCCTGGTGCGATTTACCTCTCCTGTGTGATTTATGAGCTATTACACATGTGCGTTGTTTACCTAATGCTGCACACCCTCGAGTAGTGACTGCGGGACACCCAAAAAAATAATGCAATTAGGTTCTAATGTTACATATTTAGCATATTACTGTGATTGTGGTGTTGATTAGGTTAAATGGTGATGTTCAAATGTTTACATAGACCCCAAGTGTATAATTTTTAATTATGTTTTTATTTTAACTATCGATCAAATAAGATAATCATGACTATCCCGATCTAGATAGACAAATACAGTCGTTTGAATTAGTAGATGAAAATTACAGAAAAATATCTCTCCCACTCTAACCAGTTTAAATTAGTAATTTTGAGTATCTATTTAACCATTGTGAAGAATATGACAAACGAGAACGGTATAGAGGGGAAAATATTTGCTTAGCTAATGAAGGCATGATTGAAAAACTAAAAAACAAATTAAAAAAAAAAGGTGATAATAATGAACAAAAGGGGCAATAGATATACATAATTGTATAGATTATAAAGTGGTGGGTAAATTGACTATTGAGAACTTTAGAGGTAAAAGAAGGGAAGGGAAGGGAAGATTACAAGAAGAAAAAAATGAAAGAGAGGACAGAGACCAAATGAACAGTTGACTAGTTGAGTGGGTATAGAGGCATGCAGGAGCTGTAAAGTTAGAGAAATGACAAAAATTACAGCTTCATCAAAAAGTACATTGTAACCAAAGTAAGAGTAGTTTTGTGTGATGCATTTGCCCCCACATGCCCAAATTTGTCACCCTTTTCTTGCATAATTAAATTATGATTACATGAATTACCTTAAATGTTTGGTAAATGATTCTCTACACCCCCCCCCCCCAATCCCCCACCCCCTTCCCCTCCAACTCTATCAACTCACATGGGAGAATTCTAAAGTAATAGGTGGCGAGGGAAACTCACAACAATTATCTGAGTGTATGACGAGCTTGACTGAGAGGATGTTGAAAAAAAAATTCCTGATTCCCTCGCATTTTCATGATTCTTATAGCTAAGATAACATCAACGTTTCGCTATCTTCGCATTCTTGAGCACACATTTTCTCATTGTAACACACACATTGTTGATTTTGTCCTAACCAACTATCTGTTTGTAACTACTCACGCTTCAACTGACTACTGCCTTACCATGTCAACCAGCCACACGTCCGACCTAATTGAGCACCTCTATCAAGTCAATTAGCCACACACCTTGGGCACGCATCCCGAGTGATTGGTCGGTCACGCACCCTGGACCCTGGTTAGCCATTCCTTCACTCTAAACCCATCTAACCCAGGCTATTAGGCAAGCCCAACCACTCACCAGACCTTTAATTAAGTAGCTCACTCATCACTTAGTTTAGGAGATAGTAATTAATATTTTGGTCCTCAAATTTATAAAAATTAGAATATAAACAAAAGACTAAATTTAGAATTGTCATCAAAGCTAAAGATAAAATATAGTCAAATTATTAGTTGAGAACTAAATTTAAATATATTGTCATAATAAAAAACTAATTAAATCAAGATTTTCAAGTTTTTTTCAAAGATCATTTTTTTAATATAGAATGATCAACAAATAAAACTACATAAAACGAGATAAAGACAATACTAACACGATCACGATGCAAAATAAGCAGAATTGAAAGCCCCTTGGAGGAGATCGTATTGAACAATGGGAGTAGGTAAATCGTGCAATTCAAAGTCACATCCAAGAGTTATAATTGAACATTTACCTTTTTCCACCTAATCTTCACAAAACATTTCGTTTGATATCCAAATTTACTTAGCACATTTTCAATTTTTTTTTTATGGGAAGGAAACTCATAATCACTACTTTCACTAAGTAAATATAACTTATGTGTACATAAAAGAAATAAATCGTACTAGGCATACTTATGTAACGAGCATTACTAAAAATGTATTGACAAGAACCGAATTGTCACCCTAAATATTAGTACATAACCCTTTCTTTCTGTCATCTCAAAATGTTGAATCTTCAACCCCAAAGGCCTCTCACGTCCCGGCCTAACAGAGCATCTGCAGAGTGTAAATCATGGCAATTTAGCTGAACACAGAGATTAGACATTTGGTTATTGCGCATAAGGATCCTCTCACTTTGAAAGGTTATTCTCACACTACTGCTGGTGAGACTCGATCCCTGATCTGTATTCCTAAACTTCATTCCTATGACAAACTGAATTGTCCAAAGGTCTCTCACGTCTCGGCTCAACAGAGCATCTGGAGAGTGTAAATCATGGCAATTTAGCCGAACACAGAGATTAGACATTTGGTTATTGCGCATAAGGAGCCTCTCACTTTGAAAGGTTATTCTCACACTACTGCTGGTGAGACTCGATCCCTGATCTGTATTCCTAAACTTCATTCCTATAACAAACTGAACTGTACACGCGGGAAAACTCTCTCTTTTGCAACCTGCACTCGCATTCCATAATTAATTCTCAACTAAATGAAGATTTGTTTTAAGAAAGAAGACAGACATTAAATTAATTGTTCTGATGTTTATGTCTCATCCTTTTTATGTGTTTCCAGCTTTTATATCTTCAACGCAGCTTTAATGGAAGCAGTGGTAGATAGAATGGAATAGTTTCAGATCTGTTGTTTACCAAAAGAGTGCAAAGAAAACAAAGCAACCAAAAGTCACCCTCTGCATGCCTATTATATATATTGTATTTGCTTTCACATACAAGGTAGACTCCCCACCCCTAGCTACCTTCCCTAACTCCAAAAACAATCTTCAAATGTTTAGGGAGTAATAAAATTGGTAAATTTTCCAACTAGCTAGGCCAAGCTAGTGTGACTGAGTCATGTTCGCGATTTATTTCATCTACTAAAATTTTAGGGTAAGAATATGGTAATAGGTCTTTTTTCGTAACTCAAATCCTTAGATCACGGTCTGATAGGGTTGTTTAGTTTTACTTCCTATGTCTCATTTTAAGTTCAATTAATGAGATTTGAGAAACATTATTTATAAGGGAAACGAAACATAGACTCTCAGTGAGCAAAACTTTTGTTACTTGTCATGATTTTATTGATGGAAGGAGCGCACTAGGTAAATAATGTTTATGTTTCATCCACTAAAATTTTAGGATAAGAATACAGTGATTGATACGATTGCGATTGGAGTTCAATTTTATTTATTTATTTATTTATTTATTTGTAATTCAGATCACGGTCTTGTAGGGTTCTTTAGCTTTACTTATTCTATCTCATTTTAGGTTCAATTAATGAGATTTGAAAAACATATATTATTTATAAGGAAAATGGAACATAGACTCTCAATGATCAAAACTTCTGTTACTTGTCATGATTTTACCGATGGAAGGAAAAGAAATGAATAAAAACTGTAGCGTATATTTTTTGACGTACACGCACGCGGAGCAAGAATTTTTATTTTTTTTTTGTTTAACGTCAAAATGATGTCGTTTTGAACAGTGGTCTACACCGGTATAATTTGCCAACTTCAACACATTAGATTCATCCAAAAAAAAAAAAAAAGGTTTTGGCCTAAATACAATATCTTATCAGATAATTATAAGAGGGGGTGCCTAAAGGCATGGCATTAATGAGCACAAGCCAAGCTAGTTAACAACTTAACATTAAAGACCTATAATTTAAACCTTAAGTCATGTGACTTAGGTTCTTTAGTCATATCATTTTTTTTAATTATTAGTCATCTTATTACGAGTATCATTTAATCAGATGCATTCCTTGATCAATTAATTAATTGCATTCTAATTATTTTTATTATATTAAATAAAAAGGAGTAAATATCATTTTACTTTTCAAAAAAAATCAATAAATTTAATTGAGATAAACCCAAAAAAAAAAAAAACAATTTAAATACTTTTTCTCCTTTTCTTTCTTTATTTTCTTTTCGTTGCTTCACTTTTGTTTCTTTGTTTTAAGTTGTCCAATTTTTTAGGGTACTATAAAGCACTAGGGATATTTATATGTTTTAAAATCCTAGAATAATTATTCATACAAAAAAATAATATAAATTAATATATTTTTCAAAAAGTTCAATTCAATCTCATTGTACTATTATTATATAGTCTTTTGACTCCATTGGCAAAAGATGTGTCTGAGGAAGTAGTATGAGTAATTTATTGGTCCAATTACTCTTTGAAAATGCTGTTTAATTAAAAATGCATTTTCTAAAAAAAAAAAATAGTATTGTTACAATTACAATAAATTCTACGTAACGAGATTTACAAACTCTCACGAGATTAAACTAGTACCACCTTTTAGAAATCTTCATAAACTTAAACCATGATATTCAAACCCCATTTAAGAGACGGTTATCCCAAGAACATTGTTAAATACAAATGAGCTCGAATTCTCGACTTTATATGAAGTACTTAAATAACTCCGGGTCCACCTTCTACTTGATTTAACATTTTTATGCGATGAGAGAAATTCGTAGTCACTATAAAAGTGTACACTGAAAAAACAATATTAATATGTAATAAATCGCAAATTACTCGAGATTAGTGTGTTCATTTTCAAAGTCCTATCCTATGAAAAGGAAAAGGGGGTGCGAGGATGTCCTTTTAGCTGGATCAAATGAATGCTCCGGTTCCGGTGGGCGAGGGCCCACATTTATAATCATATAGTCTAGAGTCCAATGATCGTGTTTGTCATGTGATTACGGGCACCTGGTGATTAAACCTCTCATAATTATGATGTTAATTAAGGTTATACGTTAATCTTTACCTATTTATATCTCAGCAAACGTGCACCCTCTATAATTACAAAATTATACATTCGTCATAATTACTACTCCGTTCATGTTATCTACAGTTGACTCTTCATTGCCCTTGACCGGCCTGCAGCTTTTCATTTTCCCTCCATATTTTTTTTAGTTAATACCTAATATAGTCCTAGATTATAGTGATTTTACTCAATTTAGTCCTAAATAATTTTGTGCGCTCAATTTAGTCCTTGACTGTTAAAAATAAGGTCTTAAAGAGTAATTTCTCATTCTTCATCCTATTTGGGATGATTCCTTCTTCTCTTTATTAAGATACAAGCAAAAATGCAAATTTTTTCGTACACAAATCAACTTCAACCTAAATAATTAAATATTTGGATACAAAGATTTACATTTCTACGTGGATCTTAATAAAGGGAAGAAGAAGGAATCTTCCCAAATGAGATGAAGGATGAGAAAGTACCATTAAAATCCTATTTCTAACCGTCCACTAACAAAATTTTTAACAAAAAACTAAATTGTGTAAAACCATCATAGTCAATGACTAAATTAAACACAAAAAGTCATTTAGAACTAAATTGAGACAAACTACTATAGTCGAGGACTATATTGATTATTAACTTTCTTTTTTTTTTGCAATGACCTTGTGGTTTAGTGGCACGAAGCGACTCTCCCAAATGAGAGATTATGTGTTGAAAAAATAATTATAGACCGATACTACATTGTAATAGAGTCAACAATAGTACTTATAGTCCATAGAAGAATAGATCTACCATTTACCAATCACACTCTAGGGAAGAAAATAGTCCAGTGAAGAGGAATCAAACCATTAAAAGTGTTGCTATGCAAGGAACATGATGAAGCAATGCAAATGCAAGGGATAGGTCACAAGGCGGGTTTCATCCAAAACACACATTTGAATAGCGACTGGCACTATCTCATAAATCAAAGTAAGAAATGGAATCTCCTAGTACATTTTTGGTACAATTGATGGGATTAGTGATCAAACCTGTAATCTGTTCTCAAAAAAAATCATAAACTTATGCAACTCGAATCTACTGCATAATCTGATACATTTCATTCAAGAAAGTAGTTACTATGAGTGTGAAATTGTGAAAATGTGACAGATAATCTGATATATTTCATTCAAGAAAGTAGATAAGTGTGAATATGTGACAGATGTAACATATGCAATAACTCATAGTATTAACAACATGATATGCACCCCAACAACTCAAATGCTATAGTATATAGTAGTATACAGCTTAGTTTTCAAACCAACTGGGGTTTGACGCCCTGTCTCTGAGGAAAACCAAATCTATTGTCTCACAGTGATGTGACCTTCTTCAAGGACTCTCACAGTCTCACCTAAACCAAGACCCCATCATCCCACTGTCATCACTATTATGTAGAAACAAAAACCCATTTTGCATAATGTTACACTAACTATTCTGAATTGAGTTCATGGGTGTGTGCATAGGATGTTGGACAACATATAATGCAAGCATGACAAGGTAAAATGTGCCAAAAGAAAGACAAGAAAAGTGAGTGGCAGTCAGTCAAAATTCCGCATTCCAACTAATTAACATTTGCTTCAATCATTTGCCTGCTTTTGTCCCATCAAACTAAACAAGAACTGTGAATTAGGTGACCTACCTCATTGACAAAATGCGTGTCACGGGGTATATGTTGGTTATTGAATCCAGGGACCAGTTTCCTCTTTACACACAGCCATGAAAAGGAGCTTGGACTCTAGAGCGTTTTCATTCAAATATACACCGAATGGGGGGAGAGGCAAATCAGGCAATATATATATATATATATACCAGAAATGTTAAACTTGATGATGTAAATCAGGTGGTGTTTATGAGGAACCTTAGCTAGCTACCGAGTTTGAAATGTTCTTTTATGAATCTTTCTGCATGCAAAGGATACTTATCTCGGATATATTGCCGTAGACACTTTTGGTACGAAAAATCTATCCATATGCCATCCTTTCTCACGACAAAGAGACACCTCGAGTTTTTGAATTGCGGATGCCGATCAACCTGGAAACAGTTATAGAAATCTCTTTCAGTCCACTAAAGGTACAAACAGAGTATTCACAACCACTATACACGATTATCAAACGGCAAGATTGTTTCATACTTTCATGTCAAAGATATAGTATCACGTGCCAATTCTAGATATATTAATTGTGTGTGAACAGTCAGTCAATTCAACAGCTGAGTTGGCTAACTCCCTCTCAATGGACAACTCAGCAAAACCCTCTAGCTCCAGCTCAGTTCAGTTGGTTGCAGCTTACAGCTCAGAGGCATTTAAGTCCCAAGCCCGAGAAAGTTAACCAAGGAACAAGCCTACTTGCTATAGATTTAAGGTATGCTCATTCGCTGTCAACTAAATGAGCCTTCATTAGTCACTACCAGCCCAGCTCCAATCTTTTATCTTAAGTGAATACAAATCAATTATGCGAACAGCACAACCTCTTTGTCCCTAAGAATATCAACAAATCCCGCTAGGGAGTCATAAGGTGGATTCTCTTTTACACGAATCAATTCATCTTTCCTTTCTTTTTTTCTTTGTTTTTATATTCATCAGTATCTGATATGATTATCTAATGAACAATAAGTGAAAAAATCACTCTAAATTACAAGGGGTCTGAACACTTAATATCTACTAGTCCTATTAATATTTGTAAGGAAAAAAATATATTGGACAAAAATAGCATCAACGATAAACTCAGCCACTAATGAGATCTGGTTTGTAAAAAACAGTCATGAAAATAGCAACAGGTACTAGATAATATGTTGTTTATTCTCAATAATGAGATAAACAAATACAACATTTTATTTAGGGTTCTAGAACAGAATTTTTTTAAAATACAAATAAGGCCAAAACTTTTTTGTTAACATCTCATCTATAGAACTGCAGGTCTAAAATGCAAGGAGACACCTCATAGTAATTTGGTTAGTTAGAATGGTTATTTAAAAAAATGGCTTGAGCAGATGTAATCATTGGGATTTTTGTACAAAGTGATAATATTTCTGATAAATGAAGCCACATACAATTTAAAGTTATCAATTTGCCTTGATGACATACAAAATGTAATATGGAATCCCAAGCCTAGTCATTTTAACAAGAATAAAGAGGAGGAAATCAGGAGTTTGTTTGTCATTTCAATGAGAAAAAAGCATTTTGAAATTGTCAAAAATAAGAAAGCAAAAAGGAAACTGCAAGTCAGAAAGATGTCAAAAGAGTGACTTAAGTTTACTTGATAAATATCATTCCAATTTAGTTGTGATGCTTATATTAGAAGCACCAAACTTGCAAGTGAATAGTAGTAGTTTGACAAGGAACAAGAAATACTATCACAGCGCATGAAACTGACCATAATTGAATCAAGGCCACACCCAATTTTATCTTCAAAACGAGGATGATAAGCAAGAAGCTTCTCTACCACAATTTTCACATCTTCAGCTGTCAAAAGTTCTCCATCCATGTACCTATCAATAATACAAATAGGGGATCATGATTTATTAATAATAATAATCTCTCTTGAAACAAAACATGATTTAAGTAAACAATTGTTGACAAATTGCACATATCAATAAGATGTCAACCTTCCGTAAATTTAAGATGCAAAGAATAGACCAAATGAGAGGAGAATTTCTATGATGAAAGTCTACTACGAACTTGTAGGTGTGCAATTAAAAAAAATTATCATTTCATATAACTAACAAATAAAAAGGACAGAGAGACAAAGAAAGAAGCAAACTACAGGTTGAAATTGAAGAGGAAAATTGAAGGATTTGAAGCATCATTGTAATTCAAAGCATTTTTATGTTTTCTCCATTGTAGACAATAAGAAAAATGAAGAAGGATTTTGTCCTCAATTGGTAGCTTGAAACAGAAGCATCAAGCCAAACAAGTTTTCACTTCCTGCAAGTGCAAGCAGGAAAAAGAAACAGTTTTCAATTGGCCCCTTGACTTCTAAATCAATTGAGACACTAGTTCTTTTTATCTGAACTGCAAGACAAGTATAATGCAGGAAATTCCACTACATGAAGCGACATCCATGGATAACTGGAATTAACAGACAAAAATAATGCTGGACAATGAATGCAGTATTTGTGTATCTGGTGTGTGGGTGACCACTGAATAAAACCAATTTAACAAATTTTACTTCAAAGAAGACAAAAAATTTTCAAATTTAAGTTCCTTAACTTAGGGAAAAGTTTCATTACATCACACTTTTTCTGAGCTACATGACTTAACAAAAGACGTAACACTGATCTTTATCACTTTAATTTAACTTTGACAAGAGTTTATTAACTTTACATAACTAATATACAGTATGCGCATAAAAATAAGGGGCAAAACTATTTTCTGCAAAAATAAACTGAGGGTCTTTCTGAGTCTGAACTCTGAACACAGATTTTCATCCATGAGGAATCCACATTCCATAGGTAAAAGGGGCTTGCTATTTACTCCTGAGCACAAAAAATTTTAAGGCTTGTTGGGTCAATCAGACATACACAATACAAGTCAATGTCACGGATGATAGAATTCAAATCACTCCAAACCTAGAACTGTTTCCAAGAAGGAAACCATGCATTCAATGTATTACCATTAAATCAACCAGGGCACTGAATGTTACTGTTAATTAAATCAACTCATTAAAGATCATTCTTTGAACCCACTGATGATGCATGATAGTTGGCATCTTGTGTTCATAGTATATTAGGCACCTTTGAGTTCCACATTGTAATACAGCAATAGGATGAAAAAGGATGTTCTTGGAAATGTATAGGCTTGGACTGTTGACAAAATTGACCTTGTATTTTTAAGTCTATTATTGAAGAGTATATGCTAATTTAATTATTATTTTAACAAATTAGCTATGCTAGAAAAAGCATCCAGAACTTTCTTTCAATTGTAATGGAACTATAAACTAAGCATTGGTGAAGTCAACGGAAACAATTATTGATAACTATGGAGTGTAAAATATTTCAAGTATCTGAAGTCTTTGTTTATGCAAGAAAAGGTAAACTTTTAATTATCCAAACTACAAGGCAAGACAATTCCTTGATTAGTAAAAAGAAATCCCTTTATCCAATTACACTGTTCAATTTTCTTCTCCAACTTGACTACCCACCTAACAGTCATCCAATGCCATAAGGGAATACTAAGCACTCCAGGGTTGAATTCAGTAGAATATAATCATCCTGCCTTAATGTATATGCATTGATAAAACAATTATGACCTATATCATCCGATTAACTATGACAGAAACGTAATCTGTATATGTCACAAAGATTAGACCTGCAAATAACTTGACAGGTTCTGTCTTTTCATTCTGAGTTCAGTATGTGCACATTCAAGGTAAGTCAGAAACAACGTGCTTGGAGCCATTAACTCTTGAGGTAAATGAATCCATACCCATGATAAAGAGCCTTTAATGTTTCAAGCATGGCAATGCAATCCCAGTCTGAAGTAAATCTAAAATCATTTATTAACTATTAGGATTCAATCAGATTCATGCATCAAAACTGAGCAGTATGCTTTCCATTTAAATGACAACTTGCTGCTAGACTACTATGATTCACAATATAAGATATAAAATAGAACTGGTGTACATTGCATTGGATATAAACATGTTTTTCTTCATGTCCTTCACTAAAATTTAGTACCAGATAAAGAGCATTATAATCTATCTTATAGGAGTGCAACCAATCCTTAGGCCTTAGCTATGTTGGCAGTAGTTTTTCAATAAATGTTGAATTGAAAAAGGGAGGGAGATTTGGAGAAACCTATCTGAGTGGAGAATTTCTTTGGTGAGCAAAATGACCGGTTCGATGTCTCTGAGAATCTCCGATTCTTTGGCTTTCCATTTCCGGTAATCCGCGCTGAACCGCCTCAGATACGGCGGCGGACCTTTGGCGCTGAGTACGGCGGTGGTCTGGCTCAGGCTCACAGAAGAAGCTGCGTCCGCGTCTGACTTAATTGACTCGGAGGCGTCGTTGCACCATAGTCGACGATTGAGCAAACCGGAGGTGAGAAGGTGGTGCTGCGGTTGCCGATGGTGGTGGAGGCGGTGGAGCGGTAGACCTCTGAGGAGCAACGGAGCAGCCATTGATGGGGATTTAGGAGCGAACGAACTGAAGTAGCGAAGAGAAGGTAGGAGTAGGACCCACAGAAAAACTTTTTTGGTTTTATTTTTTTTAAATTTTTAATTAAATGATTGAACCGTTCATATTTTCATTTATTTTTTTTAATTTTGTCTTCAAAAGGAAATTAATTAGGGAGTTGAGCAAAACAACAAAAGATAGGCTGTCCATCAGTTTTCTTATGGTCAGCTGTGGATGGGCCAATTTGCTTCCACAGCCGCCGGAGCTCAAAATCACAGCCACCGGAAAAAATCCGGCTCTACTGATATGGTTACGCCGATGCAGGGCAGTGAAAAATTAGACGACGTTATAGGCGACGGCTTATCCGATTATTCATTTAACATTCCGGATGAGTGTTTGGCTGTCATTTTCCAGTCTCTTAACGCCGGCGACCGCAAGCGGTGCTCCCTCGTGTGCCGTCGGTGGCTCCAGATCGAAGGACAGAGCCGGCACCGTCTCTCGCTGCGCGCTCAGACGGAGCTCGCCACCGCGATTCCTTCGATTTTCTCGCGATTCGATTCGGTGACGAAGCTCGCGTTGAAATGCGACCGCAGATCTGTGAGTATCGGCGACGATGCGTTGGTTCTTATTTCGCTTCGGTGCCGCAATCTCACTAGGTTAAAGCTGCGGGCGTGCCGGGACCTTACCGACGCCGGGATAGAAGCTTTTGCGAAGAACTGCAACGTTTTGAAGAAGCTTTCCTGTGGATCCTGCAGTTTTGGAGCTAAAGGCATGAACGCCGTATTCGATAACTGCTCGTCTCTCGAGGAATTATCAGTCAAACGGCTGCGCGGTATTGCAAACGGTGCTATGGCCGATCCAATTGGCCCCGGCGTGGCTGCCGGATCGCTCAGAGTTATTTGCTTAAAGGAGCTTTACAATGGCCAGTGCTTTGGACCGTTAATTACTGGATCGAAGAATTTGAAGACTCTAAAGCTCTTAAGGTGTTCTGGTGATTGGGATAAGATTCTGGAAGCGATTTCCGATCAAATCACCGGCCTAGTTGAGGTTCATGTGGAGAGGCTTCAGGTAACTGACGCTGGTCTTGCTGCAATTTCAAATTGTTCAAATCTTGAGATTTTGCATCTGGTAAAAACTCCAGAATGCACAAATGTTGGATTGAAAAATGTTGCTGAACACTGTAAATTCCTTCGGAAACTCCACATCGATGGGTGGAAAACGAATAGGATAGGCGATGAAGGGTTGCTTGCTGTGGCAAATCACTGCCCGAATTTACAAGAACTGGTTTTGATTGGGGTTAATCCGACGCTTGTTAGTTTAGAGAAACTCGCTACGAATTGTCTAAATTTAGAAAGATTAGCTCTCTGTGGGAGCGAGACTGTGGGGGATTCCGAGCTCTCCTGCATTGCTGTGAAATGTATTGCGTTGAAGAAACTTTGTATAAAGAGTTGCCCCATATCGAACTCGGGAATGGAAGCACTTGCTAGCGGGTGCCCGAGTTTGATCAAAGTGAAGGTTAAGAAATGCAGGCTGGTGACTTCTGAGGCTGCGGATTGGTTGAGGGCTAGTAGGGGTTCGCTGGCTGTGAATTTGGATACGGTTGAGGTGGAGAATAATCCCGATGGGGCTGCTAGTGATGACGGTGTGTCTGAAGCTGGTCAAGAGAACCGGCAGGTGGGTGGCCAAGTTGGCGGTGGTGGTGGTGGTGGTGCTAATATTGCTTCGAACAGTACAAGGAGGTCAAATTCGTTGAGGGCGAGGCTGGGACTTCTAACGGGGAGAAATTTAGTTGCATGTACATTCAGAAGGTGGTCGAGCTTTGGCGGGAGTTCCAGGAATATCTAAAGAAGCCGAGAAGGAACTGATTGATAATATGAAGCAAGAAAGAAGAGCATTCTTGACCTGTTCCCACCATTCTGCCTTTTTAGTTAATTTTTATTTTCGTCTCTGCATTTCACCTTCATATGCTTCTTTTTTGCCCCTTCCATACTATGATTAAGAACCTTAGAATTTCCCCCCATCTGATTCGATAACATATCCAGTAAACCAATGCTTATCTTTTTGATGTTATGCTCCTTGAGAATCCCGGGTGGATGACTTTTAAGTGGGCAGCGGTTCTTACTAGTTTTCTATTTCATTCGAGAAACTAGTTATCACAAATTCGCGCGTGGTGGAGTCGTTTCAGAGTATCTATTTTGATTCGAGAGAATCGAGAGTGGTTTTCATTGCTGCTTTTCAACCGTTAAGCTCATACTGATATTTTGCATCCAATGGATAAAGTGTTCATGGTGTCACCCACATTATGGCATACCTAGTCAAACACACCGAAAGCCAGAGGAATATCAAAGCATGCTTCTAGCGATTGTAAGCAGTAAGCTATGTAATTTTTGCTTATTATTTCCAAGTTTCGTTCTTTTATAGTTTAAATATATTACTCTCCTAGTGAACTTATATTTCGTGCTCAATTCAGGTGGCTGGCTACCAAGACAATTATAGAAGTGGATGATGAAAGAGTGAAGTGATCTCTTTTCTTCTACACAGCTGCTTATCTGGATTTAATGGTTTCAAAACGAAGTCTGGTCATTTGGTAGGCCACGCCAGACTCTCTTTGTCTTTTAATTGCTTCCCATTACTGGGCAAGGGTCCATGAAAAGTCGTTTGTCTTTGTGCATTGTGTGGGGAATTCTCCTTGGTTGGTAACACAACAGGAGGAGGAGGAAGGGTCGATTTTCGGGTTGGTTGACAATTTGGCATGTTATTCTGTTTAGATGTATGTATTTTGGTCATCATCACAGAGCTTTTGTTCATGAACATTTAACATAGCTCTGCTGAATCTTGTTCTTTCATGAACTTCCAACTGTGAAATTGCTTTTTTTGGTTCTCATTTGTAGCATCTGTTATCTGTTAACTGTAAAATGTATTTGCCATGAAAATTCTGAATTCTGAAAAAAAAAAAGTTTGCTATTTGCACTGAATCATATACACAATCATCATACATGGATCCAAGCACACCATATGTCTGATTAAATTGATTTTGATCAATCAAGAATGTAGTTACTACTGAATTGAATGGAGAGAGTTTTACTTCATTCACTTTGTATAAGGATTCCAAATTCTTGGACTAAAGTATATGGTCAAAGAAGATGTTTTGATACAAAAAGAAAAGAAATAATCACAAATGTAATGCTCAGTTTATTTGTATGCTCTCTCCTCCTGTGCTGAATTGGCACGCAGATTTGGGTTCAAAATCGGGGCTTAGTAGTGGGGAGGTGGATAAGCTCCGGCAGCTGGCGGCGGCGGATACACACCCAAGGATGGTGGAGGGTTTTGGTAATGTTCGTTCGCCGGCGGCCATGGACTTCCACTCGACCAAACTGTAAATGACGTTAGACCACAATATTACAAGTTCTACTCGTGACCTTTCTTAGTTTGTGCTGATCAGCTATGAACATCCTGACTTTCTTAGTACTTTCTTAGTTTGAGTCTATCAGTTCCTAAATTGGTTTATGTAAATTCTCGAAGTGATTATAGGTTTCTTTTGTCACTCAACAAACAAAAAAAACCCATTGTTTAACGTTTGTGTCAATGTTCTTATAAACTACAAAAGGGATGTACCTGGGGGATAGACACCTGCGGCGTGAGGAGGAGGTTGCGGATGATAACCACCGGCAGGGGCGGCGCTGGGCGGTGGCGGGTAGGTGGCGGCGGGCGGGGCATACGAGTAGGGAGGATAAGAAGATGAGTGAGTTTGAGGGGGATAAGGGGCAGGCACATATGGCTCGGAGTTAGAAGAGTAGGTGGGGCAAGGAACCGGAGCAAACGAACCCGCCGCCGCCTCCGGCGGAGGAGGATATGGAACCGGAGCTGCTAAACTTGAAGAGAAAAGAAATGGCATTTGACTTGCTGGATTAGGATTAGGATTGGGATTGGGATTGGGAGGATAAGAAGTTGGGACTGCAGAATTGCCAGGAGGAGGAAAGGCCGTGGCGGCGGCGGCCGGCGGCTGATAAGAAGCTGCCGGAGAAGGGTGTACGCCATTGTAGGGTAAGACAGTGGAAAGGGTAGAATTTGGGGTTGTATATAATGGTACCTGAGCCTGAGGGCAATCCAAACTCTCCCCAGAACTACCTGTATACAAATACCATCATAGTTCAAAAATAATGGAAACCAAAACAAAACAAAACAAAAGGGAGATGGTAAAGCGCATACCGGTTTGGTTTGCAGGGATTGGTGTAAAAGGAGCAGCACCCATGGTGTAAATATTGCAGAAAATATGAATTTAGGTGAATGAGTTTAAGAGAGTATTTAAAGAAATGAAGCCAAGATGGAGCAATTGTTCCATGTGTAAGAGTTGACTTGAAGCCTATTTGCCAGCAAAATAAGGACAAAAACCCTGTTGTAAAACACGTATAGTCAACTGAAGAGAGAGATAAGAAAAATGGGCAATTCTTTGAATTGTACCAACAAGTTGTAGTAGACTAGTAGTGGCATGTGCAATCTAGGATGAGGGTAATGCTTTTTGACTTGGTAAGAGCAATTTTTTCTAGAAGATGGAGGGCCTAGGCCCAACCCTAGTCATTTTACATTCCTTGCAAGACTAGGCTTCAAAGTTGGGCCTGGGTCCAGTACTACCCCAAGAAAATACATGAATGTTAGAATGTATAGTTCATTGAATATATCTACAAAAATATCTCTTCTTTTTTCTTTTTTTCTTTTTTTTGAGTACTACTGACTCTGTGACAATGCAGTATCTATTCACAGCTACTTTCTTAACCTACTAAAGGGAACCCACTCCCATCATCCATGTGAAAGTGTTAAACTAGACCACAAAGTGTTTGGCAAAAAAAAATCTCTTCTTTGTTCTTTTGGATAGCGAAAAATCCGCAATCATTATTATTATTTTTTTTTGGGAAAACCGCAATCATTATTTGAAAATATACACTAAGTAAATTCTATTTACATGTATTAATTTTCAAATCATACACCGAAAGAATAAATCACATAACAAACTCAATCGAAAAGGTATTAATTAGAATCAAACTTGAGTACTACTAAACTTATCAAGGGATGAGTCATGCTCCACTAAACTTGACTACCCCTTTCAAAACTCTTTTTATTCATAACAGTTAGGTAGAGGTGCATAATCTTAAATTATCATCCGCCAATTAAAGAATTAAAAAAACCAGACAACAATTGAATACCTAATTACCTAAACTATTGGTTGATGGAATATAATTTGTCTGCTGCTATTTCTTGTTCTATCATGCTAATAATAGCAACCACCTAATTTAAAGCACAAAACACACCAAAAGCCTGACTCATATACAGAGAACCTGAATCCCTTCAGCAAAAAGTTTACATTAATTTCATCTAACATTAGATGCATATACTATGAATTAAAGAGCATATATAGTGAAGAACAACTCCAACTAAGTTGATCGACTGGTTAATTTGATACCCACAAAATTTTAAGTTCGATCCCCAAAGATGACCTTATTGGTTTGACCCAGTACAATAAGCAACTATGGCTAGTTTACACCCAATACACACACACACACACAAAAGAACATACATAGTAAAAATGCTTAGAGAATTGAAAAGTTCTTGCTATTATTAGTAGATGAAAGTGCAGTACACATAAAGAAGAAAGCAGCAGCGTTGCAGCCATTCACAGCTGCGGAATGAGAAGCCTATGTGCATAATCAGACAATGCTAAACAATAATCTGTCTTTTTGGTTTTCGTTTTAACTTTGAATGCCAGGAATAAATAGCACAGTATATACAAAAGATCAGTATCAATGCAACCCCTTGAATCAGGGCACATCTATCTCTGATTGAAATGATTTCTGTGGTTCAGTGCGCCTAGGAGAAAGGTACTTAAACCCTCGACTCCTGGGGCACTTTTGCCTTCGTCATTCCACTGCTGAAAACCCGAGGAGTATTCAAGAACTGCTGCCGTTGTTTCTAATCTTCTTGGCAGGAGTGCGTCTCATAGCCTTCACGCCAAATGGACTATCCTTGCTCTGCATCAATCAAATGTGCGACAGATTAGCAACAAAAGATAGCAAATGTGTAATGTGCTTTGTTGCAGTTGGTGTTCACTTACCATTGTGCAGGTGCCTTGTCTGACATGGCATACAGGGTAGTCGTGAGGGCAGCAACTGTAGTGGTCCTCACAGCAAACCGCGCTTTCTAGAGGGCAGCATCCCCATGCAAAGCAGTACTTACCATACGGGAAGACACAGCAGCAGGTGGTGCTAGTAGGGCACTCGTCGTAATCATCACACATGTTGGGGGGACTGACTGGAGATGGAGGAGATGGACCGGGGTTGGGTGGATTTTCACCTGTCTTGGTCGGGTAAGAAGGCTCTATCGCGATACCACACAACCCATTTTTGTCTTTCACATTGCGCTGCATCCTCAAATAGCCTTTCTCTCCCCAGGATGCAGCCCATGAGTTCTTAACAATCCAATAATCTACGCCATTTTCTGTACCATATCCAACAGCAGTCACACCGTGGTCCAGGTCTGTTCCACATGATCCAGTAAATATACCCTGGAATCAAATTAAAAATCAATCAGCTACTCAAAAACAGACCATTGAAAGTACAAAGAGAATTAATGTAGGGTTTTTTCATCTTAGTGAATGTATCAGTGAGAAGAGTTGTCATTAGAAAGATTATCTGTTCACAAATTAGAACACTGGACAAAAAACTGCCACATTACTTCATAAATTTTGATCATGCAACTCTATAGCAAAAGGTGAAATGGTTATCCATTTGTTTTAAAAAATTAGCCTTATATATATGGTCCGGTCCATATGCAGTTTTCTGTAATGTTATGAAGTGCAATATTACCGATGAATAGAGTTGGAAGTCTCTGCCACCAGCTTCAATGGCAACACTAACTGGCTGGCCTGCAACTGCCTCTTTTAGTGCCGCCTCATCATAAGGAGTAACATCCTCATACCCATCAATAGAAACGACCTTAGCATTTTTCTGCAGGGAGAAATTACAGAATTAAAGAAGTTAGGAATTTTTAATAGCAATTCATTTATTTTTTACCATAGTTTTTTTTCCTGATAAACAGTGCAAGATGTGATTACTGAATACTAACCCTTGTTTGATCACACCTTCCATCCCTACCAGTGTAGGGGTAATCTGCCTCAGTATCAATACCACCATTCTTGATAATGAACTCGAAGGCATAGTCCATTAGACCACCATTGCAGCCTTCGTTATATGATGTATCACAATCCACAAGCTCCTGTTCAGACAATGAGATCAATTCACCAGTCACGATCTGGTTTATACCTTCCACGGCAGCAATGGTTGAGAATGCCCAGCAACTCCCTATTCAATGCCAAATCAATTAATGCACATAAACCATAAATGACAACATCCAAAGTAATCAAATTGCACCCCACCAATCAACTACAAGTCTACAAGTAGAAGTTTTCACTTCCTGTTTACTTATTTTACTGCATAAACTTCTGTTTTGGATCTTGGTATTCTGGGTTGTGCAAAAAAGGCCACAAACAGGAAAGCACAAGGTCCATACAAAGTAAGAACAAAGAATAGTGGGCGGGCACTACTTTTTACAGAAACTACACACATGATAAGATTCCTTCCCTCTTCTACAGATAAAGGTACTCCATATTTAATACACTCAACATTATTTTTATAACTTAGCTAGACTAATCCTAAGTCTCAAAAACCGGTGAGTCCACCACTGCCTGTACACTCTATACTCTAAGGAGTCTAAGCACAAGGTGATTTTATCTCTTCTACTCGGTCAAATTCTCCCATGATCTCTGAATTCTTAGTGGGATTCAAACCCCACAGTGCCGCCAGAGGAAGACATACACTAGCAATTTTTTGTTTACCATGGACCTACACCTGCTCATCATCAGTTATGATAATATTTAAAAAGGCAAAAAAAATATCTTTTATTTGGAATAGTGACGCATCACCTAACAATGTTATTATAAGCACCTGAAACCAAATCAAAATATAAATGCAAATATAAATATACAGAATAACAGTTTTTCTTATAGAATCATCGAAATCCATCATAGATTGATCCTATAACTTCTTAAGCATAATTCACTTTTTCTCTAACCCGGCTGAGATCTCATCTGTTCCTTTTGATAATTTTAACCTTACAGTATTAGCAAGTTGAAGATAATATTAATCCATTTTTAGTTCAATTTTATACTCCAAAAGCTAATACAAAATCAACTTGCCACTACTTCTACGGATTTGGTCCAACCAATTAGCACCAGGTAGTATGCACAAGTATTTTATAAAATTACTAGAATAAATAAATAATTATAATATTAGATAAAATATACTAGAAAGATGAAAGGAGAAGAGAAGGCATATATACCACAGCTTCCTTGATCTTTGACTTCGGCGACGGCACCTTTCTCTCTCCAGTCAATGGAGTCCGGCAAGCTGCCGCCGGCCTTGGGAGCATACCGCCGATCGCTTTTCGTCTTAGCGATTCTCCGGCGAGCATCGGGCTTGGCGCCGAGGTACGTTGACCGATACTCCTCGTTGGTGAGATCAGCGAATCTGTTCAGTCCGAGCTTGTAGGACCGGTCTTCCCGGCCGTTCTGCTCGTCGATGTACCTGAGATTATCCTTGAAGATCTCAAACCTCTTATCCTTCTCTCCGCCGAGGCCGTTGTACGATTTGCCGTGCTCCACTAGCCACGACTCGTACAACGCCATCACTTCCTCGTCGGTCCGGCTCAGGCCTTTCGCCGGATGCTCCTCGTCGTAGGTTATGATCGACATGTCCGCCGACGCCGACGCCGCCGCCGACGAGACGGCGGCAAGGACAAAAAGGGAAAGGATCAGAAGTTTAGCCATTTCTGGAGAGGATAGTGTAATCACAGTTGTGAAGAGGGAATAGGAATGAGCAACAGAGGATAGGGGGAGCGGGGAATATAAAGGGGGAATCGAGGGTATTACAGTCAATTCAGTTGTGGGACAGGGTAAAAGAATAACGAGGGACCCCGTTGTAACGAATAGGAAGGTGCCCAGAAATTATCGAAAAGGGTAAAAGACGAAAAAGGTCAGATGGAATTTTTACACTAACAAACAACGATATAGAGAGAGAGAGAGAGAGAGAGAATTGGCTGAGAATTCGGAGCGCTAAGAAAAGCTCTATAATTTCTCGCTACTGTTTTGACTCTCGGTAAATAATTCTTACCGCTCCTTAGTCTTTGGTTTTCTCCATTTAAGTTGACTCCATTTATTTACAATTCATTATTTGTATACTTAATAATAATTATATTTTTAGAATTTATATATTAATTTTAATTTCAATTAAATATAACATTTTAGAATAAATTGATATTGAATTTTTAATGAATAATTTGTATTTAAATATGTGCGTATTTAATTAAATTTTGAATTGTATATTTTTTTTGGTTCAATTTTTATGCATTATAGTTTCTTTTTTAATTTTTGTTATTATAGTATTCTAGAGCACAATAATTTAGAAGTCAAAATGGACGAGAACTCAATTACCTCACTTATAAAGATCTTTTAGACTTCTATTTTATCTTTTAGAGATCTTATGAGATTTGTAAAAATTTATATGAGATTATCTCACAGATTTTTATTTATAATTAGTAACAATCATGTTTACTCTAAATAGTATCGTAATTGTACATATAAGTATTATATTTTATATTGGTATTAAATTTTCTATAATAAATGTTATGATTTTTATCATAAGTAACACGTAACTATTCTATATTGGATCCATCTCGCGGATCTTAATCCGTGAGACGATTTTACACAAATGTGAATGTATGAGATTATGTTTTTTATATCTCTATAAATAGAGATATCTATGTGTCATTGTAATCTAAATGTCCAAAAAAAAAAAAAATCTCACCTCCTATGTTCGTGTCTTTTGAAACAAGAACGATGATGGTCCAAACTAAAATATTAGACATGACACATATGAGCCATATTTTTTATGGATCAGCCTTGCTCACATGACGATTGTGTTGATTATATTATTTGAATTTAAGACTTACAGTAAATAACATATAAATAGGGGTGTCAATGTAAATCGACCCACCTCGATGTGAGTTGGCAGATCTCGCGGGCGGGCTCGCAAGTTAGCTTAAAAATAAATTTGGTTTTTAAAAGAAAGAATACACATATATTAGATTACATAGTATATTTTAATATATAAATAGAAAAAAAAGAACATATAAAATTAATTTATATATATTACGATTTGTTGGGTTTTGATATTTCAATCACAATCATAGCTTGTACTAATTCTTTTACACGAAACTATTAATTTATATTTATATTATATATAATACGATGAACGATAATGTATAATATGATTTTAAAAATATGAAAACTTTAGAAATATTTGAATGTAAGAATAAGTTAAACTATTTTTATTTAAAAACATATTTTTAAATATTAGTTGACCCATGTGGGTCAACCTGTTAAGCCCGCAAATTTAGTCGTAACTTGTCCCACCGTAGAGTAGGTTAAAGTCGGCATGTAAGTCTCGATCCACTTTGACATCCCTACATGTAGGCAATACAATGGAACTAGCGTTGATGAAAAATCAATACGGGTGAGAAAATTAATTGAAAATATCAAATGTAGTAGAAATTTTATAATCATGTACCAAAGATGAAAAACTGATAGTAAGTGAACAAATATGGTAAATGTATAATACTCAAGATCGAGATCAAAGGTGAAAATAGTTGTTTACAAATATTATTAAAATTACACTCGTTGTGTGTAAAGTTCACTTTGTAATCCTGATTGACAAAGGATCATAAGAGGATAAATAAATCTAAATTATTCATAGCTGAATGACTTAAACCAATAAAGTTGATGTATAAAAATTTTGTGGTTACTAAGTCATAAATTAGACGTACTAGATTAGTTGGGGTTGTCCCGTCTATTATTAAAACTACGGATAATTACAAGCCTTTAATTTGCGTAGTCTTTATTACAACCAAGATACCTTAAAATAGTTTTGACAGAGTGTATGTTACATGTACAATGTATATGTACTCTAATTTTCTTAAAATATTCTAGTGGTGTCAGGTTGTCAACTTATCCAAATAAAGATAGAGAATGAATTTTGAGCTCGTGTTTGGATAATTGCTACCCCCATAAAGTATATAACTATGCTTTTTCTATATGAAAAAAAAAAAAAAAAAAAAAAAAAAAAACTCAATATGTTATTAGCAAGTATTTCTTTTTCATGCTATAGCGGTGATCATGAAGTTTATGGGAGCAGATTTGAGGTGAATATATGATTGTAACTAGTGTTCTAATTGATTCAACTATAATACGCGATTACGACAGAAGTAATTATACACACTATAGAGTTATAAAACAACTAGAACTATATTTACAATAAGAGTCCTAACAATTTCAGTTCGTCAGCTTGATACTCACAAAATGGTAAACAGTAGACAAAGAATACGGTAGCACAAACGAATAAATGGCAGTCGCATTAGAGACAGTATGCTCGGAAGACACACCAATAGAGACCTAACGACTGATACCAAATTGAAATTAAACTAGTGTTTTAGTAGATTCAACCACTACAATACAAGATTACAACATGAGTAAATATACACACTATAGAGTTATAGAACAACTAGCCATTCAATAAAAAAATAAGTTCATATATTTTATTTTACTAGTTACGATTGAATCAGAATGGTTTTACATTAGAATAGATTTTCATGTACCACGTAAAGTTTAGATTCCAAAAAAGCAATCAATATATGTTCTTGATGACTTAGTTGGCATAAAGTTAAACTTGTTCTCAAACGTAACCTAAATATTGATGTACACGTATCTATATAGATTCATCCTCTACCAAGGGCCTTGTGGTCCAGTGGTATCAAACTCTTCCTTGTATACGGGAGGTGGTGGGTTCGAGCCTCAGTGGAGGCGTTGCTATCTCTTTGTTCTTCAGTAGGTTGAGAAAGTAGTTTATGAACATATACTACACTGTAATAGAGTCAATAGCATTCAAAAAAAAAAATATAGATTCATCCTCTAATGTTCTATACATATATCATCTCTCTTTTAACTTAGCCACAAAGTTCATAATTTTGTGTGAGCTTATTTATTTTTTAAAAAATAAATATATAAATTCAATATTATATACTACTCCTATTATTAAATTCTATTCCCAATTTTTATTTTCTCACACAAAATTTTGATGTTGACATTTTCATTGAAACCCACAAAATTAAAATAATCAATCATCAATTATCACATCAGAGAATAAAAATGAAAAATATAAATAGAGATTACACATACTAGAATTCTTAAAAAATCTAAAATTCCAAAAAGGACCAGCAGCATGACACCATTGATGATGAAACTTGACTATTTTCCTCAGTTGTTAGCTCCATAGGTGGCCCTACGGTCCAAGAAAAGATGAGAAATTTTTATTTTTTTTTATTTTTTTTTTGCAAGCAAAAGATGAGAATTATTAGCCACCCAATTATATAGGTAACGTGGCCATATTTCTATTGTTGGTCTTGGATGCTGGGAGGAGCCTGATGGGTTGCAAGAAATTATTTGTGCAATGGAGAATTATAACTTGACTTAAAACTTATTGAAATTTATTTGTTCCATAATGTTATAAGTTTATATAAAGTTTTTATAATCTCAGAATGACTCTTCATACTTAAACTCATTATCATTACCAAGTATTTGATTCTCATTATTATCCTGATTCTAAAATTTACACCAAACACACCCCTAGTCTGATCAATAGTTTCCCTAATATTGTTGATGAAACAAGACATTCTATTCAAACAATCAATACCCCAAAAGAAAAAAAAAAATAAAAAAAATCATTATTTTGTTTCTATTCAGTTTCATTTCTCGAAATTACTTACTTTATACCTACTTTAATTAATTCCATCATAAATTCTTTTAAAGTGCACACAAAAGTTTAAAAAATTATACAAAAATAAAAATAAAACTAAAAAAAAATTATCTAATTTAGATCACACAACACTCATCACCAAATCCAAGAAAAAGTATCTCATTTGGGAGGAAAGAAAAAGTATCTTATAACAAATTAAATGGCTGCCCATAAACTTGGTCATCATCTTGACAACTTGCATCAGAAATTTACTCTTTGATTTTCGAGGAAAAAAAAACAAAAGTATTTTTAATTCTGAAAACTACTTGGGTAGATTGGGTTTAATGGCTTATGGTTCCACATAATAAAATCACTATTAATTAGTTACGCTTTGGTTTTTCTTGTGAGGAGAATAACAAACAATTACTGAGTGTGTACTGAATAAATACTGAATAAATCACGTTCAGTCGTTCATGTATAATATATTTTTTGAATTTTTATTTTCTTAACATGCAATACTTCAATTAAATTTTATAATGACAAAAAACAACATTTATAGTGCATCAGTTATTAATTATTGGGAGTCAAGTTATTAATTATTGGTTGATTTGATAGTTTAATATCATACAAATACAAATGTCATCCTAGCTATTATACTTGATTGACCTTTTCATTCAACCCTATGACAGAGGAGGAATATGAAAAGACCGACCTTATAAAAATATTTAAAATTTAAAACTTATCAACCAAGGTATAATGACAGACCAAGAGTCTCGACTAGAAGGAAGGAATTGGTGGAGAAATTTAATTAGTGTTATAAATAGAATTAACTTTTATAACTTTTAAAATGGGTTTTAGTCTCATCAATGTGGTGTTATCCTCAAGTTAGTAATACCTAATTGTATTGGTTCATATTGAATCCAATTCAGGACGAGCAATAAACACCAACATCAACTATTGCCGTACTAGTTTAATATTACATATCACTTAAAAAATTTGATAAGGATTCAACTTATAACTTTTAAGTACGATAATCATATTTTACTAATTTGATAATTTTTTTGAGGTAATTTTTATTTTTTGAAGATGGTATCTCCGGCAGAAGATACCCAATAACCTTATTATAGACAAAATTGCAGTTGCCCATACTGTTCAAATAATATAGTCTGTTATTAGACGTAATATTTAATTGTGAGATATTTATAAAGATGGAGACAACGTGGCCACTTGTCTCAAAAGTATACAGTAATATAATGTAATTAGCATTCAATTTTCATTGGACCATACATACGTCCAACAGCCTTTAATTTGGTCTTTTTTATATACAGTTTTTGTGTCTTGCACGGATAATGTCTTCCAGCTTTTTTAGATTTTTTTTTTTTCGGCAATTATTAGAGAGCGACCCTATCCCCATAAAAATCAACTTTATTGTCTGTTCAAAGACGCTAATGATGTTGAAGTTGAGAGGAATATTATTTGATTTTAATTTAGAAGTGTTTGAAAAAATTAAAGTGGTTAAATTAAACACTTTTATAAATATGAATTATAAATCTTCATTATAGTCAGGGATTTTAAATTCGAGTTTTACGAATAAAACTATCTTAAAATCTATGAAAACGTATTTTGTGTTGTCAAACAAGATACAATTATGTGCTTTACCATCTAAGCTAACACATCCTTTAATTACTTTTATGTGTATATATTTACTTATATTCAATCATCTACTATACGTATATATTTTAGGGTCCCTATATATAACGGGTATGGGGTGAAGTGAGGGTGGCAACTGCCCCATTACCCGCCCCCCCATATCCGCCCTTGTCGCTAGGAGAATCTATGGTTAGACCAAGAGTTAGTGTTTTTATTATTTTAACCGTTCCTTCTTCGCAATTTATGATAACTCTACAACTTGTTATAAGGTTTTTTTTTAATAATCAAATTGCAAGATGTCGAGCATGCTTTAACTGTAGGAGGCGCCTTTAAGCTCGTACTATACCCAGACTAATCTCCTAAGGTTGTTTTTCTGATTTTAAAAAGTTCAAAAATGTATTTTCTAAAAAAACTAATAAATAATCAATATTTATATATAATTAAAGAAAGTATTTTGCTCCACAATAGAGATAAATCATGCTATAAAGATCATGTATAATAAGCTTGACCAAAAAAGTATTAATAAGAATTGAACTTTTGACTGAAAAATCATATTTTACTAATTCAGTCATTCTCGTTGAGTTGTCGGGATATAATAACATCGTTATATACATATTTATTTGTGTTTTGTGACAATTTTATCAGAGTATAATTGTACAAAAGAATCAAGCGTGGCAAGAAATTGATTATGAACATGACCTTTGATGCCGTGAGTGACTTTTGGTTTCCAACTAAGACTAGTGAATTTATTTCCAATTATTTTCATTTTTTAAATTGTTGATAAGCTTATCCATCTTTGGAAAATAGTAACCCCTAACGTTTCTTTCCATACAACAATATATATATGCCACAGCTATCCAAAAATCAATTTAGAAAATATCACACAAGTACTTGATTGAGAAAGATGCTTTAGTTTTCATTGAAAGTACAAATAGAATCAATTTTATTTATTAGTGCACAGTTGAGGAAGAAAATTAAACAACATTTCTTTTAATCTTTTAATTTATCTCTGTTTTTTGGTTTTAAATGGGAGTTCAGAAATATATAAGTAAACGAATTGTATGCTAAACGGTCCACGAACAAGATTGCCAATTGTTTAGCTCAGGAAGCCTTGTGCATGTCTAACAGTATCGACTGTTTTACTCATCCGTTTCCTTCCATTGCTCACGTTTTGAGCTTGGATTCTAATTAATGATATTTCGTCTTTGATTTAATAAAAAAAAAAAAAAAAAAAACTTCCTTATCAGCCTTGCAGGGCTATCTCAGATAGTTTGATCGATTACCTAAAAATCTTGTTCCAGTGAACAGAATGAGGTCATTGGGAGACATTGATTGATTAGAGATTATGAAGACCTCTTATGCGCAGAGTATACTTGTAAGAGGGTAAATGGAGCAACATTTCTTCAGAAGACCCATTTTCGTGTATAGTTGAATGACTTATTTGATGTTTATTTTTAAAAATAAATAAAAGAGTGAAGGGATCTAAAGGGAAGGCAATGGCAATGAACCAATGGGGTGCATTGAAGATTCCGATCCAGGAATGGGTGGGATGAGATCAGGATCTATCTCATCGAATCTGTTATATGTGATAGCAGCAGAAGTTGTCAGACCATCTAGTTGAAGAAAGAGGCATTATTGCAGTGAAAGAGTGGTAAATGGGTCCCATAGCCCAATAAAACCAAACCCAAGCCTACTGTTCACGTGATCCAATGAACTCATTATGGGCTAAGCCTACTTGCAACTTGCAATTTGCATCTGAGTTTGGACTCATTCACATCCTGCTCCAATTCTATCATTGATTCCTTTTATGTATGCATATATATTTTTGTAAATTTTATTTCCATTTACATCTTGGTAGATCCGAAATCCTTTATAATGTCTGTGTCTATATATTTACATACATATTTTGGGAGAGCCTCCCCAGATGTGTCATCGCAAACATATATGGCCATTAGATGAGTTCAGATCAACGGCTGAAAATCAATGAAAAAGAAAAAGAAATGTTGTGGCATTTTTGTAATTTTTTGTACCAGGTATATTTCTGTGATGCACTAAATGCTAGTTTGTTGTGCGCTAAGTGTTGGTTTGTGGTACACTAAGTGCTAGTCTGCGGTGCAAAGTGTTGGTCTATGGTGCACTAAGGGATGATTTGTAGTGCATTAAGGTTGGTATGTGGTGCACTACTTTTTTTTTTTTTTTTGAAATAAGATATGTGGTGCACTACTAAGTGTATATATGCACGTGTCTTGCGTCATCTGCGCACGTTGTATGTCGTTAATTTGAGCTCATCCAATGGTCCAGATCTGTCCACATAAGGGAGGTTGTCGCGCCCAGAACCAAGGTATATATATAGGGCAAGAGACTTAATTAAATGATAAAATTATGTGTTAGTCATTTTAATTAAAGAGTAAAATGACAACAATTTAAATGAAAGACTAATTGTGACAATTAAATAAAAGTTAATATATAATCAGATAAAATTAAAAGAATGTATGACTAAATATGATAATATGACAATAAATTAAAATTTTGCTCTTTATATATATATATATTTTAGAATAGAGATATTGGCCCTATTTGGTAAAATATAATTAGTTTATCAGCCAACTTATAGTAAAAGTTGGACCACTGCCTTGATGTGTGTTTGGTCTTCATGTTTGAATAATTGAGGTGAGATTAGGGGTGGGTCCAATCAGTCCACGTTATGGAAGTTGTTCAGTATGGGCTATCTTTTGTATTTGACCAACCACTATAAGTGGTCCATGCATTATTCTTTCTTTTTTCTTCTTCTACTTTGAAACTTTACTGTTGTCGTGTTGTGTGTATTTCATTTCTTTTATGAAGTTAGCACCCTCTGGGCAAGTTGGCAATGACTTTCGTAATTAAGTAAATTACTTATTCCCAAAAAAAAAATGTAAATTAATTATTGTCAATCCTCAGAGTTATTCAGATTAACTCCAATTATAAGTGCCAAGACCTTATGGTCTAGTAACACTTAGATGCACTCTCATATGAAAAGGATGAGTTCGAGCCTCAATGGAGGCAATATTGCAAATCAATGATACTACACTATAATAGACATTTCTTCTTGACATACATTATCTCTCTTCTTATTGTATCTATTTTAATTTTAATTACTTTCATTTACAGAAAAATTTGTAATCGCTATTTGAAAGTAAACTTGGAGCAAGTAACAATTGTATAATTATATAAACCACCACAAATTTCAGAATTATAGCACATGCATGCAGCTAGGGCCGTCAAAATGGGTCGAGGCCCGCGGGTTGGCCCGCACCCGCCCCGCAGTGGGGTGGGTTAGGGTTTTAAAAATCGAGGCCCGCTAAGGAGCGGGCCTAACGAGGCGGGCCGGCCCGCTGTGACAGTACTACATGCAGCTATATATCAATGCTATTTTAGTTTGAATAGCCTTTGGACTCACACCCATAAGTTTAAAGCCCATAAACTAAGCAATTGGGTTGAATCTAAAACTCTATCCAACAACAATATACAAGATGAAAAAGCTAACCCAACACCTAAGGCATAGCCCACCACAAAAGGCTCACGGCAAGCTGAAAGTTGAAAAGTTACAAGTTAGTTGAATATTGACAAATGTTTAGACAGATGATGATTGAGATCAAAATTATTTTGTAAAATTGAATCCAACAGCTTGATACAGTTAATAAACAAATCGCTAATGCAACAGTAAAAAATTCAAACATGGTAAAGGATCTATCTGTGCGCTGTGTTAAAAAACCCTGAGCCAAGCTATCACGAGAATAAAAATCAAACCCTACGGCCATGATTCGAGACGAATCCTGATTAGTCTCAATATGTACTGAGGATACCAGATAGCGTATACAAAAATAACTACTAAATTAGTAGTTGAATAAACTAATTAATATACATAGAATGGAAAACAAGAAACACTACAAGAGAGAAAGCATTATATTACACGTATAGTACATTACAGGCTTACAAAACAGGTTTTGGCCAAATTCTTTGATTCTTGGGATGCAAGGCAGGACAAAGTGCCATGCAGCGTCAAGTCAATGCCTTCTTGCTTTTTATGGTGATGTGAAATGGAGGGTTAGTGCGTTGAAGACTTTAGATTATATTCGTCCACACTATATATATATATATATATATATATTTTCCCCATCCGCTTATGTTTCTTCCTCTCATCACCTTTCCTTTATGGGAATTTAATTTTCCATTTAAGAAATTTGAATCTAAAATCTTATTTAAGATTTTTGTATATTTGACAACAAATTGTAGATGTCTATATTAATTTGTGCTCGGTGGCATAACTGTGACTGTCCCAAATGAAAGACCATAAGTTCCAACCTCAGCGTGGCATTGACTTTAAGCAATATGCCCTTTGCTAAGCTAAGGAATGATCGAGTTTGTACACTAATACATATCCGGGACAGATTGAGCGTTACAATTAGTAATGATAAATTTTATTGTTACTTCACGCCACCGCTGAAAGGGAACTACAGTAGTGTTGAAAGAGAATTACAGTTGTGTTGAAAGATAACTGGAGTGTATATAAATTGAAAGTGAACGGCGCGGAACGGAGGTCGTTTCAGCCGTTTGTTTTTATTAATCAAAACAACGTCGTTTTGATGCACGATCCACAATACATTGTAGACCGTAGTCCACAGTAAAATTTGCGTACTACAAGGGTGCAATTTATACCGTGGACCATGTTCAAATATACAGAATTTGACTTTATAAAGTACAAAATTCATGTTCATAATGCACTAAACTATATAGCTAAGGACACATAAACACATAACATAATATGCATGGACATAAACACAATATTTTAAAATAAATACATACAGAGCATATGTATTATGTTATGTATTTCATAATGTGTATGTGTATCATGTTAAATGCTTATATATCATATATGTGTCCTCATTTATATAATTATATGCATGAGCCCACAGTGTATTATGGACCCTAGTCCACGATATGATAATTGCTACTAAGGGTGTATCAATGCAAATCCATAACCTCCCACTTAACAGTTAACAACACAAATACTAACTACCAAGCTACTCATATTTCATGTACCAAAAAGCAGGATTGGAAGAAAAAATTAATTAAAAAAATAATAATTTTCAATAAATGTGTGCAAGTCCGATCCGTTCGATTGTGGTTTGTGAAGGGTCTAAAAACTTCTTGAAAATACAAGTGGCCGGATAAAGATGATATGATAATTGGTCACATTTGGTCCATTTGGATATGGAAATACAAATTCAAATCTTATGACACAATTCATGTGAAGTAACAAAGAAAATGCTTCTTATATATATATATATATATATATATATATATATATATATATATATATAATACTTTTCAATTTACATTCTAATAATTACTTAATAAAATTATTATCCAAAAAAATGGTCGAATAGATAAAGTATTGCCAACACCCTTTTAGTCGAGTCTGTTACACATAATCTTCTTAGTGCAACAAAGCTTTATGTGTGAACTATTACACAGAAACAAAATTTAACACGTGCATAGTGCATACCCTCAAATAATGATTACAAATTACATGTTTCCTTTGTCACTCATTAAAAAACAATAAAATTGCTTATGTTTCTTATGAAATATTATTTCAGACACAATAATAATCTTTTAAACATAACTTTAATTCATTAAACTATTTGAATATCAAACAATTCAAATATGTTTGTGATGGTTTTAACGGTTCGGGTCCACCATAAACCGGATAAAGAAGGCCGGGTCTAAGACCCAAGCGTTACAAAGGTAATTACAAGAATCGAACCCGCGACAGGGGGTTAAGAATAAGGAGTGATACCACTAGACCGTAGTATTTCCCGTGTTTCTGATGTGTCCCTCATGACAACCGCGCCGCCTATTTATACTGAGCCACCCCCCTCCTAAGCCGTCCACGTGTACGCTTCAGAGACCTCACCCCGCTACTCGTGCCACGTGGTCCACGTACCCCGCCTCACACGCCACACCCCCACACCTCACACGCCACCCCCCACGCCTCACACCACCTCCAGCCCCGCGACGGGGCGCGAAGGGGGTGCCTGGCCGCGGTGCGGCCATGCACTTGGCGCGTTGGCCGCGCCGTGGCCGGGCGCCACCAGCGCACCCGAGGCCCCGCCGGCGCCACCCACGACCGGTGGATGCACGTGGGCCTCCTAGTCCTGCCTTGGCGTGGCCCATCGACCCAAGCCCAATTTCATACGGCCCGTACCCGATATCCCCATCAATTTGTGTCCACAAATGATATTAAAACTAACTATATCTAATATCCCCTAAAAAATACTCTTTTTTTTCTATCTTGTATATATATTTAAAAAAAATTCCCTTCCACCACAAAAATATTTATATTCATAGAAAATTAGAATATTTAGTTTAGAAGTTTATAAACCAGCTAATTCGAGTTTTGAGTTTTCAACAATTACTTATTCTTTTTTTTTTCCACCTTTAATCTTCCAACTAATACATTACACTTTTAGTAAATCACGAGAATTTAAAGTAATGCATTTTCGACTGTCAGAAAACTAATTTGAAAAAAAAATATACTAATAATAAAATTCCAAAATTAAAATTAATTCTTTGTAAATTACTGAGTATATACCAGAAGACCACTCAATAAATATTCAAATTCTTAGTATTTGTAAAACAAACATATATATCATGTGAAATTTTACAATGTTTAATAATAATAATAATAATAATAATAATAATAATAATAATAATAATAATAATAATAACCCTTTAAAAATTTAAAGGTTTACTAAGATCACTATTTATTTTTATTTATAACAATTGATTGACCCTTTCAAAAAAAAAAAAAAAAACAATTGATTGACATTTTTTTTTTCAAAAAAAAAAAAAGAAAAAAAAAAGAGAAAAGAATCCGAGGTGGGCTGGGTGGTTTGAAATTGGAAGAGTGTCCGGTAAAGATAGGGAAAGTGGGGCCCTCCAAATGGCATTTTGCATTGAAAGATGTAATGCTTAAGAGTCAAAGCTACCTGCCTCTGTCTGCCTGCCTGTCTTCTTACATGCACCTATTCATTTTCTTTGGATTTTACTCACTTTCACATTTCATTTATTTAACTTAATAAGTTTCATTTTATTTATTTGACAAAGAACTTGTCGTCTAGTATCACCCGATTACACTCCCGCTCAGACGTTAATTTATCACTGTTAATTTAGGCAAGATCAATGCTTATAATCTCACTGCACTTGGACACACCATCCGCATTTGAATCTAATTTAAAAAAAAAAAAACAAAAATTTATCTTGATATAAATAATCAAGTAAAGATATAAAGTATGATTATCGTACTTTGATAGTCACGTGTTTAATTTAACAAATCTTTATACTATAATTTACTTCTTTGATGTAGTATTCAGTAGCGGTTCAATAGGCATTATTTGAAAGAAGACTAATGTTCAAAATTCCGTAACGACAATGTAATATTATTAATCATGTCTGTTAAGTCAATTATAGTAATTTACCTCTTCTGAAATTCCAACATATTTTGTCGAGTCGGAATGTAGAGCTCTTTTGAGTTGGTGATTCAACTTTTTCGGAAGAGGAAAAAAAAAAAAGAAATAGAAATTATTGAAAACTAAAATGCAAAATGATATAGATATTGCCGATCCTTTAATTTAACGGCTCATTAGTAGCTTTTGACTTTGTGCCACCCTCTACCCTACACCAGTTTACCAGTTGTACTGCCCCCCCCCCCCACCCCACTTTTAAAAGCATTAGTCAATGCCCCTTCCCTCTTTCCTCCTTTATCTTCTTCCTCATCATCTTCCACAACCTTTCCTTTCCTTTCATTGCTTCTATCACCCTTTGACGCCAATAAAGTCTCCACATTTCTACACTAACATAAACACCCCCTCACCGCTTTAATTTGACTCTCTCTGTAATCGCTTCTTCAATTGAATTTTTCTCTGTTCAGTTTCTTCTTTCTCTGGGCTTTTTATGGTCGGAATTGGAGAGGGATGGCTGTGGAATTGATGATGGGTTATGGGAATGATGGATTTGCCGTGAAGATTGAGGAGACCGCCGTGCAGGAGGCGGCTACCGCCGGGCTAAAGAGCGTTGAGAATCTTATTAGGTTGCTTTCTAATTCGCCGGAGTGTGGCGGTGGATTTTCTGCTTCGGTGTCGGAGACGCCGGCGCCGGAGGCGGAGTTCCAGGCGGCGGCGTTGGCAAACGCCGCCGTCACGAAGTTCAAGAAATTTATTTCGTTGCTGGACCGGACCCGGACCGGGCATGCCCGGTTCAGGAGAGGACCGGTTGGGAATCAGGCCGGGTTGGATGGGAAGAAAATAGATCAGGAACCGGAACCAGAACCGGCGGCTCCGGCCGCCGATGCATCGGAAAAGCCGCTTAGTGGGTCAAAAATCTACTGCCCAACTCCAATCCAACGGTTACCGCCGCTTCCCCACCACCACTTCGTGAAAAACGGATCGGCGGCGAATGATCGGAAAGAATCGTCGACCACCATCAGCTTCTCCGGCGCGGCTGCCTCTCCGGCGGGCTCTTTCATCTCGTCGCTCACGGGGGATACAGACAGCCTTCAGCCTTCTCTCTCGTCGGGCTTCCAGATTACAAACCTCTCGCAAGTTTCATCCGCCGGCGGCCGGCCGCCGCTCTCCACGTCGTCGCTTAAACGGAAGTGCAATTCCATGGATGACGTCACCCTAAAATGCGGTAGCGCCGGTGGGTCCGCCTCTGGTCGTTGCCACTGTCCCAAGAAAAGGTAAAGTCAACACCAAGAAACCATTATCATCAATCCTATTATACCCTTATCCAAGTAAAATAATATTTACATCAAATTTTTTTACACCATATTATATATTATTATTATTATTATTATTATTATTTGTTGAAGAATATAATAAATTGATCTAATTTATATTGGTTTAATGTAATTTTAGGAAATCAAAGGTGAAACGAGTTGTAAGAGTCCCTGCAATTAGCTTGAAGATGGCTGATATCCCACCAGATGAATACTCATGGAGAAAATATGGTCAAAAGCCCATCAAGGGTTCCCCTCATCCAAGGTGAATTTTGTTATATACTTATTACTTTCTATATATGTCAAAACTATATTCTAACCAAGTTAGTCGGACTAAAATTTAATAATCACAGTGTTACAAGTTCAACTCCCAACAGAAAGATTTATTAACATTTTTTGTTTATATCAATCTACTATGAGCAATCTAGAGAACATATAATTGATTTGGATATGATGGAGTAAAAATGTAAATATAGACCATATAACTGGTTTATGTTGAGCATATAATATATAAACTTAAATGTGCAGTCCAATTATTAGCTTACGCTTTTAGTTGGATGGAGCACATGATTCAATTTGGTATCAGAGCCATGCAAAAAGTCATGAGTTCGAATATCTGAATTTGGATGTAAAAATTGCAGGGGGTATTACAAGTGCAGTAGTGTAAGAGGATGCCCAGCAAGGAAGCATGTGGAGAGGGCTTTGGATGATCCAACCATGTTGATTGTAACCTATGAAGGGGAGCACCACCATTCTCATTCCATTACAGACCCACCGGCGGCGATGATTCTCGAGTCATCTTAGCCGTCCGATCGATCACTCTCCCGACCGACCACCATCTCTCCACGCCCAGACCAGGATCACAACAGATCTAAACAAATCAGCACCGTCCACGATTCAGATTGAGGAGGGCCCCACTCAATAATTTGTTGCATACAATGATAGAGGAGGAGTATATATGTTTCTCTTTCATGATTGATTATTCGCCGTTGAAAGCCTTTTGATTTTGCGTGGAATGTTTTAGAAGGAACATGAGAGAGAGAGAGAGAGAGAGAGAGAGAGAGAGAGAATTATGGATTTGAAATGTTAGTTGTGCAAGGATTAGGTAATTAATTTTTTGTTGTTTGAAGAAAGTGCTAATGTTTTTATACCTTTTAATTACATATTACAATTGATGTTTATAATTTGCTACAACTTATTTACAAAAAAATTGACATTTAGGGTGTGTTTGGTAACTCGGAAAATGATTTTCGGAAATCATTTTCCGAGCTTTTGGTGTTTGGCAACGTCCGGAAAATGTGGTCAACGGAAAATATTTTCCGTTGACCATGGAAAATGAGCTCATTTTTCCGGAAAATGACTTCCGGACAAAAAATTCGGAAGTCATTTTCCGGAAATGGAAAATGGCTTCGTGCGACCTTTTTTTTGTTAAAAAAAAAAATTATTTCTAATAAATATTATTAGTTTATATATTTTTATATTTTAAATAAAATAATAAAAATATAATTATACATTTCTACTTATTTTTCACTCATTTTCCAGAAAATGAACCAAACACACACAGACAGTTTTCAAGAGTACATCCAAACACCGAAAATGAACTCATTTTCCGGAAAATGACTCATTTTCCAGAAGTCATTTTCCTGCTTTCCAAACACACCCTTAATGATTTTAGAGATGTTTTTTTTTTTTTGAGTTCTACTGACTCGGTTATAATGTAGAATTGCACAAAGAATCAACATATGCCTCTACTGAGGCTTGAACCACTCCCTTCTACATGAGAGTGGACACCGGATGCCGCTTGACCACAAGGTCTTTGGCATGATTTTAGAGATGTTAATTTCACTCGATCCAGACATAATTCTATTCTTGCCTCGATAGAGACCTAGAAAATGATTGGCTGGTGTTTTGCGTTCAATTTTGTTTTTTTTTTCTCCTTTTCTATACTATTTTAGTATTTTTAATATACAATATCATAAGATTCACACGAAATGACGTGATTTACAATAGAGACATATTTGTCGGAGAAAATGACATTTTTATTAACTAAAATTTACTGGACTATGCAATCCATATTATTTTCTTTATCATTATTTTTTAAATTAAATATTGGGATGGCTCTTGCAAGAAGTCTATTATATTCGTTTTCCCATTCAATTCCGACCGGTCAATGAAACAATGATTAAAGAATTAATCAAGTTGTTAATAGAATAATTAGGACGACGAGGAGGACTTTGGTATAATTTAGTATTAATAAATAATAAATTAATAAGTCACGATTATGGGTGGAGAGGGTGGGTGGAAGGGTTATGACTTTGTATTGTAGAATCTGAATTAATTTATACGACCGGCGATTTATAAGTATATACACGGAGTATATTATATTATGGTAATGAATATTTTAGCCAAATAAATATTGGCAGGGCCGGATTTTAAGGCGTGCAAGACGTGCGACCGCACAGGGCCCCAAAATTTTGGGGGCTCCTAGTCCAGCTCTGGCTTAATAGTTAGTATATGTATTTGTGATTATATTGGCCCAAAATTATGTGTTTTTTACATTTTTTTCTTTGCAATTTTTCTTCAATTCGCAGTTTATTTATACTTTAATAGAACCTCACTTAGTTACTAGCACAGGGCCCCACAAATCAAAAATCCGGCCCTGAATATTGGGGTGGCAAGAATCTTGTGATCATGAGTAGATATGAGATTAGTGTGAATATCGGAGGAAATATTTAGATATTTTTTTTTTTTTGTGTAATTTTATTAATAACAATGATTAAATATGTGACAGAGTAATCAGGCTAGCAGTACCCGACCCGGAACCGTTGGCATGAGCAAGACAGTTGCCGTTCAAACTACCCAAGACACCTCACTCCTCAGCATCAATGCGCAACGGTCCAACTCCTCAGCATTGATGACCAACGTTTAGCTCCTCAGCATTCAGCACCTCAGGCATTGATGCCCAACATTCAACTCCTCAAGCATTGATGTCCAACGTTCAACTCCTCATCAATGCTCCGTTACTTAGTTGAAAGGAATAAAAAGACTCACAACCACGTAGTGAGAGAGGACACTTCTTACGACACTGGAACTTAGACAATAGATACTGAACTCATCTTGTACACGGAGCCCTGCTCTCAATACTGTATTCAAATACTTGATAACACTCAATAATACTCAGATTACATACCCGGTAACACATTATTACCGTCATATATAATATACAGTAATACACTTAATATATATTCACATTCCACTGTGAATATATATATTCACAGTGCAATGTGAATATATATATTCACAGTACATACTGTGAATAATATATATATATTCACTGTGAATATATATATATATTTTCACAGTACATACTGTGAATATATATATTTATATAAAATTTTTTTTTACTACTTAGCCCGGGCCAACCCGCGGCCCGCACGGGTTAGCCCGCGCGGGCCGCGGGTCAATTTTGGCCCGCCCATTAGGCCCGCGTTTTCGCGGGCCTATTTTTTCATGACCTAACCCGCCCACCGCGGGGCGGGTGCGGGCCAGCCCGCGGGCTTTGGCCCACTTTGACAGCCCTTGGACTTACAAGCAGTGGCGTTACCCAGTGAACGCTGCTCCCATCCAAGTAGTGGACTTACAAGCAGTGGCGTTATCAAGTGAACACTACTCCCATCCAAGCCGTGGACTTCCAAGTAGTAGCGCTTCTTCCTCAAGCGCGTCCGCCTCCTTCACTTGTGCATTCACCTCTTGTGAGCAGTGGCGTTACCCAGTGAACGCTGCTCCCATCCAAGTAGTGGACTTACAAGCAGTGGCGTTACCGAGTGAACGCGGCTCCCATCCAAGCCGTGGACTTCATGAAGCGGGTGTCACCTCATCAAGCTGGTCCGTCACCTCATCAAGCGGGTGTCACCTCATCAAGCGGGTGTCACCTCATCAAGCTGGTGTCACCTCATCAAGCGGGTGTCACCTCATCAAGCTGGTGTCACCTCATCAAGCTGGTGTCACCTCATCAAGCGGGTGTCACCTCATCAAGCGGGTGTCACCTCATCAAGCTGGTGCGTCACCTCATCAAGCGGGTGTCATCTCATCAAGCGGGTGTCACCTCATCAAGCTGGTGCGTCACCTCACTAAGCGGGTGTCACCTCATCAAGCTGGTGCGTCGCCTCATCAAGCGGGTGTCACCTCATCAAGCGGGTGTCACCTCATCAAGCTGGTGTGTCACCTCATCAAGCGGGTGTCACCTCGTCAAACTGGTGTCACCTCATCAAGTGGCGCTGCTCCTCACGCAGCGTCACCTCATCAAGTGGTATCACCTCCTCAAGTGGCGTCACCTCCATGAGCAGTGCCACCACCTCGAGCTGCATCACCACCTCGAAGTATCACCTCCTCAAGTGGCGTCACCTCCATGAGCAGTGCCACCACCTCGAGCTGCATCACCACCTCGAACAGCATCACCACCTCGAGCAGCGTCACCTGCTCGAGCAGAGTCACCACCTCAAGCAGCGTCACCTCATCAAGTGGCGCTGCTCCTCAAGTGCGTTTGCTTCCTCCTCAAGTGCTTTTGCTTCCTCCACTTGTGCATCCGCCTCCTGCACTTGTGCACTCGCACGCCTCCTGCACTTGTGCACTCGCATCCTCTACTGGTGCGTTCATCTCCTCAAGTGCGTATATCGCCTCCACTAGTACATTTGCCTCCTTCACTTGTGCGTTCACCTCCATAAGCAAAAGGACTCAGTAGTTGGTCATGGTCTGCCCTGATCAATTTGGTTAAAAAACAAAATAATAATAAAAAAATCTAAACTCTAATCCCTTAGGGCCGGCACGAGATCCGATCTCGCTAGCTACCTAACGGGAGAGTGTTTTTCTGAGCCCAGCCAAGGGCTTGGATTCAAAAAACACCACACTCTAATCCCTTAAGGCCAGCACGAGATCTGATCTCGCTAGCTACCTGATGGGAGAGCTGACCTCGGAGGGTGTTTTCTGGGTAAAGCTTAAGGCTTTGCTACGAAAACACCACACTCTAGTCCCTTAGGGCCGGCACGAGATCCGATCTCGCTAGCTACCTGACGGGAGAGCTGACCTTTGACCGAACCTACGAATGGTCGAAGTGAACTCACGCAAGAGCCCTGAGCAAAAAAAAAAAAAAAATAAAAAAAATCAACGGCGTGACCTCGCCCCAGCGCCGAGGTACGGTCACGTACCGTGACCCGGCCTGGCGCCGAGGTCACGTACCGCGACGTGACCTCGGCACTAGCCGAGGTCACACGCGCCGTGACCTCGGCACTGGCCGAGGTCACACCGCGGCGTGACTCACGCCCGTGACCTCGGCCCTGGGCCGAGGTCACGTACCGCGACGTGACCTCGGCACTGGCCGAGGACACACCGCGCCGTGACCTCGGCCCCGTGCCGAAGTCACAGCTACGTGACCCCTGCACGGTGCCGAGGTGAGGATGCAACGAAAAAAAAAAATACAAACAAAAACAATTTTTAGGCTTGTCATTACTCCCAAACCACCTCAACCACTCTCGTTGGCTAGGGAGTGGGGGGACTGGTGACAGAGTAATCAGGCTAGCAGTACCCGACCCGGAACCGTTGGCATGAGCAAGACAGTTGCCGTTCAAACTACCCAAGACACCTCACTCCTCAGCATCAATGCGCAACGGTCCAACTCCTCAGCATTGATGGCCAACGTTCAGCTCCTCAGCATTGATGACCAACGTTTAGCTCCTCAGCATTCAGCACCTCAGGCATTGACTCCCAACATTCAACTCCTCAAGCATTGATGTCCAACGTTCAACTCCTCATCAATGCTCCGTTACTTAGTTGAAAGGAATAAAAAGACTCACAACTAGTACTGTCAAAGCGGGCCGGCCCGCCTCGTTAGGCCCGCCCCACAGCGGGCCAAATTTCTGGCGGGCTTTTGCGGGCCGGCCCATTAGGCCCGCGGACTAAAATTTGTGTAACCCTAACCCGCCCCGCGCGGGTTCGCGGGCCCCGCGGGCCGGCCCGCGGGCTTTTCATCTTTTTTTTTTATTTTAAATTATAATTAATATACATTCACAGTGTATTACTGTGAATATATATATATTCACAGTAATACACTGTAATATATATATTCACATTCCACTGTGAATATATATATTCACAGTGCAATGTGAATATATATATTCACAGTACATACTGTGAATATATATATATATATTCACTGTGAATATATATATATATTTTCACAGTACATACTGTGAATATATATATTTATATAAAATTTTTTTTTTACTACTTAGCCCGCGGGCCAACCCGCGGCCCGCACGGGTTAGCCCGCGCGGGCCGCGGGTCAATTTTGGCCCGCCCCATTAGGCCCGCGTTTTCGCGGGCCTATTTTTTCATGACCCTAACCCGCCCCACCGCGGGGCGGGTGCGGGCCAGCCCGCGGGCTTTGGCCCACTTTGACAGCCCTACTCACAACCACGTAGTGAGAGAGGACACTTCTTACGACACTGGAACTTAGACAATAGATACTGAACTCATCTTGTACACGGAGCCCTGCTCTCAATACTATATTCAAATACTTGATAACACTCAATAATACTCAGATTACATACCCGGTAACACATTATTACCGTCAATATGGTTATGGATATATGACTAGATATGTTTGGACCGACCTTTAACTTTATCCTCAAGATGTATCATCGTCAACTCCGATAAAATCAACAACGATAATTTGAGTTTTTTTCTTTTTTGTTATTCTCCTGTTTTTTCTCTTTTTTTTTTTTTCAAATGCAAATAATATGATAAAAAGTATATTTTATATATTTTTAAAAAATGACACAAAAGATAAAAATAGTGTCGTGTAAGAGATGTGTAGTAAGATAAAACTTTTGGTAATCTACTCATTGACCAAACACCATAATTTGCGCTAGGCATATACAACACAAGTCAAAGTACAAAAGTGGAGTTGATAACATGTGACTCTGCACTCTTGCTAACAATTTTTTATTTTCTTTTTTCTTTTTTGGTAAAAATAGTACAAGACAATTTCACATCAAAAGTTTAAAAGATACTAATCAAAGAAAAGGTTTCACTAATGTAGAGGGGGAATTAGATTCAAAAATAAGTATGTAGACTATTGATAGAGATTAGAGAAGGGGACATATGTGAATTGAATTATGAAATTGTACACTCCCTAAAGGCATAGTACAAAGTGCATGCGTAGATTATTTGGCGATTCATACTATGAGAACTCTCAAATTCTACTCCATCAATTATATTTCTTGACGTGGCAAACATTGATGAGACATTTTCATGAAGCATATAGAACCTAATGGTGAAATTTGTTGAGCATGTGCAGTCCAACTATCAGCTTAGGCTTTTAGTTGAGACAGATCACATGCTTCAATTTGGTATCAGAGCCATGTAAAAGATCATGGGTTCGAATCTCTGCGCCACCCGAATCTCTGCGTCAACCGATAAAAAAAGCAGTTCAATTATTAGTTGAGACGGAGCACATGCTTCAATTAAATTGACAAATTATCTGCCCATGACCTCGACAAATTTAAAACATTTTAAACCAGATAAATACGAAGGTGAGACACTTTGTGTTACTAGATCATAAGATCATCGACAAATTTAAAACATTTTAAATCAGATAAATACACCAAAAAATTGAAATGGGACAAGGAGATTCAAAGCTGCACACTCCTTATAATTTTCTTCAAATTTTGAAATTCAAAATATTGTGAAACCATCTCCCATCCACCCAACATAAAATCGTAGTAGGCCATGTGGTGTATGTACCAAACTACCAATTAAGCTAAGGTGCCAACTTGTTCTATGGTATAAATGAAACTCCGAACCTAATTGTTTGTTTGGTTGAAATATAATTAAGGTTATAAATATTGTGGGTGGCTCACATTTGTCGAGTTTTCGAGATCGGAGTGGCTTGAGCCAAGTAGATATAACTTCCACCATTGGCCTTCGTTCTCTTCCTTGTCCATTTGTGGTCAATAATGAGAAAGGCGAGGAAAGCTCAACACTCTTAGGCCACGGTATCCTATGCATTTTCATCACCCTTTTCCAATTTTCCATTTTAGTGGATGACAAATATTGATGGTGTATATTAGATCTGGGGCGAGCTGAGAATAGTTCGAGATCGAATAGAATATTTGTAAAGCGCTAATAAGACTGGTAGCTAGGTAGGTCTCTCTGAGTCAACTTCTTGGACTTGTTCCAAATGATCGACTAATTCGGCTGAGATTGTCTCTGTTATTGCACCAATTCTTGTTTCTATAGAACAATGATTGAAGTGGTAAAAAGAGAGAGAAATTACCGGAGATTGTTTTAAAAAACTTTAAATGTATACAATATTTTTGGGCTCTTACAAGTCAAGTACCAATTTGGCAATGATGGTGACAATGGGAGGAAAGCATTTGTAAAAAATATTAAAGTGTAGATGCATTGACTAACAACCAATAATTGATGGACAAAAATGTAATATTCTCTAAATATAATAATAAAAGTGTTGTCTTTTCTATTGTCAATTTAATTTTTTAATTGAGTTGATTTACCTCTTTCAATTATAAACATAAAAAGTTTGATTTTTATTTTTAGCATATTGCAATGGCATTTGAATCTCACGACTAATCTAGCCAAAGTTCAATCAAATTTTATTCCGAGAGAGTTCAAATCCATTTATAGTTGAGGTAGAGCGCTAAAACTTACACTTTAATTATATGAATCTTCTCTTAACTTTTTCCTTATGCTTATCTTTTTCTTTTTAATATAAACTAAATAAGTCTTAAAGTTTGTATATTGATGATTTTATTTCTTTAAATATTTTCATAATGATATTTAATAATAGATAATGGAAGAAATTATAAGTGGTTCAAGGTGACATTCCAAATGTCCAATTATCAAAAAATCAAAGATTCTATGTCTCCTCTAGACTTCTAGTATATATATTTTCTTTCAAAGGAAATGCATGGAGTTTGTTAAAATTTTGTAGGTATAACAACAGGATCTGTGATTTGCAGACTTTAGGGATATGGAGAGAAGAAAATGTCTAAGTCAAATAAGGGGGCTATTGTCTTTTTCTCACTTGGGGAGATTATTATTTTTCAAGTTATAGCAACTTTTTTTCAGGGAAAATGTCTAGCTCAAAACTCTGTAATATGACACACATATAGGAATTGATTCTTTGACATTACAATTTTATTAGCAATTGCTTTTCAACAGCTCCAAAGTGGTAGATCTTACTCCTATTTAAATTTAATTCCATTTTTTCAAAATACTAAAGTTAATTTCTAATTTCTAATATCTACAAAATACTAAAATATATAAAAGCCAATGAGAGTAGAGCTATAACAATAATAGAAAATATGTTGGTGTAATTGTTTGCAATAATAGGATAGATAACTTACTTTTTTTTATACAATCATATAATCTTTTTACATTTGTCTTGTCTTTTTCTCTTTTTCATAAAATGTTGCCAATGAGAGTGTTTTTAATAACTTATACATTATGCTTACTTTTTTTTTTTTTTTTAACACTTACAATTATTTCCAATTTTACATTATAAATTATTTATTTATATTATATTATATAATTTTTTCTTCATGCTAGTTATAAAATTATGTAGTTTTACATTTATTTTTATTATATAATTCACTATCTTTTTTGTTGTTCATTGTATTTTTTTTCATTGCACATGTTTATAACTTGTAGTGAAACATAAGGTTCAAGAAACATTTTGTATGTGGAATCTCGTACTTGTCAAATGGATGTGTAAAGCCCATAAATAATGTATGCAGTTGGGCCCTCAAAATAAGATTGTAAAATATGGACAAGCCCATTGGGTCTAGATTGATTTTACAAGCCCAAATTCAGAAGCCTGAATTTGAGTCCATAATTTACTTCTTGCTTCTTCTTGCTAATTTTTTTTTTTTTTTTTTTTTTGGGAACAATTGGGAGGGGACCCGACCGACCCGACCGAGTTCTAATTGCTTTCCCTCACTCTACGAACAATAGTGGCTCATACCAAATCATTGAGGAGAGCATCTTTACCAACCAAAGGGCAGGTCTCGCGATTTGTTCAATTAGTCAACCTATTGAAGCCCAACAAAGTCAACATTGCCCTCAGTGAGGCTCGAACCCATGACCTCCCACTAGGGAGAATCACTTCATGCCGCTTGACCACAAGGCCTTTGGCATTTTAATTAGTTTTATAGTTTTGATCCTTTTTTTTTTTTTTTTTTTTTTGTATTGTAATAAATAAATGTAGATAAATTATGTGCCTAACACACAAGAAAGGAATATATATACATACTTGCTGGTTTCTTTTTAGGATAAGCACATTTAAAAATTTTAAAATTAGAGAAATAGATTTAAAATGTTGTATGGAGTCTGTATAAATTTAGCAGAAAATGCTTTTGAAATGCAAAAAGGCTAATTTTTAAGAGTTTCCGCATAACTAAAGTTATTGTATAGCACATCAAATTATATACTCTCTAAGTCTCCATTTATTCATTCATCATTGTCCTTTGTCCAATTTACAGTTTCATTATTCAAGTGATGAAAATCATAATCTTTTTTTTTTGTGTGTGTGTGTTGTGTGTGTGTGTGTGTGTGTGTGTGTGTGTGTGTGTGTGTGTGTGTGTGGTGTGTTGTGTGTGTGTGTGTGTGTGTGTGTGTGTGTGTGTGTGTGTGTGTGTGTGTGTGTGTGTGTGTGTAAAATAAGCGCAACAACCGCAGAAAGATCAGGATTGAAAGGAATAGGGAGCATAATTGAGGGATTAAAATTGATGTGCTCGCTTCAAACACAACTCGGCTACACCTTAAAATTTAAGGTTCAAATTGACAAATAAGATCCAAGACGACATTAATATAAGGGTAACCCTAACAAAGTTGGTAGGAGAATTGACTTAATTGGTAATCACAATGTTTTATGTTTGACCCTTAAAAGAATTGTTTATTGACTTGGCCTTCTTGCTTTAAGCAGATTAATTGTGAACGAAGAGCAACCATGCATGAATATATCTAGTGCAACTATGGGCAACACTTGTGTTTTGTTGTGTTCTTGGGATTAGGGGTTATGACACACAATATATAATAATTAGCAAGTAGCTAGCTAGGCACTAGTCTTAAGAAATTAACAAGCAAAACAAGAGAATAAACACGAAATATAAGAAATAGGACTCAATTAAGATGCAAAAAATATTATCTATTGACTTTCTTGATTTGAGTCGATCAGCTATAAGTTGTGGCGAAAGTGGAACCATGCATGCATATATCTCAGCTCATAAATATATTATTTTTTACCTCTTTTCTTTGTTTCTTTCATTTTCTTTTCCTTTTCCCTTTTCGGTACTTCACTTCCCTCTCCTTCACAGCTAAACACCTAATTAAACCCTACTCCATTAATGCACATCTGATCTCATCCCACAAAAACCCCACACCTTTCTTCAAATTCTCATTTCCACCTTATTAAGCTCGTTCCCGTTAAAAATGGCGGCGGCGGCGAGAATAGTAGTAGTTTTAGTACTGCAACTCTTTGGAATTAGTGTTTCTATTTCTGATCATTCCCCGGCGGGGTCTGCTTTGTTTATCCATTCAGATGCCTCTGCATTGTTGGCGTTCAAGGAGAAGGCGGATTTGGACGGGAAGCTTATTGGGATTTCTTTGAATAATAGCTCCGGCGTGGCGTTTTGTCAGTGGAGTGGGGTTCGGTGTGGTCGAGGGAGGGTTGTGAGGGTGGTTTTTCAAGGGGTGGGACTTTCCGGCGGGTTTGCGCCGGGAACTCTGTCGGAGCTTGACCGGCTCCGGGTACTGAGTCTCCGGCGGAACTTGTTAACCGGGCCAATTCCTGATCTTTCCGGTTTGGGTCGCCTGAAATTCCTGTTTCTTGACCGTAATTTGTTTAGCGGCGCGATTCCGGCGTCGATTTCTGATCTCCGGCGCCTCAGAACGCTCGATCTCTCCCATAATCAGCTCGCCGGACCCGTCCCGGATGGAATCAACGGTCTAGATCAGCTGGAGAATCTCCGGCTGGAATCCAATCTTCTCAACGGTCCCGTCCCGCCGCTCAATCTCACTAATCTCGAGACATTTAATATTTCGCTCAATAGACTCTCCGGTCCGATTCCGGTGACCCCGACTTTATCCCGGTTCAATAACTCATCATTTTTCTCCAACAAAGGACTCTGCGGTAAGATCGTCGGAAAAGAATGCCATTCCGTACAGCCCTTTTTTCCCCTGTCTATCTCCGCCGCAAAGCCGCCGCCGCCCACGGCGGCGCTCGGCCAGAACGCGGCGGAACAGAACGCCGCCGGGCTATACAGCGTCCGGAAAAAACCGTCCAATAAATCCTATCTAATCATCGCGGTGTCAGCAATGGGCTCTTTAGCACTAGTTTCAGCAATCCTCTGTTTCGCTCTGGCCACCAGAAAGATGGCCGGCGGCGGCGGCAATCAAATCTCCTCCTCCTCCGCTCCAAAACCACCACCAGAGTCAAGCAGCGCCGCCGACACGGCGGCGGCGATAATTGAGGAGGAGGAGGAAGAGAAGGCTAAGAAAGTGAAAGAAGGAATGTTGAAAATGGGGAAGAGCGGGAACTTAGTGTTCTGCGCGGGCGAGGCGGCGGCGTACACGCTGGAGCAGCTGATGACGGCGTCGGCGGAGCTTCTTGGGAGAGGAACAATGGCGACGACGTACAAGGCGGTGCTGGATAACCGGGCGGTGGTTTGCGTGAAGAGATTGGACGCCGGAAAAGTGGGCGGCACGAATAAGGATGATTTTGAACGGCACATGGAATCGGTGGGCAAATTGAGACATCCCAATTTGGTCGCTCTAAGAGCTTATTTTCATGCCAATGAAGAGAGGATTTTGGTGTATGATTACCACCGCAATGGCAACCTTCATTCTCTTATCCATGGTAATCACCTTCCTAATTATCACATCTTAATTACTATAAATATTCATCAAAGGAAATCCCATTAGTCTAATTGTAACAAAGGTCAATGTGATTAAAGAAATTCACAATTACTCATGTAAAAGTATGTATTGGATAAACTTTATATTGTGATCCTAACTGATAATATAAATTAATTTATGTTATTCATGTTTGACCAGCTCAAGTTAAAAAGATCAATAAATTATTTTTATTAAGGGTGAACTTATAATTTGATGATTACTGAGTCAATAGTCTGATCAACTTTGTTCCAGGTGGTACAGCGAAGCCGCTACACTGGACATCATGCCTGAAAATAGCGGAGGATGTAGCGCAAGCGCTATCTTACATCCACCAAGCATGGCGCCTAGTCCACGGCAACCTCAAACCCTCCAACATCCTCCTCGGATCCGACTTCGAGGCCTGCCTTTCCGACTACTGTCTCTCCGTCCTCGCCGCCCCCATCTCCGACGACGAAGACGACCAAACCCCCAATTCCGCCGCCTACAAGGCCCCCGAACTTCGCCGCTCAAATCGCCACCGCCGCCCCACCACCAAGTCCGACGTTTACTCCTTCGGCGTTCTCCTGCTAGAGCTCCTCACCGGGAAACCGCCGCCGGAGCACCCGTTTCTCCCGCCGGAGGAAATGGCGGAGTGGGTGAGGGCCGTCCGGGCAGACGACGTCGACGGCGGCGGACAAAACGGGGATCGGACGGAAATGATCCTTGAAGTGGGTTTGGCTTGCCGGATTAGCTCGCCGGAGCAGCGGCCGGATATGTGGCAAGTGTTGAAGATGATACAGGAGATCAAAGATGGTGTGATCATGGAAGACTGTCAAGAAATGGACCTACTTATTACAGGGACTTAAATGATATGATTGTACTATATACTATTTTTATTTAATTTGAGTAGGTCATGAAATGGGTATATATGGTGCCCATTATCCCATATAAGTTAAAATTGTTCACTTATAGTGGTATAGTTTTTTACTCATGTGGTGCAATTTTAACAGCCAAATTTGAATCTCAATGTAATAATCAAGATTTGATGTGTAATATATTGTTGTAATTATAATAATCATATAAAGCATCATATCACATGTAGCTAAAAGTTAAAGATGATTACAACAAGATTGAGAATTTGAGATAGAGCTATTTTTGTCTTAACTTACATTAGGTTTGTATTTTTTTTTTGGTGGGGTGAAATGGGTTTCAAAATGAAACAAAATAATGCAAGAGAGGATGTGTGATTGTAGCCATGATAAGGTAGTGGGCTGGTTAGAGGTGTTGAGAATGGTTAGATTTACATTAGCACTAAAGAGTCAGTGATAGATGAGCTTAGAGCGAAACAACAATAAATTGTGGTATGTGGCTAATCACTCGAGTTAGTTAGCAATCAATCGAGGGTGATGGAAACAGTACTAGCTAGCAACCTAATAGTCGGTTCTGGAGTAGTCTGATGGTCAAACTCGAGTTGAGTGGTCGGTTGTAGGCCTTCAGTCAGCAAATATGAGAAGGCATTGAGAGGTGGTAAGAGAGGGACCCATTATGCATGAGTGAAGCATTAATGAGTGAGATTTGTGGGTAGATTGCTCTTCTTAAATGCATACTTTCCTTTTTTAAATTAGGAAGTTAATCCTTTAATTTTTATAGTCAATTTGAAGAAGATTAGACGATAGTCGATATTTTATACCTGAAATTTTAAGATTTTAGGGATTATTTTCCTATTCTAGTCAAGCAACTCATGTATAAATATCCAGAAGAAGGGTGAGAAAAGGGTTTCAAATTCCTTTACTTTCACGGCAGTAAAAGTATAAAAGACTTTGCATTCCTTTTCTTGTTCCAAGCTTTCTCTTTATTTGTTCTAAGAAATCAATCGGTTGTGTTGAGTTATCGACAACCAAAAGGTCATAAAACTAAGGAGGAATGATAAGCCACGAGATCAAACGCTTAGTAGAATGAAGGGTCAAAATGATGGGCTTGGATAGTTGGTGCTTTCTTGGCAAGAGCAACCAAACAATCCCTAGGATAGTAATTTCAGTGTTCACTATGTGTAATAAGAGAGAGTGGGTGAGTGGAGCACACATTCTTGTGTACTGACTAGAGACTAGAGAGTAGGTTTTTGTGGTTGTATTTGAAAGGGGGTAGTAGGTTGGCTTACTTAAAGTGGAGAGATGAAGTTTGTTTAGGCACATATATATATATATATATATATATATATATATATATATATATATATATATATATATATATATATTGTGTGTGTATGTATATATATATAAAAGGATAAGATCAAATGAGAACATGATCATGGTCTTCACTTAAAAAGTTTGGAGTAAAGACTAATCTCCATCGTTATAAGACTATCCCCAATAATGATTTTATCACGATTTTTGAAAAGAAAAAGAAGAAGATGCTATGAAGGAGAGAGTCTGAATAGAGAGAAGGGATGAGATTCTCCTGCAAATATGAGGTTTTTGACCGTGAAGTGGGCCCCATTGTGAGGAGAAGAGATGCGCCTCACAACGCGTGAGGCGCAACTCTCGTGCCTAGACTGGGTGCGTAAATCTGTATATATTGAAGATGCCCTTAAAGGTTTATCAATGATTGAGGAGGTCAATTCTATAATTATTGAAAACTTTTAAAAGTCGGAGATCATTTTATCTTAAAAGTTAAATAATGGTATCCTAGCCTTTTATTTTTCAAGATTGATATATATATATATATATATATATATATATATATATATATATATATATATATGACCAGCACCGGTAGCTGCAGAGTAATTGCAGTGTCCCAGACATTTTTAAAGTTTTGAAGAACCTGTTGTGTCAGTACAGAGAAGAGGGAATTATTGACACATTGATTGGACCCAAAAAGGGCTCTGTTTTTTAATATCATCTTTGAAGTCTGCTACCTAAGAACATTGATATTTCATACTCATTTATGAAAGTTACAATCCATTAAAAAGTTAGTTGCATTGTATTTATACCACAAGTCCCAACTCACCAAACATGTACTCATAACAACTGATGTACACAATTTTGTTGAGAAAAAACATGAGATTGAAGACAAAAAAAACATTCATCAAAGACCTTTCTGGCATGTTGCTGTGACCTAATAAACAACTGGTCTTTCAAGACACTTGTTATTCACCAAATCTATACACAAATCTGAATATGTACCATCCAAACCTCAAATTCAGCTCTCTCTCTTCTGATTATTTGGTTGGGCCTATGTAGCATCATCAATCAACACATTCACAACATCCTCGGCTGATTATTGTTTAAGTTTGCTAAACTCGTTCACCCCGTAAAAAATTTTTCCATTACGCCTGAATCCACATCTAGACACACGCAATGCGACCTGCACATTGTCAAACTCAGCGATATACGACGCTAGAATCCACAAGTACCAGTAGTGCAAGAATATGAGATGATAACATACACAATGTTATATATTTTTCGGGTCCATCAGTCATCAAGATGTATATCTATTCTTGTCAAGAATTTGTCTCGGTCAATAGAACAATGATGATGACCAAACAATCTCTAAGTGTAACAATTACCATGACTATATGCAAAATGAAGGCCAAATGGTCAACTGTTTTCTGTTTAATGTTGTGCTTGCGTGACTATATTGTATTCTTTGCTATTTGTTTCATGTTTTAGACAATTTCGGTTTTCATATATAACTGGTCCCTATTATGCAGTTTTCAAATCCGTTTATAATCCCAACAAAAAAGTGAGTAGTGAACTCTTACCTGACCTTATTTGCAGGCACCTTATTGTGCATTTAGGGGTTGAACGAGGCAAGAAAAGAATATACATTCTTAACCGGGCTACTGCCTTTTTCTACACACGATATCAGGAAGAGTCCGCGTATGAGGCTTTGCCCTCATTATGGTTTCGTCACTGTGTCTAATCAATTCAGAGAGTCTCCAAGGTTTCTGCCATTTCCATTTGAACTGCAATAGCCACTGATGATGACTTCTCTTCCACCTCCACAACCTCCCACCCTGCCCTACCATTGTTAATTTTTTCATCGACAGCTGTCCCATCGGCACCATCTTCCCTCATCAAAAGTTTAATATCAGCCATTTCAGATAAACAGGAATAGTGAATGATAGGCATCAATATATTAAAAAAAAAAAAAAAAAATCTGTATCGTAAAAATGTAGAAGATCAACCTTTCGTGCTTGGTCTATAAACGCTGCAGAATCTTTGACTGAAGCATTTACAATCCCAGCTGTATATTTTAGTTGTTTTTGTGCTGGCACTGATACGGGAGATAAGGGAACGCTCAAGCCATCATCCGAGTGCTTGTTGGAGTTTCCCTGTCATATTTGTAACATCATAACAAGAAAGAGAGGGAAAGAAGGAATATGAAAATGCCCAGTCAGAAGAAAGGAAATCTTATAATAGTTATAAAGAAAAAAAACATGACAAAGAAAACAAATTTTACAGTGGTGCAAATTAGACAGGCACAAAAAGGTATGGAATAAAACAAAAGAATGAGAAACCGTACCAAAGCTGACATGGAGGAAGCAACTGCAACAGCATGCTCTCTCAATTTCAGCTCCTTCTCAATTTCCTTTCTTTTGATTTCACTTTGTTGCAATACACCTATCAATTGTTTCATTTGTTCTTTCATTTCCTTGATTTCAAGTTCCTTCTCCCACATTTGGCACCTATTGACAGTATGAAACAACAAGAGCTTAGTTTTGACCAAACAAAAGAGTTTTTTCAGGCTACTATAAAGAGGGAAAGAGCATTTCAGTTACCTTCTAGAACGACACTAGAATATTGGACAGTATAAAATGGTCAGAAGGCTTAGCTTAGACTGCTTAGTTAATCCATTTAATAAGTTTCTATAAACACCATTTTACCACTGGATGTCTGGATATGTGCATTCTATAGGTATGCATATATACTTCTTAGACAGGCCATCATTCACATTTCCTCTGTCTCTCTAATTTTTACATTCCTTTCTTTTGGTGTATTTTCTATGAGGTGACAATAAGAGTAAGGGATAAAGGAAGATGCAACGGAAAGTAGGAAGATACCTTGTGTCTGCAAGAGAATTGAACATATGTTGAAGCAAGTTTTTTGCATCCCCCATGGAGCGCAGCTGGTTCCAACGTCCACGGTTGCTGAAGGCTTGCTCCCGTTCTTCTGCTTCTGAAAGCTGTGAAGCCATTGAAACTAGTGAGTTTGACGAAATGCTTAGCATCTGCTCAAGAGAAGCAATTCTAGACATTCTAGCATTGGGTGACATTGAAGATGCCCTGAAACAAATGCAAATAAATATGTTAAGACCTCGGTAAAATAACACAAGCAATTGAGTGATGTGTATGGAATTTAAGACAAAATCAAAATTTAAAAGTTGATAAAGCAGAAAAGAATATTGTCTTTACCTAAAGAGACCATTTTTTCCTCTTGGAGGGCTGATACCGTTTGACCTAAATTCATCGACTTGTCTCAGAACAGCTAGCTCATCTGCCAATGCAGCTCGACTGGAAACACAAAAATTAGGTATGACTATGTAAAAACCAAACAACAATCACTACAAAAGTAATTAATATTAGAGAACATTTAAAATTGGTTCACATACACTTGACTTTGCTTCTCATACTCGTAACGAACTTCATGAACATTGACCATTACTTCAAGCTCATTATCAAGCCAACGTTGTAAGGACTTCCCATTGTTCTGAATGAAACCATAGCAATAAAATACACTGAAGATAGAGTTTTGGGCAGAACACAGTCACACACCATTGCAGAAATAGAAATAATTACCAATCCATATGCTCCATTTCCATTGCTATTCACTAGATTGAAAAAGAAAGGGAAAAAAAGGGTTAGAAAGAAAAAAGATGGACATGCATAAAGAATAGAAATTGATGCCGGACAGAATCAAGAAAAGTACTCCGTAATAAATAATAGAAAGTTGATTGAACATTTCACTTAAGCAACTAAGTACTCTGTACTTGATAACTCATTTGTTAATGCTATAATAAGGAATCAATATTTATTCAATAAATATAGAAAAGTACAAAGAGTTTTTTTTTTTTTTTGCTCATAAGTCAAAGGAATAGCAACCTGAATTTTCTCGTGATGAAGATTTTCGTGCTTCTAGCAACTCTTTCAGCCTCTTGGTTGCCATTGCAGCCTCTTCTGTCTTTCTCTGGAGAACCTGAAATACATTTGCCTGAACATCAATTATTCTGTTCAGGAATTTTAGATAGTGTTCCTGATGTTCATTTTATGTTTAGGCCAAGATAGTCATGCTATAATCATATAATCTGCAAAGATAGAATTCTCACATATGTTATTCAAATTCCAAGCTGTATTCTGATTACCTTAAAATGGTTCGTCAAAAATTTCAACTTTCATTTATATCAGATAGTGATCTATCTTGTTCAAGGATTTTATGGGAAAGTAAATTATCTTTGACAGGACAAGAAAATCACCATTTCCTCTGTTCACTTGAGTATGACGAATAGATTAATGCAGCTTAAAAAAGAGTCAGAAACACATAATTTGAAAAGCTTAAAACTTTTTACAAGACCTATGATGGGAGCAAGTAGTTTTCTCTTGATTAAGGCAAAACATATTGAACATCCCCTATTCCCCATAATTCATAGTCCATGATCCAAATAAACTTTACTAAATATCTCAATTTTTTATTTTATGATTATTATTTTTTACATCAGAGAGCATAAGGCAGTTAAAAAATGCATCATATTGCCATGCCTACTTGTTGCTTTTAGGTTATAATTTTTTTTTTTTATTTTTTACTTTTTTTTATTTTTGTTTACTCTGGACTTTAGTTTCTGATTTGTCTTCAGAATTCCAATCATAAGAATATATGAAAATGCAATATACAAGGAGGAAGGAAATTATCACCATCTTTTGCCGCTGATTCAATGCTTGGAGTTTATGTCTCTCATGCTCATTTTTTCGCCCCTCCTTCTTTAACTGCATTTAGAAGAAAAACGTGGTTTGAAGTATACAAAGTGATAACAATCCATACAATTAAATGTAGATGTGAAAAAGAAATTACATTGAAACACAGAGCTTCTATGGAATCTTTGTCCTTTACCTCAAAAGCATGCATTGCATATATACATGCTGACAATTTATCCTTTTCTAAGGTCAGTTACTTTACATAAGCAAATCTCCTACTTATATTAAGAGTGGAAGATAGTTAGTGTCCCTTCTTTCCATCTAGTCAGAATTGGGTTGTTGTACCTTGTGCTTTGAAGCTTGTACTTTGGTTAACAGGTGTTTGTGTAGTGTGTATGTATACCTACTTGGACTCCATTGTTTTTCTTTTTCTTTACCCTCTAAGTAGCTAGTATTTTAATAAGCCAATAATAAACCAGCATATATCATCAGTAACACCAATGGGAATTATAACAAAATTAATAGAGGTGCAGTTTCAACTTATGATAGTAATGGAAACAATAATAACTAACATATTGAAATAAAATTTAACAAAAATGATATAGCGAAGGCAAATTAAATTATACCTGCAATAGTTCCTTCTCCCGAGACGCCTTCCATTGCCGAAATTGTTCAGCCTCTTGTTTAATCTTGTGTTGCAATTGGACCTAGTAGAGGAGATATAATGAGTGACATTACTCATTACATCAAGAAATTCTCTTTGTAAAGGAAAAACTGAATTGCAATCCTACCTTCTGTGCTTTGATTGATTGTATTTCATCCTGTAATTTTTTTGCAGCTTCATCACTCTTTTGTTTTTGCTTTACGAGATGAACCTGGCTCTCCTGTTTCTTCTTAAGATCTTGTATCTGGTGTGAATATATATACAAACTTCTTTTAGCCAAGAGAAAATGCAAAATTCAATCTGTTTCACTTAAATAAATAAAAAATAAGAAAAACGAGAATGATACTGACCTGTGCTTCAAGGGATTTGAGTTTCTGGGCATGCATATCTCGCAATTTCTGGGCATCAGAATTTGCAGCAAGGTTTTCAACCTCAGCTAACAAGCGATCTCTTTCTCGCTGCATTAATAAAACAGGTGAAGAAGGGACATCAGTTAAATGAGGCATGGATAATTATATACACGTAAAATTTTATAATTTGACCTGCACAGCTCTTTTCTCCTCTTCAAGTTCCAAAATTTTCTTTCCAAAATGTTGCTTAAGAGCCATTGTGTCAACGCCTCCATAAAGCTTCATCTCAGACTAGGAAATTGTCACACAGAGATACATAAACATTAGGTCATGATGTGCATTAATTATATAGCTTCAGAAGTACGAAAAAGTAACTAAAAGAAGAAAATTGTTAGATAATTAAGATTTTCTTCAAACTATTATCTTCACTAGTACTAAGCATGAGAAAAACAGAATCATATTGTGAGGCATACAAATATGTAGCATTGTAGTGTATGTAAATAGAATCATACACGCATTTTATCATTACAGATAAAAAATCATTGTGTTTCTCACTGACAAATGAATTCAAATGCACTTGAAGTTACCTCTTTTTCTTCCAAACGTCTGTTTAACTCATTTAGTTCTTTGCCCATAGAATCTTGCAGAAGAGCATATTCCCATTCTTTTGCTGCTTCATCATCCATTTCTCCAGGATCACCTACCAGTAATAGAGAAATGGATCAATGAGTCACTAATGGAATATGGATTCATAGTTTAAAAGAAAAACAGGGAATAATTATTCCTAGTCACAGTTGCGTTAAAGAATATTCTGACAAGCAAGTAGGAAAAGAGCTAAGAAAGACAGTACCATTTTCACTCATTGGATAATCAGATGACTCTATACTTTGTAGCCCCCTTTTTAGCCCTTCACTTTTTGCAGAAAAAGCACCAATTACCTGACGATAAAGATATGAGATTTATATGTAATTGCCCTGCCAATAAATCATACTTTTAACTGGTTTTTGTACACAAAGGTCTAGAGTCTAGAGATATACTTTAGCATCTACTCCACATGGTTCAGTGCCAGCACATTTGCTGCGGTACTCATGTAGTTCCCGACTTAGCTCTTCATTAGTACTTTCAAGAAGAGCAATTCTATTCTTGAGTGCCTGCATAAGTAATTTATAGTTGAGACCTCTTCACCAGTTAACCATCTCGTATAGAGACTACTTATCATTTATCAATCCTAATTTAGCAATAAGGTAAAGCAAACAAATTGTGTACCCGTATTTCATCACATGAAGCACCTCCCCCTCGGGCACAGAGTTCTGCCTGCAAGTACTCTAGTTGTTGGCGCATTTTCAGCATCTCATTGGATACTGGGTCTATGTTAATCTGATCAATAAAACACAATCAATAAACATGTATTTCAATACATTCATTATGGAAAGGTAGAGATTAGACATGAAGTCAGTCTTCACTCTTCAAAACTTACAACTGGCTTGTTCTGAATATTCCGAGCTCGATTTGCATACTTTAGAGTGTTAAGAGTTTCTTCAGCATTTATATCAGCAGGGCTAATGCACGCTGTAAAGCATGTGAATTCAGAAGTATAAGGATAAACAGCAAAGTGATCCACTAGTATTTTAGCAAGAAGCTTACAAATTACAGCATCTTGGAGATAGAAGAAACAAATTATAAGCATTAAATGCATTTGAATCACTTATTTCTTTTAGGTACATCTTCAACATAATTTAAAGAACAACCATGGATTATTTTTCTTTAACCAAGGAAAGCATAATGAAGACTGCATAAGCAATTTTATTGTTGCACATATTCCAGGAAAAATATCAATACTAAGCAGCCTAAGCTACAAGGTTAAAAAACAAAGTGAAAAAGAATTAAACAGGTTCATTAGAAATACCTATCATGACAGTTCTACTGTTACCGCCCAGTGAATCCTGTTAATTTAAAAAAACTCTGATTAGGCAAAGCACTTGTACAAATTACGAAATTTGAAATTACACCCATAAAAATAGTTTCCCAACTTTTCTTTTCTGATCATGTGCTTGTATAGTGAATTTTACAAATTCATCCAGAGTTAAAGATCTTTTGCAACGGAGAACAAAATATTATTGTTAAGAAGCAAAACTAAACAGAAAAGAAAAATAAGAAGGCAAAGAAATCAGAGATAAGACAATGATGGCATGTGGGATGTTCAATATCCATGAAACGGTACAATTATCTGTCTGCCAAATCCTAGGCATGTGGAACAAAATGTTGTTCGAGTAATGTAGCCATCATATGATTTATTCAGTGAATCTATCACAATTCCAGGAATATGCATTATAACAAGCAAAGAAATAAAAAATACAGATTGATACCAATAGTAATCTTTCTTGCTGTAATGAAATATGCTAGAGATTTTCTTTTGAACTGTGTCCTTAAAATATATGCACGTGTGAGTTAGGCTAAGTTTATGGTATAGGAATATGTATGAATCTCAGGAACAGCAATAACAAGAAAGTTAAATCGTAAACTACCTAACATACAATGAGAAAGGGAGAGACATAATGAATTTAATCTTATCCAGAAAAGCATGTCAAACCTGCAATAACCGAGTGAGTTTACTATCTCGATACGGAACATGGACACCTTCTTTCCGCTTTTTCTCATCCCCAAGGGCACTGATAACATTTCCTAGTGCAAGAAGCCCCTTGTTAATGTGAACTCCTGTTAACAAAATGTCAAAATCATCCCACCAACTTTGTAATTGACCAAATCATCTAGAAGGTAATAGCTGAAAAAGAAAGTTTTGACGACCTTCTTTAAAACGAAGACCATCTGATCCAGTTCTTTTTGCTCGTTCTGATCCAGCAAGATCCACCAAATGAAACTTGGCACAAAGATGTTCTTCAGTCATGCTATTATTATTTCCATCACTGGAAACCATTGGATTCACCTTGCGTATCTGCTCCATTGTTATGGTGAAGATGGCATGTGAGCGACTGAAAAAGGAAAGAATTAAAAAATAAAAATAAAAATAAAATAAGAAACTCAACACTATCAGTAACATATTTGAAATATGTTCCTTATATAGAAAGTGAAGATCCCTCTATAAACCTAAAGGAAGAGAGAAGTTATACGCCAAGTTGCTACATGGCAAGTTATATGTCTTTCTAATTTAAGATCCCATGATCTGAAACAATGAGATAAATCTTGCAATAACATTCAAGTATTTCATAAAATTCATATTAACTTCTACAAATAAAATCTCCATTCAAAATGTATATGAACTAAGTTAACTCACTTCTTTTTTTTTTCATTTATGTACTTAGTAAGGAGTATTTGTTTTGGGAATTCAAAGTAGCAAAAAGCTCCACAGTAAAACTAACAGTCATTCAAAAATTAGCTTTCAATTTTCTTAGTTCTCAGATCTGATGAATGACTCCATTCTGATACAGAGTTGACAAGTGAATGAGAGATTAATCCATGTACTTTTTGCAGAATAGAATAACTTCAAGAATGAAGAAAACTAACAACAATTAATTAATCAACCTCGACTGATTGTTCATATTAGTACTGGCTGTTGCTCTGCTCAGTGACCCTTGCACAAGGCAATCAGCCATTTCTTTCAGATCTCTGACACTACGTTCAGTGGACCCTGCCAATGTAATAACACCATTTGATGTTTCACGGATTTGTATTGACGGTTTCCCAACATGCCCATTTGCTGTTTCTGATCTGTTAAGAGAACTGGGATCCAGCAAATCTCGCACTTCTTCTTTATGTATCTGCATGCAACAAGAGTTTTACATGCCCAAGTGCTACAGTGGTAAACTACGAAGAATAATGCCAATCTGTCACACAATTGCAATGTATTTTTGTTGAGCTCAAACATTGAATCTTAAATTATGCACACAGACACATATAACTTCATTTCACAGAAAATAGTCAAAATACCAACAGAACTTCATGGTAAAAGATGCAACTTTTTTTTTCTATCAAGTGAAATAAGTCAAACTTATAGCTAAATATGGCAATCTTACGACACAAAAAATGGGAAATAGGTAAACCTCAATGAAGGACACATGCAGGTGGAATTCAGTTTGGTGCTTCAAGGTTCCAATTTTGTTGAACAAAGCATTCATAACTAGGGGAATAATTCCTGTTTGGCATCCGTCTTTGAAACCAGTACCCATGGTGTAAGTCTTTCCTGAACCTGTCTGTTATGTTCCAAATAATACAAAGGAGTGTTATCTGTATCTACTCCAGCAAAAACAAGTGAATTCAATATATGTGTACACTTTACCTGACCATAGGCGAGAACGGTGGCATTATATCCTTCAAACAAGGCATCAACAAGAGGGGCAACACACTCTTCATACATAGAGGATGGAGAAGAACCAGTGCTTCCATAAACATGGTCAAAAGTAAAGGAATGTGATCCAATTAAGACCTGCACCAAAACCAAAACTAGCACCAGGGTTAGAGAAGAGAAGAATAGATAGCAACCCTATTGTTGATCAATTAGAACTGGGCACAATCCTGAAATGTTCCATAGGGAAAAGGCATCAGATAAACTCATTGGGTAATTGTATTCATTTTTCTTTTTTTAATTTAAACCCTTGAATAGATTCTACATTAATCCCACAAAAAGCTTCCAACCCTTCTATATAATAGAACACAAGACTTCTCCTTTCTTTCTTTTTTTTTTTTTTTCTTTTTTTTTTTCCAATAACTTAGTTCAACAAAATACTTTTACTTGATATAACTTAAACTACCACTCAAAAATGTAAAAATAGGGATTATCACAAATTGGTTGACACTAGAAAGCATTATTCTCAACCTGAAAAAGAAAGTATCAAAAGCAATGATAGAGTCATTGTGTTTAGTTAACAAAGCAATGAAACTGAATTTAAACCATTGATGGTGGCAAATAAATTTCGATGCACAGCAATAGAATATTAATAGTGTCAAGCAAGTTGGAAACACTCTCTTTTTGTTTCTTATATAAAAATCTACAATTAAGATGATAAGGCAATTAAAACAATGGCAGAAAAAAATCCCTTCCTTTTTCTTTGGAATCTAAGTTTTGGTCAAATCTATATTAATACAATTCAGTAGATATAGATATGCCCAGATGGCAATCTATCATCCAAAAGCTTAAGCACAAAAGAAACAAGAAGCAAGAAGATGTGGAAGTATTAGGAAATATCAGCCTTTCAAGGAGGCAGGATTTGAATAAGGTAGTGATAGAATTCCACATCCAACTATATGCAAGAATTCAGATCCTTATCAATTCTTGAAGAAATGAATCTTAAGCAAAAAGAGTAGTGCACATGATGACATGACAGAAATAATCAGCATGTATGGCTCCATATTTGTATTATTATTTTCCCAACTGTGCTTTAAATTTCATTACTGGACTAACCACAGAAGAATTATACAGATCTAAATTATGAAAAGAACTCAACAGGGCAGCTAATAAAATGTGTAAAAACTGGGCTATCTCCAAACTCTGTTCTTGTTTTCAATAAGAATAAAACTTAAACAAACCAATCAAGAATCAATAACCTAACTTCTCTATGATATATCTGATATATTCAGCTTTTCTTGGGGCAAATCACACTTTTTTCATATTAATATATTAAACAATCCTTGTAAAATAAAAAGACAAAGGATCATATCTGCAATTAAGCAATAAGGTAAATGCACCATTTAGGAATACTATTAGAATATCATATATTTAAAAAAAATAAAAATATTCCATTATCCGTGGAAAATAAAAAGGAAAAACATGCAGAAAATATCAATCAAGCAATAAGGTAAATGCATTACTATTAGACAATACTGCTAGAAAACAAACATGAAGTAAAATGCAGAGGAAAACTCAGGTAATGTGTATGTGGCCAGATTGAAACATGGTAACTCTCAGTTAAAAAAAGCTAGAACCTTTGAAGATTTTAACCCCAAAACCAAATCTATATTTCCAATAAACCATGAATAGTAAAGGGAAAGATGATAAATAAATAAAGAAACAGGGAGTAATAAAATAAAATAAAAAAGCATTCCCAACAACGTCAAAACAGCATTAAATTCCCATCAATTCATCCTAGAATCAAAATATGTGCAGTCACTAGTCAGAGTACCTGAGGCTTCCCAGGGACCACAGTAACACAATCTTGACAACCCTGGAGCTTCTCATCTCCGATGAGTGGCCTAACATGAACTGCCACTTTCACTGGACAATCCTCCCCAGAATTAGCAGCTTCCATAGATTGGATGACCCCCAAACTCCTTTCCAGCTGAGATAATGAGCCAAAAAACAAAAGTGGGAAATGTGTTATTTGGGTTGGAAAACAGTTAGCCGGAGAGGTTTATCACAGAAGTGAGAAGCAAGTTTAGGGGCCAGAAAGTGATGCCACAACTACAGACACAGTAGCAGTAGAGAGAGAGAGAGAGGGAGAGAGAGAAGGTGAGAGGGATAAATGAAAGAAACGAGTAAACAAATGGGAGAAAGACGGTGGAAGATATAGGAAAAAGAGTGGTTGAGGCATTAGAACAAATGCCTGATAGGCGTATTTCATAAGATTGTGTGTTCTCTACTTTTCTGTGCATGTGTGTTTTACTGTAACTTTAAGAAGCGCGAGCGACAATGCCCACATCTGATCCACCAAAAACTGTGAGGGCCCGGCGGAGGGTGGGTGGCACTGTGGCAGTTGCCAGTTGGAGCTCTCCTTGTTGCTTTTCATCTTATGGTCTATACTTCAAAACAGGAAAGCCGCCCAGAGGCCCCAGACTGTACTCATATACTCGCCTGTGATTATGAGCAGTGTGCCTCATTTGGATTAGCCTCATGATCAACAGATTAAACAAACTGATCACAGTCAAATTTCAAGATTCTTCATGAGTAGTTGATTGTAATGGTATTATTATTCAAAGATTAAATCTTTGGTTGGGAGAGCAATAGAATGATTGAATCATTTTAATTGTATTGTTTTTATGAAATTTGTTACTATACTTTAAGACACTTGTTGCAATTGTTATACAATGGAACACAGTTCATATTGCATTGTGAATTCTGATACACAAATTCTGTAACTTCAGTTAGCCCATCTTGTACTTACAGTTAACAGTTTTTGTACATATAAACAAATAACTTGATAATTGCTGACACAATATGATAGCTACAAATACAAAAATTGTCAAATACAGGTACAAAATGTATTAACTATACATAATCCAAAGGTTATTTTTAGATCATGGTCTACAATACAAGGTAGACGCTAGTCCATGATATAATTTGCCTGTTATCAAGGATCAATCCACCATAGATTATGAGGTAGTGGAGTATGAGCGCTCCGTCTCCTATTAGTTGAAATTTAAAAGAAAATTTAACCTAAATAACGAGTTTCTACACTTAATAGGTAGACAATCTTTTACAAAAATACTAAAATTTTGTCAATTTATTATGGAAATTGTAACTTGTAAACTTTGAATATACTTTGTATATTTTTTGGGACCAATAAAAAAGGGATCGGGACACCCTAGTTGCACAAGTCGTACCCCACTTGAACTCTTCTTGGCACCGGGTGATCAACGACATTATCAGCTAAGACACTTTGCATTGTTTTAATAATTTATACTAATCAAATTTTATTTGGTTTATTTTTATAATTAAAGCAATTTACGACTTTAATCACTTCAAGCTCAATTCATAAAAATATGTAATTTTTTTTTTTAAAGTGAAATTATTTGTTTTGGTTCATCTTCCTAATTCAAATGGTGGATCCCATGAAACCATAATACATGTACTTGAAGAGTCAAAGGTTGGTAATGGGACCAATATGCATTGGGTTCCTTTTGTTTCACAGAATTAATTGCTGTTTTTAGTCAGCTCTTTTGTTTGAAGTTTGACAATTGACATTGCTTTCTGGGACATCTATCATTTACTCCGTGTTTTCTTTCATATAAACAATGCCATCTATTTTTAAATACACAACAACATTATATATTTAGTAAAATTACACTATGTACGGAGTATTAGTTAATAGTATAGAATATAAAAATATAGTTTCATTTAATATCATGACATTATCATTTTAATATATAGTGTTAAATTTTTAGAAGAAAAGTTTAAGTTAACCAATCATGTTCCTTTTTAAGTAAGGTAAATGCTTTTGAACTCTCAATCACCATGCTTGATCAATGCTAATCTCTTTTATTTAAGACAATGTCTTTCAATTTCCTCGATCTATTAAAAGTATAAATACTACGGAGTAATTTACTAAGTTAACATTTATTATTACTAAACTAGATTTTTCTAGATACGTATAGTATTATTCATTAGGGATGACAATTTTTCATTGGCAGCTAAGCGCCTTTTCTTAGTCCTTTCACTTAGGTCGGTTGGTCAGTCTTAAGGTCGGTTATAGTTAGAAATAATTATTCCCGGTAACTTGACGGGTATGCCAATTGTATAAAAAACAAAGATAAACTTGTTTATTAAGTACCTTCAATATAAAACTATGAATTGAACTATGTCGGTATGGTACATACTGCCATTTAATAATGTTCCATATATCTTCGTTTACAAACATTAATAATTGATAAACATTTCAGTATCATGTGTTTAAGGATAAAGTTAGAAAGACCAAAATATTTCATAAATATCGTTCATCGTATGACAATAAAGTTTTTTTAGTTCATTGATTATTTATTACGTAATATGAATTTGTAACCTTACTCCACAGTAAAAATGAAATATACTTATATTGTCATGTCAAATAGTAAAAATTGTACTTTCAAGACCAGCAACTACTACGTACCTAAGGGTATGCACTGGGTAACATGCTCGATCGAGAGATCAAACTCATGACATTCTAATACGAGAATCATACTTCACTCACTCGGCCACCATTTTCAGGACCTATATTTAATAGCACTAGTGCACTACACGGTAATTATATTGTTATGGTAAAACGTGAGTGTTATAAATAAGTTAAATTTACACATATTGAACATAAAATCGTAACGAAAATATTATATAATCAAATCAAGACAAAACCATTTCAATCAAGAGAGTTTAAAAACTCCTTAAACTAGGTTCTAATGACATGATCAGAATCTTATAGATCATCTTTATAATTGTTTATTAAACCTAGGTGGCCTGGTAATGATTTGGTTGATGAAGCATTACCTAGGTGGAAGGTGGAACGGAAATTAGGATGTCATTTTGGTTACAGTATTTTTGCATCATCACTTTCTTACTTCTTATGATAGAGGGTTGAACATTTGAAGTAAAGCAAACCACCTTCCTTTAATTTGCCGACATATATCTTCATCCACAAGTGAGAAATGGGAGATGGATAGATCTATCCAAATAGTCCTTTTTAATGTTTTGTTATACAAGTCAAGAATTTGGTACCAATACATACATTTATATGATTATTATATATATGTACATATTTTTTTTAAAAAAAAAATTATTTAATAGAAAATATTTGTTTGCACATAATTATTATTATTATTTTGATCAGGCCACGAGGTGTCCTGAGTAGACCATAATTGTAGGAGACACTTTTAATTTCCATCCTCAATTTGCAACGGAAGCTATTTCGTCGCAAAATTCGTCGCGATTTTCCATCGTGATTTGTGAGTTTTCTTGTAGTGGTTCTAGTAATGAATTGGCGAAATGGAGTGGATGTAGTTGATTTCGGAAAACAAAATCTACATCCAATTCGTCAATTATGAATTTTTACTAAGTAGATCCACATCCCATCGATTCACTTTTGATGAATGCAGATTACATTTAAGTGGATGGCGGAGGATGTGGATCTTCACAAAAATATAATTTATTGTGGACTTTTTCATAAATCGAAAGTGCAATATACTGCTTAATTTTGCCCAAATTGATAAAGCGGCATATGTTATATATTATTTTTACTGAATACTCGCGAATTGATCAAACTCATTACAAATTAATTAGATTAAATTAAATCATGTTTACATACCCAAAAAAAATGCAAAAGTGATGTACAATTATCATAATCCTTAATTAATTTAATGAAATGTAAACATCAATACAATTTAGAGAATCTTTAGAATGTCATATAGTACCACATCGTAATCTCCATAGAAAAGTACATCAAAATTGATAATTGTATCAATATATAATTTGCTTTAAAACATAAGAAAGAAGGAAAATATGAATACTTTTAAATACGTACGTTTACTTTTAGTACATAACAGTAGTAACATTCAAATCCTAAAATTTTTAATGTACAAAGTAACAAAAATGTCATAATCTATCTCTCAAATAAATCCAAAATTCATGACCCCTTGGCCGGATATCAATCTTTCCCTTTCTCTAACCAAACTCTTTTCTTCTTTCCATTTTGCCAATATGTTAACCAAGTACCTAAAAGGGGGTCTCCATTAGGGCCACACTCCATGTTCTCAAACTAATATTTGTCTTGGAAAGCTTAGCTTATAGTTTTGTCATAATTGGTAAACAAGCATGTTTTCTATTTTCATAATCATCTCCAATAAGCTTAATTAATTTATCACCACAAACAATCAAATTAATTAATTATTTAAATTAATAACACAATTAATTAAGACCTGCCGACGCAATGAGTAATGGTTAAGCTCTTAATTAATTTATCATGGAAGAAGCCTAAAACTCCCTTTAGGGTCATAATGTATATATTAGTGATAAAATGATATCATCTCCTCTTGTGAGACCGTGAGACTTGTACATGATGAATCTAAAATTCAAGCTACACAATGCACACAATTTACTATAGAGTAGGTTGATGAACGTATCAATAGATTCAACCAATAACCACAGATGAATTACAGAGTCCTATATGTGCAAGGAGTTACAAAAGACTCCTGACTAATAGGAAGCTTAGTTAGACTAATTCTAGACCATAGAATATAAAGCATGTAATATAAATTATAATACCAATATTACTGACAAGGTTGTGTGCATTCGTGTAGTGGTTTGTGTGCATTCATGTTGGATCTCATGGAAGGAAGTGGTCTGACTGGTCTCATTAGAACACGCAAAGTGAGAGAGGAAACATAAACTTAATACAACTTATAGTTAGGGCCTCTTCAGGACACCTCATGGTCTAACCCGATTATTATTATTATTATTATTATTATTATTATTATTATTATTATTATTTCACCCTTTCCGGTTGGTAAAGTATAAGGCAATTATTACTGCAAGCTAACATAGCACTCTCATTAGGTAATGAGGACAAACCACATGATTATAATTTTAGCCGAAATTATCTTTTTTGTGACACACACCCAAATGAAATTGCCTTTTTTCACTCCAAATAATTCCTATATAAGCATGTTAATGAATTGTGGTGGCAACAACTTCACTCTTCATCCCCTCAAGAGTCAATAAGCCCCTCTCTTAAAGGTGCCTCTTACAATTAAGGCATGTTCAAGACATCTCGTAGTTTAACAAAAAAAAAAAAAAAAAAAAAAACCATCATCTCTTTTTACCTCCCCTTTATGTTGTCTAGCCATATGGAATTTTGTGCCACATGATCCTTTTTTTTTTTTTCTTTTACTTACATCATTCGATACTTTTATCATTGTAAAATTAATCCAAATACGATTTAGATTGCATTTGCAAAATAAATAGACTTAATTAAAGAGCTCAACATAATAAAAGAAATGGATTAATTAATTTAATAAAAGTAAAAGGAATGATGAGTATCATAGTTAAAGCTCAACTTAATGTAGATTTGGTTTAGATGCCAAACCATAATTAATAGTAATAAAAATAATGTGCCACATTGTGATATATATATATGAGACCATGGGCATTAGATTAGATTATAGTCTCGTCATAGAAAGGCATTGATACCTGCGACGCAATCATATCTCTCCTATGGCCCTTTTGCATCCTCCTTGTGGGGTTCCCTTTTATTTATTATGTCTTCCATAATCCTTTGCATTGTTTCAAAACTATATGGATTACAACGCCTTTCACACCAAACCTTTTTTTTTTCTAGCCTCAAAAAGAATGACGTGTATATAAAACATAATTCTCGTATCATAAAATTTTTGTCAATATCCTCTCAATCGAATTCGTCTCACAGAATCAGAGACGGGGCCACAATGGAGACAGTGAGGGCAGCTGCCCCCACCCCACCCTCATATATATATATATAGAGTATATATTTAGATATAAATAAAATATGCAAATACATATATATAAAAGATAAGCTAAGTAAGATGGTAATGTATGTTGTTAATGTGGGAATGCTTATAGGTTCAACTCTTAATAGCTTACATATTTCTTTCTTGACTTTTTAAATGTATTAATAGTGACGTTTTCATTTTTATTCTTTAGAATATAAGATATGCAAGCCTTTTCTTTTTAAATTAACTAGTAAATTACCCGTGCGATGCACGGTTAATTTTTTTATATTATATATTTAGATAATAAAATTAAAGATAGAAATTATAAACAATTCTAATATTTGAAAGTATATATATTTATTTGATTATGTGCAAAAGTATCACTAATATTAATAGAATAATACATGACTCTGTTTGTCTGTAAATATCTTTAAAAAAATTGATATGAAATATGATTTATGTAATTATATTATTATTAAAATAAATATAAGAAAAAAAAAAAGAAATAATTTAATTGTACTATTAAAAAAATAAATCCAGCGGAACATATTTAGATTAATTATCATAATAATTATTAGAAAATTATTATTACGCAATTATAATAATATTTGGGGTTTCAAACACTTTTCATTTTTATTCTTTTAGAATATAAGATATGGAGTCATTTCCATTTTTGGTCCCACTGTTATTCGGCATTGTCAATTTTAGTCCACTTTATTAATTTTTGCCACATTACGGACAGTCTTATTTAGTCCTTGCCACTTTTAGTCCACCGTTAAAATTTTCGTCAAATAACCGTCCAAAACAGAGGTATTTTGATCTTTTCATGCTTTGATCATCTCATTACCCTTTGTAGTGGTTTTTCTTACAGATTTTCATTCAATAAAGAGGTCCGGTAAAATCCATGACCTTGTAATGTGGCTCACATAGCTTTCGTCGGACCTCTTCAATGGATGAAAATGTGTAAGGAAAACCACGGCAAAGGATCAAGGCGATGACCAAAGCATGAAAGACCAAAAATAACCCTATTTTGGACGGTAATTTGACGAAAATTTTAACAGTGGACTAAAAGTGACAAGTACTAAATAAGATTGACCGTAATGTGGCAAAAATTAATAAAGTGGACTAAAATTGACAATGCCGCAATAACAATAGGACTAAAAATGGAAATGACTCTAAGCATATCCTTTTCTTTTTAAATTAATAGTGAGATGTATTATTTATAATATATTTTCTATTCAAATCATATCAAATTAATTATATTTCATATTTTGTTATCAATATTTTTCTATAAAGTTTTGATTTTTCGTCGACATCCAACAATATTTATGCCAATACGTCTAAGTGTTTCATTTTTATTTTTCAAATTGAGGTTGATGAACTGAAAACCGCTCTTGGGTTCATCTAGGAGAGCAGCGCTAAGGATCGTAAATCCTTTGGTATTTATGCCTATAGCTTGATCAACAAAATTGCCACCCTGGAAAAGAAGCTGGAGATGATAAAGGATATCACCGATGAAGTTGCAGAGGATTAGCTGGGGTAGTTTGTTTTAAAATGTTTGTTTTCTCTGTTTGAACTCTGTTTCTCTTTCTGTTCTAATTTTTAATGAAATGAAACCTTGTCCGAAGCTATCACTAGATTTTTCTAATGTCTCCAAGAATTTATGGCTTTAGTTTAGTCTTCTACGGTCATTTCTTCTTTGTTAACCCTCCAGAAACGTGATTTGTAACTAAGTAATCAAAAAAAATAAAAAATAGTAAAAATAAAGTAAATAAGATATCATAATAAAGAACTCAGAAATTATACTTCCATTTACTCTTTCAGAGCATATTAGAACTAAAATCAGAGCATATCAAATCCAAAATCAGAGCATATCAGAGCTAAAATCAGAGCATATCAGAGCCAAAATAAGAGCATATCAGAGCAGTTTGTTGTGATTCTATTAGTGTCGGACTTAGCGTCGTTTGATTGTAAATAATTTGTAGGTTATGATCAGCATTGGGTGTTGAGATGAAGTTAAAATCTCTTCCTTTCTCACAAAGTTCAACCGGGAAGATGAAATTTCCTGGTTGAATGAGTATCTCAAGACGGTTGAGGAGGATGCAAAAACACAACATAAAAAGATGAGCATGCTATGGAAGACACTACAAAAAAACGCGTTTTTAACGACGGAATTAGCGACGGAATCATTCCTTTGCTAATTTAACGACAAAATAGCGACTGATTAGCGACATATTTACTTATTTTAAAAAAATCGAAAATTAGAGACGGATTAGTGACGGAAAAATTTTGTTAAGCTAGATCTGATTGAAACACAAACACAATAATTACAAAATACAAACACAATATATACAAACACAAACACAAACAACAAAAAGTATAATAATTACAAAATAAACCCGAAAAGAATAAAACACATTAATCTAGATCTGATTGAAATGTTAAGCTTATACAAAAACGAGCTTACTTTTGAGTTTTGAGATAGAAAGACGAGGAGGAGAAGAAGAAGAGGGGATGCAAAACCTATATATAGGATATTGAGATGTGTACCCAGTTTGATTGATAGAGAAAATTAAATAACCTATTTTTGAGGCTTGTAACAAAATGGTGCAACAATTACGGGCAGTATATCTGCTATGGCTCTAATAAAGCTACTATATTCATAGTTATGACCACTTCAACTTAATGAAAGAATGAAGAACAAGGGAAATTGTGAAGAATAAGAAAGAATAGGCTTTGATTCATATCGAGATCAGAAGGTATATATGAAGTATAGAGTTATAAATAGGAATTGCAAAATGAAGAAGATAGCACGCTCCAGTTTGTATGTCAGAGCACGGAATTAATTAACTCGGGTATGGACAAATCAATCATAATAAAATAACAGGAAAATATTAAAGGAAATATAGAAAATGTCACATAAATAGTAGACACGAATTTTAAGGTGGAAATTTCTTCACACAAAAGATGCACTTAAGATTATCTATTGTTGAAGTCTGCCCCCCATACCCATCCAAGGGGAAATAAAGTCCCGCACCAAATTACTCTCTCTCATATATATATATATATATATATATATATATATATATATATATATATATATATATATATATATATATATATATATATATATATATATATATAGAGGAGGCCGTTAGCTCGAGCTTCAGTGAAGACAATATTGACTCTCCTTGTACTAGCTTGCCCCAATAGTACTGTGGCCAAATCATTTACTATAACATTCATAAATACATTATTTTATTTTAATTACATCAACTCTAAATATTTGTATAAAAATTTAAATATGATGATGCACACACATTTAAAATTTCTATACTACATTAACTAGATAGGTTCATACAAAATAAATTTTCTTTTAAAATATTTTTGATAATTAAATTACAAAACATCAATTTTAATTCTAATATAATTATTATATATTCAAAGTGGTACAAATATTTAATGTGTGCAACAAGATTTGATTTATATATAGACCTTTCATAGTAAACAACCATTAAGAACTTGTTTGGTGCACGGAATGACAACTTACCTTAGAGAATGTTATATTGTTGGGAATGTTAGAATTTTGTGTTTGGTTTAGGGATATATATATATATATATATATATATATATATATATATATATATATATATATACACACTTTAATACCCTTCAAATAAATAAATAAGATAATGATATCATAAATCATACTACGTATATAATTACATGATTAAAAATATTAACTAATTAAAATATTAAACTTGAGAAATAAAATTATTTTTTAAGCTAACATAATGTAATAAAAATAAAATAAAATAAAATATATAATAAACTAGCATAAAATATATATTACTCCGTATAATAATTAGAATTAATATGGTAAAATTTATAAATATCCTAGATAATCTTACATAATTTTAGGAAGGTGAAAAAAATCATATCTAATGTAAGATTACCTGAACCAAACACCCCATTAAAATCTTATTGGATGGTAAATTGCATTATTTAGGGAATGTTATATTTCCTTAAAAAGTAATATAGCATGAACCGAATATAAACTTTGGAATATCACATTTTCTTATATTACGTTGTATAACTTAGACCAAACACCTCGTACTATTGTGTGTAAATTTATTTGGGAGGAGCTCATAGTTTCACGTTCATCAAAGGAAGCCTGAGCATCAAGCAGAAGCAGAGGGGGACGGAGCAAAAATGTCAGGCGGTATAGCGCGTGGTCGTCTCGCCGAGGAGCGTAAAGCCTGGAGGAAGAATCACCCTCATGTCTTTCTCTTTTATCTTTCTTCCTCACTCTGTGTGTATATATTTCTCTGTGTGTGTGTGTGTGTTTCTCTAACTGTGGGTTTTTTATGTTTTCGCGCTGTTATTAGGGTTTTGTAGCGAAGCCGGAGACCGGTGCAGATGGGTCCGTGAATTTGATGGTTTGGCATTGCGTTATCCCTGGTAAAACAGGGGTAAGTTTTTCCTTTTTCTGCTTTCTCTTCCCTTTTTTCAATTTTTTGCTCATTTCTGAGCACAGATAATGGGTAAAGTTTTAGTCTTGATTTTTCATCAGTATTTCACTATGCCAGTTGTTTCTGATTTTCTATTGTGTGTGTAATTTGAATTTTAGTATAGTTGTTGAAGCTACCGATTTGTTTTGGGTAGTGCTCATGAGGCATTTTGCCTGTCAACTGTTTGTCATTTTGTAAAGCTCTGTAATTTGGCAGTAATCACAGAAAACTCAGTAGTGTAATATAAAAGTTGCTTATATGCAAAGATTTTTATGGCTTATAATGCCCCATGCACTTGGAGTTATTGTCTGTAATTTAATTAGTAACCTGATTTGTTGGCTGGAATTGCTGTGGTTATGAGTTATTCCCTTGATTTTTTACTGAGTTTAGCAATTCAATGTTAAAGAATAGATGTATGAGCTGAATGGATATGTTAATTGATAAGGTAAAGAATCTTTGCTCTTCTTGGAAAAATTAGTCAGTCTGATGAGAATAGGTGTAAGACCTACTTTAAAACTACTCTGCATATGATTAATGAATGCCTATTAAGATTGACATGTGAGGTCTCTAGTGGCCATGATTCATGAATGAGGTCTCTAGGTTGCTCCAATGTTCAATCTTCTTCAAGCACTTGAAAGGTGGCTGGTTATTTTTGTTTTTTTTTTGTTTGTTTGTTTTTGTTTTTTTTTTTTAATATATATTTATAAAATCTTTGTGCAACGATTGAAATATTGGATGTTACTCGTCTTTGGCATCTCCCTTTCACTGGCTGTTGAATTTAGTTAATGTTTCCTTGAAATTATCTTATGCACCACCAATGCTTAAGGAGGCTTTGCTTTCGGGGAGGGAATTCCAGATGTTATTTATGTCAAAAGTTGTGCATATGAACATAATTGCTTCAGATACATGTAAAGTTAGTTAACTCAGCCTTAAAGGAGCTGTTTAACAGTATCGTTACTTAAGTGAGGCTTTCTTAATGCAGTGACATTCTTTATTGGTCCACCCAGCTTTGTTTTTCATTTCATTTTTCAGCAGCGCTTTAAAAGATTTAAAGAGAAACCCTTTATTTGCAGACTGACTGGGAAGGTGGCTACTATCCAGTCACGATGCATTTTAGTGAAGACTATCCAAGCAAGCCCCCAAAATGCAAGTTTCCTCCGGGCTTCTTCCATCCTAATGTGTATCCATCTGGAACTGTATGCCTGTCTATTCTCAACGAGGATAGTGTAAGTGCTTCTCAATGCTCTTCTTCCTCCATTAAAATAGTTATTGTAGCACTCTGATCTCCAATGATTCTATGGACATTCCTTTTGTTTAGGGTTGGAGGCCAGCTATTACAGTGAGGCAAATTCTAGTGGGTATCCAAGATTTGTTGGATCAGCCAAACCCCAACGATCCTGCACAAACCGATGGCTACCAGCTATTCATTCAGGTACCCTCTTATTCTGATTGAAATAACAGTTTTATTGCATTTGCCCCATTCTTTAATTTTCTTGCCCACAACCTCGCCCCCATGGCTCCTCCACCCGGCCCGACAGGAAAGTGGAGGGTAAATCACGGTGACTTAGTTGTCCATTAGGTGGGAGGATCAGTGTCTGACTCTTACAAGGAGCCCACCACATTGGGTGTAACTCCCACACTACAATTGTCAAAGCTCGATCTTGTGTCCTTGTCCACAGTCTACTACTCAAGAACTAACTGAGCTACCCGTGAAACTGTGAAAGTCATTCTTTAATTTTCTATTCCTTAATATGTGGGGTGCCCCTTGCAGGATACAGGGGAGTACAAGAAAAGGGTCAAACAGCAGGCCAAGCAATACCCGAATATTGTCTAGTACTCTTTGTAGTATTGTTGTTATATTTTGTAAGTATATTAGACAGACATAACTGTTGCTGGATTGTTGGAAACAGACATTTGCAGTCCTCAAATGAATAGTGTAACCATGCTGCAAAAACTTGATCTTGTCTCTGACTAAGGTTTGAAAGTGCATATGCTAGATCTGCAACTTATCCTATGTGTTGATTGCTTTGAATACCTCAATCTCAAGGACATTTTCATGCCTTCCATAATTTTATTAGTAAAGTTCCTCTAAAGCACTAGCCCAGTAACTTGGTTCAATTAGTAAGTGAGACTTAGTTCATGTATCAATTTGTTTGGTACGATTACGATTAATAATTAACGATGTTAATATGACTGTTAACTTTAATAACACGGCCATATAGTCATCATTGCCATGTTAACATAATTGATGATGTGCCAACATTAATGCTGTCATCCTTGTCATGTTAACTTAATTCGACTTTTAAGTACTCTTAATTATTTTTTGACTATTTGGTTGTCATTATTAGTGATAAGTAAGTGGACATTAACTATTTAACCATATTCTTTCAGGATAAGTCACAATGTTATATCTCGAATTGAACAGTGATTGAACTCATCTTGAAGCGTCACATCTTGAATTGAATAGTGGTTGAACTCAGTCAATCTCTCGAATTGAACAGTGATTGAACTCATCTTAAAGCGTCACATCTTGAATATAGTGGTTGAACTCAGTCAATCTAGAGGACGTCCAACAAAAATGATTTTTAAACATTTTAATAATTGGGTATAATATTTTACTGTCAAATTATCTTAATTTACTCCTCTACAAGGAATTTGGCATATTGTGAAGGGTATTTTGTAAGGCCTAAGTCGTTAGATAATGCTTATACAAGCCTTACCCAGTTCATCTTCCCTGCACATTAATCTCCTCCACAGACCAAAACCTATAAGAACGAGGAGGAGAAGGAGGATAATGCTGAGCGCAACACTCTTCAATCCCATCCAACTCAAAACCCATTCTTCAATTCTCCCTAAACAACTCTCTCCCAACTTCTCCTCCTTCAAACCCATACTTTCATTACCTTCCAAACCCTCACTTTACGCTCAAAGATCGCTTCGATGGAGCATAAAAGCCTGCGCTTCAGACCGAGAAATCGACATGGTTCGGACCAAAGAAGGCGTTTACACCGCCAAGTCCAAGAAAGTTGTGGTCTTGTGGGACTTAGACAACAAACCGCCGCGAGGCCCGCCGTACAAGGCGGCGATTGAGCTGAAAAAATTGGCCGAGAAATTCGGCGACGTGGTGGACATGTCAGCATACGCCAACCGCCACGCGTTCATCCATCTCCCCCAATGGGTAATCGACGAGCGCCGCGAACGACGTCGTCTCGATATCCTCGAGCGTAAAGGCGCCGTGACGCCTTCAGAGCCCTACATTTGCTCTGTTTGTGGGCGGAAATGTAAAACCAATATGGATTTAAAGAAACATTTCAAGCAGCTTCACGAGAGGGAGAGGGAGAAGAAGATGAACAGAATGAGGGCTCTGAAAGGGAAGAAACGGCAGCGTTTCAAGGAGAGGTTTATTGATAACAATCAGAAGTATATGGAGGCTGCTAGGAGCTTAGTAACTCCTAAAGAAGGGTACGGTTTGGCCTCGGAGCTGAGGCGAGCCGGGGTGTTTGTGAAGACTGTGGCTGATAAGCCTCAGGCTGCAGATTGGGCATTGAAAAGACAAATGCAGCATTCTATGAGCAGAGGGATTGATTGGCTGTTCTTGGTTTCTGATGATTCGGATTTCTCCGAGATGTTGAAAAGGGCCCGAATTGCCAATTTGGGGACTGTTGTGGTGGGGGATTGGGATAGATCATTGGGGCGTTATGCCGATTTGTGGGTGCCCTGGATAGGAGTCGAAAACGGGGAGATCACTGAGAATGACTTAGTGCTAAAGAAACAGAGGAGTAGTAATAGTAGGTTCTCTGTCAGCGAATTCGATGGTGGAATGACTGAGGAAATTGCTAGTTTTGATGGCTTTATGGATGATCTTGAGTTTATTGACTCGAGAGGTTCAGCGTTTTCTGAAGCAGAGGATAGTGATTTCGAGGAAGAGAATGATGAAGTGTATTGGCTTAGGCTAGATGGCAAAAATGGCAAACGGTTTCAGAATGGGGTGTCTATAAATAGTGAGGACGAGGAGGAGGAGGAGGACTACATATTCGATTCTGAGGATGAAGAAACGGACATGGATGACTGAAATTTCTAATGAAGGATGTGAATTGAGGAATTGAAAGTCGTGTTCTTGGGATCCCTCAGGTGAGGGGTTGATAAAAATCACTTCGAGATGAAGATGCTAGGATTACTTGCAGCAAGCTAGCAATGAGCAAATGAAAATTATGCTCTGCAACGCCGGTGATTGCATAGTCTTATGCAGATACATATAGGCAACAAACATTCTTGTCTGCCCTAAATGTAGTTACTGGCCTTCAAACAAATGGAATCTTGGTTTGGCTAATTCCTTTGCAGATTTATACCCTTGATATATTCTCATTGGCAAATTTGTCATATGATTGCAGTGTGCTTTCTTGATTCATGTAAACTTTATTTATTAATATGTTTCGATGATTGGATCTGCTTTTGTCAATGACAATGGACACCTAAAATTGTTATGAATTTTGAGCATTTGTTTTCTTTTGCACTCTGCATCTCGAGAACTTGTGCTGAGATTATGCATTCCCAATATTTTTGACAGATAGTGTGGCTGTTCCCATTCGGTTTCTGAAGTGAAAACAAACATTGTTCCAACTAGATGTAGATCATTTGTGCATTCACTTTTCTGATATACCTACAAAAAATAATAATAAGTAAATAAAATTAATATTATGTTTTTCTTGTTTGACGGCATGTTCATATCCTCGTCCTAAATGACAATTTGCTGCAGCATACTGTATTGTTATACCATTGTGACAGTCTGAATAAAATTACATAAAAACCTAGTCTATACCATGTAGTTTCTGTGGCATAGAATTGTGGAAATGTCGAAATGAAGCCTTTGGTCATCAAGTTTGTCACTTAACTGGTTATCTGCATTACCGTCTTTATAGTTTCAGCATGAATGCTTTTAACCCAAAGTTCAATTTTTTGTGACAGATGTAAAAGAAAGTTGCATTTTATCTTTTGTCTATCCAGAGAGGAACAGAATCTAGGCCGATATGCTTTCTTTCTTCACCATCAAACTCGGGATAATTTGTGGCTAGTGGAACTTAAATCACCACCGCGAGCCAGATGTTTATGTTACACCTGACTTGAACAAATACCCTCACCTGGACTGATATAGAAAACTGCTTTCGTTTTGCTTTAGTGTTTCCTGTAGAGTTTTTATTTTTATTTTTTTAATTTTATTTTAGTTTGTATATAAGGAAATTCATGGTTTTTGTGTACATTGTTTCTATCATGAACTAATGTTTTGTTGGAATAAAAGTTTTCTTATTATTGTCTTCAAAAGTGATTCCTTGATTGTTAATAAGATGAGGTTTAATTTGCATAAAAGAAATATATTGGGAAGTTAATTTCTGCCTAGATTGTAAAGCAATACAACATGATTCTTATTATCTAAGTTTATAAGTAGCTTTAGAGAAACCTCCAGAAAACTTAAAGCTACCGGTTTTACTATTATTGTGGGCGTGGCAATACCTGGATTTTTGAAGCTTTATTTATGCATGACAATTGTTTGAATGTGGGGCACCGTAACTGTTATTGGGAATATGATTTCGCTAAAAAAAGAAATTACACTGCAACTCACCGATATATATTATTATAATATCATTTTAATACGCATGCATGACAACGTAAAAGTGGGGCACCACAAATGTGTCACTAGAACTATGAGTTTATAACTGCCATTGCAATCATCCCTTCATGTATGTTGCTATTTCACTTTAATATCCATAGCCTAATGCGACATTAGTGGAGACTGGAGATGATGAAGGGGAGGTTTTTTTTTTTTTTTTTTTTTTTACTCTGCATATATTGAAAAGTAGCACACTGTAATTCTTATTATCGTCTAAGTTTACAAGTTTTTTTAAAAATCCCTAGAAAACTAAAACCACCCTTTTTGCTAATCAGCACACCGTAATTCTTATTATCGTCTAAGTTTACAAGTTTTTTAGAAATCCCTAGAAAACTAAAACTACTCTTTTTGCTAATATTGTGGGCGCGACAATAAATGGATTTTAGTAGCTTTGTTTATGCATGAAATTTTGGACGTGGGGCACAACTGTCATTAATCATTGGGAAAATGAGTTTGCTAAAAAAAGAAAAATAAATACACCGCAACTCACCGTCTCATCGAGATACATAATTATAATATTATTTTAATCTACATGCATGACAACATGAAAGTGGGGCATCATCACGGTGGCATTGGAAGTATGAGTTTATAGTAACTGTCATCAGTGGCGGATCTAGCATGGGGGCAGTGGGGGCAGCTGCCCCCCTGCCCAACCACATATATATAGTATATATATAAGATATACCAATATAGAACCAAGTGTTAGCATGGCTTAAATGGTAAGTTTGCATTGTATTGATGAAATGATCCAGAGTTCGACCGACCCTGTAGGTTTTGATGAATGTATTTCAAAAGTTTTAATGGCTTTTTTCCATTTCTTAATATCAATAGTGAGAATTTAATTGAAATTTCAATTTGTAATATTGTGGTTTTTTGTTCATTTTGAGATGAGTGAAATTTTGTTTTTGGCATTTTTTTTAATATTAATAGTGAGAATTCTAATTGAATTTTTTATTTGTAACATTGTGACTTTTTTTTTCTTTTTTAATATTAATAGTGAGATGAGTGATTTATAATGTGTTTTCCAGTCAAACTATTTTATCTAATTAATTACGGAGTATGTTTTATATTTTATTTTAAATATTTTTATCTTGATGTATTTCGAGTTTTCATCTCTAGTTAACAATATTTATGACTCGATCTCTAAGTGTTTCATTTTTTTAAAAAGAATATCTCGTTAGTTTATCTTTGGCCCCCAATAAGAAAATTTTATGGATCCGCCACTGGTATCAATCTAATGAAAATTTTTAAAAGACACATTCACATGATGACGCTGCACATAAAAATAATAGTGTTAATCTAATCAAAAATTTTAAACCGCACCTTCAGACGATGAAGCTGCACATAAATGATAACAGTCTCAATCTAATAAAATTTTTTAAATAATTTTCTTCTCATCCTATATAATCCGATTTCAACTTCCCTTCCATATATATAAGCTAGCCGCTTTCCCCTTCCCTTCTATACACATTAAGAGGGAAAATTAAAAGAAAATTAGAGTTGTGGTTTTGGTTTTGATGGCTACCGGCGGCGGAGATGGTGTTGGAGCTAGTAGAGGTGGAGGAGCGGAAAAGAAGAAGCGGGGGCCTAAGCAAAAGAGTCCATACAAAGGGATTCGTATGAGGAAGTGGGGAAAGTGGGTAGCTGAGATTCGTGAAACGAATACTAGGCTTTGGCTAGGCTCTTACTATACCCCGGTGGCTGCTGCTCGGGCCTACGACGTAGCCCTCTTTTACTTGCGAGGCCCGGCAGCCAAGCTTAACTTCCCCGACTGCGTGGTTGGCGATGGCCACCACCGCCAACTCACGCCAAAGGAGATTCAGAATCGAGCCACCTCAGTGGGATATAGGATCGATGCAATTCAGAGGGGGCTACATACATCATCTACCCAGATGAGCGTTGTTGATCACCACCCTGAGTCAGGTGTTTATATTACACCTGACTTGAACAAGTACCCTCACCTCGACTAATCCTACCTTGACCTGCCCACAAATTAAGTTTAAGGATTTATTTCTTTGCAAATCAACTCAACTGGAAGTAAAATAAATAGGTTAAATTAGTTGGTTAAATAAGATGAGTGAAAAATTTTGCAAAGCCTTTATTTGTGGGAGTTCCGGAGTTGTAAAGAATAGTTTGGGAGAGTGGGTAATAAGTGATGGTTTTGCATTGAGGATCAGAGAAGTAATAACCAGTTTTGTGGTTAAAGTTTGAGATATCTACCATGGATGGATGAATGTTTTATTGGATAAAGCCTTCTTTTATTATCTTCCAAAGTGATTTAATTCTTTGTTGCGTTTTAATAAGCTAAAGTGTAATTTGCATCAAACACATATATACAATGGAATTAATCTCTGCTTAGATTATATTGTAAAGCAACACACCATGATTTTTATTGTCTAAGTTTACAAATTTTAGAGAAACTCCCAGAAAGCTTACACTACTCTTTCTGGTAATGTTGAAGGCGGTGGGTCGGTGGCAATACATGCATACAACTTTGTAACCTTTCTTATCCTTACACGCCTCATTGAGAATATGAATTCGCCCAAAAAAAACACTTCTCACCTATATAGATAATATAATATTATTTTAATCAGTTTGCATGACAACTTGATTTTGGGGCACTACCACCTCCTCATTATGAATATGAGTTTGCAAAAAAAAAAAAAAAAAAAAAAAAAAAAAAAAAAAAAAAAACTCATCGGTATAGATAATATAGTGTTATTTTAATCCGGTGCATGACAACTTGATTGCCGGGGACCGCCATTAGAAATATAAAAGTTTGCAGCGGTCAAATGAATATATGATCTCTAATTTTGGATAAGTGATATCATTTTTCAATCCCATGCAAGTAAAATTCTAGGGGGGCTGAATAGGCTTTTAAAAGTTAAAAATTTATTATCTTAAAAAAAAAAGTTAAAAATTTATAGAAAGTAAGATTTTTTATGCATATAGAAGTCTTGAACTTGTCAAATTTTGGTTTGTAATTGTGAGTGGTTGTGATTTTTAGTAAAGTAGTATGGATGATTAGTTAACCAAGTAATTCCTAGCTACTATGTGACAGTCAGTCAATTGGTAGCCATTTAAAAGGTGTGACAATCCTTGATTCATGCATGCATGCTGCCAAGGACCATAATAAGGTAAATATCCTATCATTTCCCTATCTATGTAATAAAAAAGGTCTTTAGTCCTATAAAGTCTCTTTGCCCCTTATCACACACTTGTCTTTAATGTAAAGGTATAGGTGTCAAATAACTTAAGAATGTGTCTAACAGCTCTTTTTATTAACTTCTTTCAAGGTTGATTCATTCATTATGCATTGAGGGATTAGATGTTGGTCTTTTGACAAGTGGTGTGTGTATGGACAGGTCAAAAGATATTCACTCCATTTGTGTCTAATACATTCTTTCTGACTTGCTTCTTTTGAATGCACTTCCTTCCGGTATAACTAGCTTCCTTCCGACACACCTTCTCCCGACTGAGATTCTTCCCATAAAAGATGAGACAAATTTGTGATTTACAAGAATGAAAGTTTGAGGGGTCTACTATCCCTAATACATCTAATTATCATCATCAAAATCTATAAACAATTATTTCTATCCATCTATATATATGGTATTAGTTTATTTTTCAATTACCAACCATATTAAAATTGTTTCGATAATCCGTTTCTTTAACCAGTTGGGTAGGTTAATCTAGGATCAATCATGAAGGATCTAGCTGAGATGCACCTAGGTTAATCTCTACAGCCTGATGCTTAGTTAATGGAACAGTCTACACAACTAGTAATAAGCTAGACAACAAGAATATAATAAGCTTAGAATATATAATACAGGTCTATATAAGGATACAATCATGTTTAGCTGTTAGACTTGTGACTTTCCAAAGCGTTCTATTAAATCACCTTAAGGTGCAGAAAATGGAGGCGTTGGAGCTAAGCCGAAGGAGTGGAGAAGAAGAAGCGTTAGGTAGGGCAAACAAAAGAAGCCATGCATACATATGATGGAATAGCGCTAGGAAGGGTGCCTTTTAAAGTATATTAATTTTGTTTCGATTTGGTTGGAAGGTAAATGTGAAAGATAAGTTAGTGCAAATTAAGTGCAAAATAAGTGTATGATAAGTGGCATATATCTAGCTGATTACATGCTAATAAAATTCAATTTCACTTTTGTTTTGATTTGTTTGGATGAACTAAAACATACCATATATGCGGTAAGTAAAAATTGAATAATAAAAAACTAGAAGTGTAATATTACGTACGTCACTTCATATAAATGTATACCGTTTTTATCCTTACGAGACATCTTCACATGATGACACATGAAAGATAATATGTCAATCTAATGAATTCTTTTTCTCATACTATATAACCTAATTTCCACTTCTTTTTTTTTTGAATAAACTAAAATATACCATATATGCTGTGAATAAAAAAAATGAATAATAAGAAACTAGAAGTGTGTATAATATTACCGTTTTCATCCTTACAAGCCACCTTCACATAATTACACATGAAAGATAATATTTCAATTTCATGGAAATTTTCTCATCCTATATAACTTGATTTCCACTCTTTTTTTTTTTTTTTTTTTTTTTATGAACTAAAACATACCATATATGCGGTGAGTGAAAAATGAATAATAAGAAACTAGAAGCGTGTATAATATTACGTACCTCACTAGGTATAATTCTATATCATTTTTATTCTTACGAGGCACCTTCACACGGTGGCACATGAAAGATAATATTTCAATCTCATGAAAATTTCCTGATCTCATCCTATATAACTTGATTTTCACTCTTTTTTTTTTGGATGAACTAAAACATATATACCATATACACGGTGAGTAAAACATGAATAATAAGAAACTAGCTGGAAGTTCGTATATATAATATTACGTACGTCACTATGTATAAATCTATATCAGTTTTATACTTGAGGCACCTTCACATAATGGCACCGCACATAAAAGATAATTGTGTCAATTTAATGAAAATTTTTAAAAGATACCTTCACATGATGACACTGCATATAAAAGATAATAGCCTCAATCTAATGAAAATTTGTAAACCGCAACTTCACATGATAACGTTGTACATAAAGGTAATAGTCCCAATCTAATGAAAATTTTAAATAATTTTCTTCCCATCCTATATAATCCGATTTCAACTTCCCTTCCGTATATATAAGCTAGCCGCTTTCCCCTTCCCTTCTATACACATTAAGAGAGGAAATTAAAAGAGAATTAGAGTTGTGGTTTTGGTTTGATGGCTGCCGGTGGCCGAGATGGTGTTGGAGCTAGTAGAGGTGGAGGAGCGGAAAAGAAGAAGCGGGGGCCTAAGCAAAAGAATCCATATATACAAAGGGATTCGTATGAGGAAGTGGAGAAAGTGGGTAGCGCAGCCGAGATTCGTGAAACGAATACTAGGCTCTGGCTCGGCTCTTACCATACCCCGGTGGCTGCTGCTCGGGCCTACGACGTGGCCTTCTTTTACTTGCGTGGCCCGGGAGTCAAGCTTAACTTCCCCGACTGCGTGGTTGGCTATGGCCACCATTGCCAACTCACGCCAAAGGAGATTCAGAATCGAGCCAGGGCAGTTGGATATAGGATCGATACAACTCAGAGGGGGCTACATATATCGTCCACTCAGATGAGCGTCAACATTGTTGATCACCGCCCCGAGTCACATGTTTATGTTACACCTGACTTGAACAAGTACCCTCACCTCGACTAATCCTACCTTGACCTACCCACAAATTAAAGGTTTAAGGATTTATTTATTTGCAAATCAACCTCAACTGGAAGTAAAATAAATAGGTTGTTAGGTTAAATAAGAAGAGTGAAAATTTTTGCAAAGCCTTTTTTTTTTTTTTTTTTTTTTTGTCATAACCAGTCTCCCAGATTCCCAACAAATTGTAATAAAATGGACAAGCTCTAATTTTGAAAGAGTTTCAAATTTGTTCATTAACCAGTGTTGTAAATCCCCATCATCAGCACTGTCCCATTGCATATCATAGGCATTCCAAACCATATTAGCAAAATCACACTCAGCAAAATATGATGAATAGTACAGTCTCCTTAAACCTGCCACAAAGAGCACATAATACGATCACAAGATACACACGGAGTTTGCAATGATACTTTTCTAGGAAGAGTAAGGGAACAAAGATTCCAAAAGAAACATTTGATTTTTGATAGAATCATGAAATTCCGCATAATAGTCCATCCCTTTCACCCAACAGTATCACACTCGATCAACCAACAAAAATCTATAGGCACTCTTTACAGAATAAATTCCCTATTAATTAATGCTGCCTCCCTTTTCTTTCTAAAACAAAAAGCTTTTCTCTGCTGCTCAACTTCGGCTTCCACCGCCGGCCTCCGGCCGGAGCTCTAATGGAGTTTTGAGCCGACGGTTTTGGTCACCTTCTACGTTTACTCTCGCTCTTCTTCCGCCCCGACCACCGTTGCAGCTCCGTCCGCCTCCGACCACCGCCACAGATCTTCTTCTTCCGTTTTCTTTCCCTTTGAATAAAATAATAGTAGGTAGGTAGTGGGGTTTGTGTTGGTAGTCTTGAACTCCCAATTCAACCCTACTTTGGCTTTACCACTTTTTATTTTCTCTATTATTGTGTTTTCCTGTTACTTTCACGGGCTTTTTCCTCTCGTTACTTTCACGAGCTTTTCATTATCATTAGCATAAATCGTTTAGTTTGGTTTCGGCAAGTGTTGATCTCATGGGCGAGCAAAAAAGAATGATGATGAAGACTCAGATCTTTGATGAAGCTTTAATTAAGCTCCTTGAAAGAACATAGCTTCCTAGTTATGAAACAGTCTGCCATTCAAGTTTTCTATAGCATAGTTAGAAAAGTTGTTTCTATGTTTGACTGTAAGGAATTGTTTACCATTTCATTGATCGGATTGATGTAAACGGTTTTATGTTATGAATTAATGGAATAACTACGTTTACCTTTAAAAAAAAATCCCTATTAATTTCTTTCCAATAAAATTTAAATTTAATTCCTTATTAATTCCCTTTCAAAAATTCCTTATTAATTCTTTCACGCCAAACAAACAAGCCATTAATGTTTTTCCCAATAATTGTTTGTCTCTCTGTAAATTCTCTGTCGAATGCCACACAAGTACTTTTTTTTTCCCCCCTTGGCACTAATATAACAAAAACAACCTTTGCCAGTTTACCGGCATTGCTTTCTCTAATGTTCTTGTTAATTTAATCAATCAATTTGGGCTTAACTCTAGTATTATAGGGTCTAATACCCAACACAATCTCATTGGAACCCAGATCATTAGGAGACCTTGACCGATCAGATAAGATGAAGACTCCTTATGTCTATAATGTGCAGGCATTGAAGGGAATCCAGAGACTAACGGGACGATTCGCAATATACTTCTTCCAGTGACTCTTAAGCATGGACTATGGAAGTTTAGAATTAGTCTACTGTAGGCTGGAATACCTAATGTATAAATAAAATAAAATAAAGAATTTACTCTTTTCTAACCTCTAGAACCGATCGTTATTTCGTGAAACAGGGTCCATAATGTACTGTGGACTCTTGTCGCCAATATACAAAATTTGACTTCATAATGCATAAAATTCATGTTCATAATACACCACACATAAACACGATATAATGAACATGAATTCTGTGAATTATGTTAAGTGTTTGTGTCCTTAACTATATAATTTTGTGTATTATGAACATAAATTATGTACTTTATGAAATCAACTTATGTATATTGGACCAAGGTCCACAATGCTGTGGATCATATATAAATTGCCCCTCTAGGACTCACTTGTCTTAGGTAAATTTATGCTGTTTTCCAGTTCGACCCATATTTGGTACGACAGTTCCACAACCCAAAAATAGGCCCATATTAAAGGACCTAGACTATGTAATTCAGCACTGGGACAAAAAAAATAAAAAAAAAATAAAAAAAAAAAATAAACTGTCCTATACTCTAGTCCCATTGTGTATCTAATAATGGGGGTATTATATTGTTTGGATTTAAATTTTATCGTCCTGGCTCATTAGATAAATAAAAAACACTAGTGTTTGGTAAATAGTTGTTAGTTGATTGGATTAATGAATTCCCTTTTTTATAGCATTAGTTGATTGTAGATGTTTGGTAAATTAGTTATTAGCTGATAGCTAATTATATGCAAAATGACTACTTTCTCAAAAATCTGATCGTTGAATTTTAGTATTTTAAAGCAATAAGCTATTACAAAAAGCTAATTAATCAAATACTCATATTGGTTGTTTAACCAAATCAAACAACTAATAGTGGTCAAACAAGTCAAAATTAATTGGTAAGCTAACTATGTTACTACATTGGGCTAAGTTAAATAAAATATTCAATATTTATATCACACAATTCTTCAATCAATCAAATAGTTTAAGATTAGATGTTTTTTTTTTATTTAGAAAATTAGTTGTTATATATACTATTGGTAGGATAATGTCCCCTTCCAAATCTTTTTTTCATATCAGATCAACTCCTTAGATACACTTCGAGATTAAACTCGCATGCACTCATTAATCATTTTAAACATATATGTCATTCATCTCGATCTTCAATTAAAAAATTCAAATTCACTTTCACTTATGTATCAAAATAGTCACACACAAGCCATTTTTCCAACAAATACTCACAAACATAAGTTTTATAAAACCTCCCAACATGATACTACTTGTCGTAAGATCTCAAGTTTCCAAAAAAAAAAAAAAAAGGTCTCTTAAACAACATAGCAACACAACTTGACTCCAAATCCAAATTAATTAGAACTACTAAACATATGATTTAAGTCAAGTGGAATACAACCAAAAATTACTATTTTTTTCAACGTGTTATATATAGCTTATAGTAAGATCTTAAGTTCAAATATTGTGAAGTGAAACAATATTATATTCCTTCTGCATTAAAAAAAAAATAAAAGAAAAAAATACTCTCTTAAATATCATAAGAATACAGCTCAGCCCTGTTGCCCATTTTTGGATCAATTACTTGTCATTACACCAAAAATTATATCTAGTACTGAAAACTTAAGTTTATTATTTCCTTTTAACGCTACGTTTTAGTGACAGAATGCTGAACTCGACTCTCTAAATCGTCACTCAACAGAATATGACCCGAAAATTTTATTTATTTATACTTGAAAAAAGGGAGCTTTTGGGGAGGGGGTTGAGCATGCATCCAATTTGTGTTGTGATGGCGGGAGAATGATGATGCAAAGGGGAAATTGACCAGTCCACTGAAGATTTTGAATTTTGTGTCATGGCCGTGACAATGTTGAAGTGTGCTTTTCAGATGAGTAGCTATCTAGCTGTTGAGAAAAGCAATGCATGCAAGCTAGCTCGGAAATGGGAATAGCATAACACCATATATATTTCATTTCATTTCATTTTGATATATATATATGGTGGAGAACACACAGGCATGAGATAAAGACGTCTGCACTGCACTGCACTTCACTTAGATAGATTGATGGAGTCAAACATTTTCTCTATTCAACTCTCTTTCTTTTTTCTGTGCAAACACCATCAATGCCCATCAACATTTTATCCATTTTCCCACTCTTTCCTTTTTCTGTGCATACACTTACTAAACATGCCTCTTTTTTTTTTTTTGTTTTACCAAGTATATACACTCCATTACAATTAATTACCGTTTATCTTTTAAACATGCCTCTCCTTGTTGCTATTACTAAAGCACAACTTTATTTCTTTATATTTGCGTAAATTAAAGCATGTGTTCCATCTCAATTAAAAGCCTAAGCTGATAGTTGGACTGCACATATTATATTTATGCTCACACGCCCCCTCAACGCGTGCGGTGGATTTCCGAGCGCAACACGTGGAATTCTCTTTTTGAGGGTGAAGCGGAGATCCTAGGCTGATACCAGATGAACGTAGATTGTTGATTGATTAACTGAATTACAAGAATTATGCAGTACCTATATGAGAGCCAGCATAAGACTCTCCTAGGGTATAGGTACTGACTATTGACTATAACTAACCACTACTGACTAAAGCATATATTAAAAAGCCATGACATATTACATGGTTAATAACACCCTCCCAAATCCCAACATTTGCTCTCTAATATCAGTTGTTAAGATTAAGCACTTAACAGTATGCCAAAAGTTATAACTATTAATAACAGTACAATTTTATTTCTTTATTCTTGCATAGTAGTTAGCGTCACTTTTTTATGGTAGAATGTTGTACTAAGCTATTCAAGTCCGGCCAACACAATGAATCCCCATTTCCTACTACTGTTACTATGACGTAAGGGCATTTTAGTCATTTTGTCGCTTCTTACCTTTCAATTCCCTGTACTCCTATTCCTGCATACCAAACACTGTAATTTCAATTCTTACATTATTCATTTAATTACAATTCCACCGAATTACAATTCTTTCCCCCCTAATTCCCTCCTCCCAACCAAACGCCTTCTAAGGTTTGAATTAGAGTTTATTCTTTATGATATTTAGTGTTTCACTTTTTTTCCAAATTATCTTTTTTGTGAACAAAAATTTCTGAATCCGCCTCTTGCTAGTACCAATACATAATATTTGCACCACATATGTATGTATATATGCATTCCCTTTCTCTTTCTTTTTGTTATGGGGAAAAAGAGAAAAGAGAAAGGTGGGAGGTAGAGTCAAAAACAAAGTAGATATGATAGAAAGATGGTGATCTAAATGTAGATGGAGGGAGAATAAGTTTCAATTACCACAATGATGTGTATCCCCATTAAAATCACCTCAACTTTATATACCTCAAAGGGATCACTGCTCACAATTCACCATCCCCCTTTTACATCGTCTATATCGATTCCCAAGCCAGACGAAAAGGTTTCCAACCCAAAAACCAAAAGACAACTAAATGTAAAAGCCATTAGTAGCTAAAGTGGGTGAACATGACATTTCAACTATCTCCTACTATACATTTTTTTATATTTCTTTGTGGAATTTGTAATCATGGCCCTAAATTTGATGCCACGTGTTAATGTTTTCCTCTTAATTTGCTCTCATCTTGCCATCTCAAATAATATTATACACTCTCAGAATTGCATAACAAAAAGAGTCATTTCCATTTTTGGACCTATTGTTATTGAGGCATTGCCAATTTTAGTCCACTTCATTAATTTTTGCTACATTGCGGCCAGTCTTATTTAGTCCTTACCACTTTTAGTCCACCGTTAAAATTTTCGTCAAATGGCCGTCCTAAACAGGGGTATTTTTGGTCTTTTCATGCTTTAGTCATCTCCTTAACCCTTTGCAGTGGTTTTCCTTACACATTTTCATCCAATGAAGAGGTCCAGCGAAAGTCATGTGAGCCACATTACAAAGTCATGGCTTTCGCCGGACCCCTTTATTGGATGAAAATGTGTAAGGAAAACTACTACAAAGGGTTAAGGAGATGATCAAAGCATAAAAAGACCAAAATACCCCTGTTTTGGACAGTTATTTGCCAAAAATTTTAACGATGGACTAAAAGTGGCAAGGACTAAATAAGACTGGTCGTAATGTGGCAAAAATTAATGAAGTGGACTAAAATTGACAATGCCCTAATAACAGTAGGACAAAAAATGAAAATGACTCTAACAAAAACAATAAAATAGATAAGGAGTTTTGAGAAAATATATTTGATTGAGGTTGACCTACTAACTGACGATTTGTGTTAAGAGTATGTAGAATAAGAAGACACAATATGATCAAAAGAAATGGCAGGTCAAACATCAATTTTAGGTTAAAAAAGAGTTATAATTTTGTCTCAAAGTTTTTTTTTTTTTTTGTTAACTTCTTAAAATCTATGGAATTGAAATACTAAAGGGGCATGGGATTCTAATTCTATGAAAATGAGAGAATTTCAATTATACAGAATTGCAATTCCCTTAAACCAAAAGAAGGAATTTATTTGTTTACCTTCCTAATTATGTAAAAATGAAATTGTAATCCTTCCGACCAAACGCCTGGAAATCTCCTCTTATTTTTTGAATGTGTTCAAAAAGTGGACGAATTCTCAGACAATATTACACTTCTCCCTATAATAAAATTAGAACTCGTCATATTCGTTTCATAAAAATACAGTTATTATTTTCCTGCCCTATTATTTGATCTCTGCCCCTACCCTCTACTGGACTATAGTATATGGTCTTCCCAAAACAGCCTAAAAGGTATATAAGAATTTTAAATAATAATAATAATAATAATAATAAATATTTCAAGAAAGTCCGGTCTTAATTGCGATTACTACGTTCTAAATGTGCTTCATTTTTCAACTCAAAGGTACATTCAAGCATGTGATGGCCTTTGAAGTTTACCTTCAACTATATGGCATGGATTTCCAGACGACATACAAATCTGTCGTGTCCTCACATTTATTTTAAAATTTTTGGTTTTTAATTTTCCCATTTTAATTTCCTCACATCAATAATATATGTTGTTGGGCGGGTTACTGGAAGCCTTTTGAAATAGTGTGTATGTGTGTTCGACGGTGAAAACCCTGAGTCACTATACTATAGTGAGTGATTTTAATAATGTTATTATGTTATTACATTTGGATGTTAATGTCGGCATTGACAACATTCCTGTTGCATCATAACATAGAATCTAAATGAACAACATTTTTATGAAGAAGATAAACATCATATCTATAGAAGATCGAAACACCCGTGTGTAATTAACACATGCCAAACATCAATAATACAATTAGCAAGGTGCATATATAGTTGTCATTGTATTGGGGAATCTATCAACAAACCTTATAAACCCACATAAATAATGTTTGCAGGCATATTAATGTTTGGCAATTATTACTAATAATCCATCCATCCATCCGTGGGTATAGAATATACGTGTGACTGTGTGAGATATATGATGGATATATATACATATATATCAATATATATAGTGACATAAGCCCTAATCATTGAACATTCCGATAGTTTAGGGGATCATGATTCAGTCGACACTTCTCTTCCTCCATCCATAATGAGCTGAACAGACTTGTTTGATGCTGGAGTTAATTGGTACCTGCCTACCTGGTTAGTATATTATTATTTTTTTCCCTTCCTTTCTATAACTCATAGCTTCTCGACTTTGTTGAACTATATTTTACACCACATGAACCTGCCCCAAACCCATAATATTTCACCTGTTGGCATGTCATCAAAATTTTATCCCCAAAAAATCAATCAATTTATGAATAATAGATAGATATTGTTGGGTTGGTGCCTCGGAGAACTGAATTTAGCATCCTGTCATCAGGCATTGGTGCTGACTGTTACGTAAGTATAAAGAAATAAATTTGCGCATTCATTACTAGTTATAACTTTTAGCGTAATGATATCTTACAATTGGTATCAGAGTAAGGTAACTAGTTTGGGCATGCTTGGCAGTTGAAGCGAACAAGTTATGTTGGGGAGGTCCTGACCATATATTTCTTTTAAAATTAGGAATTATAAAAGTAATGCATTGAATTATATAACTTGTGTATACTATATTTTTATGAATGAAAAGTATATAATCTAATATAATATTCATAAGATATCTATTCCTTTTTCTCTATTGGAGTATATAATTTGGGAAAATGATGATATAGGGTGGAATACAACCGATGTCTTTATGGTAAAAAAAAAAAAAAGTAACATAAATTGACATATAAGTAATTGTTTTGAAATATCATCTTAGATACATCTATTAACCATTTAGTTCAAGTTAAAGTAATTCGAATTCTTTCAAAAATGAATTTCTTATATTTAAAATAAGCAGATTAGCGCTGGCAGCAATGTAGGTTTTTGAATTCCGCTGAGAACTTCGAAGGTCATTGAAAGACTCTAATTGCGGTGAGAACTCTAATATGATATAATAAGTTGAAATAACTAATATATATATAATCAGCTCAAGTGCGACTAGGCCTTTAACTTATGGCTACACCATTAGGTACGCACAACAAAGAAATACACTAATACACCACAAAATACATTATTAGATACGCATAAACACACTACACAGTGTTCGAAAACACACCATTAATTATGATGATTTTTTTTTTTTTTTGTGGTGCGTTGGTGAATTTCATTGTTATGCATTTTCTAACGCAATTAATATGTTTTTACGTACCTAATGATGCGATTGTTTTAAACTTGACCCTATATATATGGGCGTATTTAATTTGGACCGGCTCCGGCAAAACCCACGGCAAGAGCGGGGAAGGGAGGTAGGGGGCCGAAGGGGACACGTGGAAATGATAAGAAATTCTGAATCGCAATGATGGGTTTCCACCGTTTGTTCCACTGTGTGGGACCCGGTGAGCTCACTGAGAGCTCATCATCATCATTATTATGCCATATTGTTTTTTTCCCCGCTCATAGCTTCCGACTTCCAGGAGCCTTTTTCTTTGACGGACAATAAACCCCGTCAAATCACCCTTTTCTTTCACTATATTTATAGCTTTGCTGGTTTAAATCCGGCCATATGCTCTTGTGATCATTAAATTCCTGTAAAAAGCTAAAATCATCTCTGCACTTATGTGTGCATTGCAATTTGCATGAATGCCCTCTCTCTCTCTCTCTCTAACACAACATATTGATGATGCATGACAACTGTCTAACCATTTGCTTAGGTTTTACATTTTTTCCATGGAGTTCTTTTTGCTAGCTAATTGAAGTATCTGCTTATTTATTTCAAACTGAAAGATATATCTCGTTTCAATTAAAAGGTTAAAATTATTTTTATCTGGTCATAGATTTCTTCAAACAATTAATCAAGTAGGACCACACCCCAAATTAATTTATTCAATTCTTGCATGATAGGACTTTAAGGGCGGCAAAACACTTATAAGTTTAAAGGTAGCTTGTTGGACGAAAATCTAGAGGGCCAACTCCAGCATTTTGCCTGGACATTGGCTGGCTAGCTGGTTGCTACACAAGTTACTGCAAGTACAAGAAAATAAATTTATATTATATTCACTACTAATTATAACTTTTAGCATAATGATGAGCATTTAATATGATAAGTGCCATCAAAACGCCGCCCTTCAATATAGTATCGTAGCACAAAGGTCATAGACTCATAGTTAGACTATGTCATATGTAACTTTTTTTTAATACATTAGGTTATCAGTCTATGTAAAAGTAATCCTAAGTCCGATTCTCAGAACCATTGTCCAAGAGTTGCTGGAGGAGATAAATCTCTAGTTGTCCAAGAAGCCTATCATCAGTCCATGCATGTTGTTGACACTGTGCATTAGGGATCCATCTCCACGCTTTCACCAACTTGGGACCCTGCAGCTATTAGAATATTGACTTTAATTAGGTCAGGTGGTCGAGTACTTATGCTAGCTCGGCATAGCATCACATGTTGTTACTTAGCCTATTAAAAAGTATCATGTCTTGCATGTAAACTTGAGAAGCATGTTGAGCATATATAATATATATAATGAATATTTATTGTTTTTTTTTTTTGGAAACATGAATATTTATTGTTTAAAATTTTAAATGACACAGAATATATTCTCCATTTTGCTCAATAGTGGTGCTCAAATTATTGTGGCAGCAAACTCACCTAGAATCTGCAGAAGTACGTAGAGGAGATCGAATAAATCCAAGTATGTTAGGTGCATGTACGAGTTATATATATTTAAAAGATAAAAAATTATTTCTTTTGAATAAAGCTGTTGTTGTCGTCAAGTGTAAACAGACGACAAACCCTAGAATTAGGTGCAGAATGATGAACGCTGGTAGCTGCTAGGAACCTAGACCATCATCGTCAGTTTTCTCAACTAACAAACCATGAAACACAATTTCCCCTGTCGTGATTGAAGGGCTTCAATTCAATTCCTGAATGGTGATGATCATCAACCCAGTCTTGCTGTCATTGGTCGATCTGATCTCTTCTAGTCTTCCCTGCGCCAGAGGATTACACATTTACACCAAACACTCTCTCTCAATCATCATTCTCCCAGACACCCACTGCACCTAAACTGCCTGGTTTTTCAGCATTTGGTCTCATTTTTCCAACCACAAACAATCTCGTACGACCATTATAACAGCTACCACACGGAATATATATATATATATATATATATATATATATATATATATATATATATATATATAACTTATGCACTGCTCTAACTGATGCGTCTTAAATTTCGAACTTATGCACGTCTCGAATTGATTCAGCTTAAGTCTTCGAACTTATGCACTTTTAAGTCTCGAACTGATAGACTTAAGTGTCAAAATTATGCAATTAGGTACTGAACTGATGTACATTAAGTTTTAAAGTGATACACCTTAAGTACTGAATTGATACATATTAAGTTTCAAATTTATGCACCTTAAGCTGAAAAATAATGCACCTCAAATTTTAAATTTATGTACCTAGAGACCTAGAGCATGAAAGCCTATATTCCTAATGAATTAAAGTTGTGCACCTTAAGAGTTAAATTTATGCACATTAAGCTGGAAACTGATGCACCTTAAAGCTTGAAATTTATGCACATAGAGTCTGTAATTCGTGCAACTTAAGAGTTAAATTGATGCACCTTAAACTAGAAAGTGATGCAGCTTTAGTTTTAAACATACGCAATTTAAGCTATAAACTTATTCACCTTAAGCTTTGAACTTACATAAAATTATCATAATGTTACCATGATTTTTTTTTCTTCATTCTAGGCTGTTGATTTTGACTAGATCAATAATAGCTGAGATTCATTCCATTTTTTACCTGAGAACTCCTTCGCTAGTCTCTCTCTCTCTCTCTCTCTCTCTCTCTATATATATATATATATATATATATATATATATATATATATATATATAAGTATGCAGATGTATTAATTTTGAGTGACGTGAAAAACACACAATCACTATTCAAAGATGTGCACTGAGTAAATTTCACCTGACTTTTGTCGGATTACAAAAATAAAAGGTAAATAATATAAGTTATCCACAACTAATCAGTTCAAATCAAGAAATTAATTCATTAAACTTCTGTTGGTGGGGGAGTTACTTGTAACATTACAGATGTATTATCATAATATATATCCATGATTGATGATAATTGCAGAGGGAATTAAGAATATGTGTATATATCATTTTGCTATTAAAATTTGGGAATGAAGTTGAATATCAGACTCTGATTTGACGTTCGGGTCCATGCGGTGTTCAGAAATTGTTGTTTAATAAAATATTGCATTGTTTATGTATATATGTATCTTCTGTTACCAAGTCAATGTAGCTTTTGAACTGTCCATCAATTGTATATTATTACTAAAATCAAGATTCCAATTATTAAATAATTTTTCTTTGCATATATACATACTTAAATAAGTTTTTTCTCTTATTTGTGTCTGTGTGTGTATGTATTCATGTGTGTGTCTATATCTGTGACCATAATTGATACTTATATCAATTATTAGTATTCCTACTGTTAGTACCAATTTTACAATCATGTATACTTTTTTTTTTGCATGAGATATTATGCACATTTATATCAATATCATTCAGTATATTTAGGTATAAAATATATATATCGTTGTGTTAGGAGAAGTTTGGAAAGTCAAGTCCAGCCTTCTCCATTGAAATGTGTTAGCGGCCGGTTACACAAATAAAAAGAAAATATAATAATAATAATAATAATAATAATAATAATAATAATAATAATAATAATAATAATTAAAGCTTGCATTCGCTATTAGCTATAACTTGTTGTATAATATTAATTGTTTGATCTTGGCAAGTTATATTCTATACCATATTTGTGAAAAATTCTAAGGTGCAAGTCAGCACCACCTGTACAATGCCTATTACCCAGTACCACCTTCAAATGAATGGGAATGGCTTTGAGTTTGTATAGCTAGTAAGAAGACATTGTCCTCACACTAGATACCTTTATTAAAGCTTATTGGCATGTATTTAGCACAAAACTGTAGACATACTTTTTCATATAGGGGAGGGTTCAGATGAGAACACTTATCACTATAAAAAGTGTGGACACATCCATAACCTCTTTATTGAGAAATCAAAAGCTATGTTATTATCAATACTAAACTTTTAAAGTTGGCCAAACGCCTTGTGCTTAGTTGGCACCTTTGGTGACTCTCTGTGCTACAACAGATAGCGAAAATATTGATAGTATCGTTTTAATAATTATAATAAAAATGATACGTATTTTTTTTTTTACTAAAACCCTCAACCATTAATGATCTGATGGACTTCACTTTTTACATAGAACCTTATTATTCTCATTTAAAATTGTCACTATATATGTGTGTGCAGAGGCGGATCCAGCATGGGGGCAGTGGGGGCAGCTGCCCCCACTCACCCCACCCCCACCCCCTATATAGCTCTTGTATGTATATATGTATGTATAGTACATGTTTAGATATAAGTACATAAAAAATGATATAAGAAAGTAATTGGTTAGTAAGCTGAGATGGTTGGTGCGCGTTTTTAATAAGCAGAGGGCGGGGGTTCGATTCTGCTGAGCGCAGGCGTTATATATTATTTTGGAGCTTTTCAACCTTTTTTCCCTTTCCCTTTATGTATATAATAAATGTATTTTTTATTGAAATTATATTATCAAATTAATTATGTTTCATATATTGTTATTAATAACATTATAAAATTTTAGTGTGTTTTATTTTTTGTCTTTTATAAAGTTTTAGTGTGTTTTATTTGTTGTCTATATCCAACAATATTTATGACAATATTCCTTTTAAGTGATTCAATTTATAATGTGTTTTCTATTTGAATTATTTAATCAAATTAATTATTTTTTCATATTTTGTTATGCCTATTTTTATAAAATTTTGATGTGTTTTATTTTTCGCTTATATACAAAAAATCTATGACTATATTTCCTAAATCTTTTACGGTTTAAGAAAAAATTTCGCCCCCACTGACTAAAATTTTTGGATCCGCCACTGTGTGTGTGCGCGTGCGGGTGTCATTGTTCATGTGAGTCCACTCCGATCCTTTCCATGAGTCCGTGCGGACAGATCTAGGCCAATGCTTGAGATCAATCGCTTAGATTTCGTCAAGTGTGTAACTGTGCAAGTGAAGTGCATAGTTGGTGAAATCTAAACTGATCTGATCTCAAGCATTCATGGCTCTCAAGCATTCATGGCTCAAATCTGTCCACACGAGTATATATATATATATATACACACACACACAAGGCATGGGGGCATTTAGATGACAGCACATTATCAAGACTTAATATAACCCTCTTTTACCGACCAAAGATCCAAGGGTCATTTTCATCATGCCAAAAATTATGCTTTCTTCTGAATAGCATGGCAATAAATTACTGCAATTAATCTTGAAATGGTATAAACATTCTTTTCTGCCATAAAGTTGTGTCTTCTGGTTTGCTGAAACATTTTTGGAATGAGGACAAAGGTAGCTACTAGGAGATCTAAGCTTTTTGCATTCATACCATGAAGAGCGATATTCTATGCTAGCTGCAGAGTAGCAGGTAAGATGAAGATATTCATAAGATTTGTAGTACATAAATTTCAGCACTGTACTCCCTGGCCTCCATGGTTTTTGTCAAAAAGAGACATTGTTGGATTCACATTTCTTGCTAATGTAATATTTTAATATATCTTCAAACTTTTATAGTGTTTACCAAAAAAAAAAGAAAAGAAAAAAAGAGAAGATAGATCTTGAGGGCATCTGTTTTTAAAATCCACAGGACATGTAATATCAATTGTATGGATAAAATGTTTATTATTAATTATGTCAAAAATTATAACGAGTAGCTGTAAAAGATGCAAAAGACTTGTTTTTCCCATTGATAACAAGGAAATATAAATACAACAAACACATAAATATAGCAAAACAAAATACTAAGCAACTTGGTCTAAACGACGCATAAACAAAGACTAGGCAACTCAATTCAATGACTCTGATACCATGTAAAAGATACAAAAGGCTTGCTTTTCCTATTGATAACAAAGAAGTATAAATACAACAAACACATAAAAGTAGTAGAAACTAAGTACTAAGCACTAAGCAGCCTAGTCTAAGGGAAATAAACTAGAACAAAGACTAAGCGACTCGATCAATTCAAACTATTAGATTAATAGTAGTGAAGACACAACTTTATTTTCTTATACCGTCATCCTTGCATATTCATGTTTTGATAGCAGAATACTGGATTCGACTCTCTAAACCACCGCCGACACATTTAACGTTTGTTTCATCACAATGTCGGTATCTGATTAATATATGTGTTAATGTTGGATAGAGGGTTGGAAGACCAAGTCCAATCAGTATTTTGTAATCGAAACGTGTCAATAGAAGTATAATAAACTAAACTTGTACATTTATTACTAGATATAACTGTTGGCATATTGACCTCTATATAGGTATAAGAAAATAAGTTGTATCATTTTTATTAGATATAACTTTTGGGGCACTTACTTGATCCTAATTGTTACAATTTCATGCCACCTTTACAATCAAATGTGGAGTAATACTTAACTCAGTTAGATTTAAACATCGACTCTTACTTAATAACTTTTGTGGTAGAGTTACGTTCTTTACTTGAGTGTCATATCTTTGAATATGTGCTTTTGATGATGAGGACTTGTGAGTAAATACAAAATACGGTGCACGCAATTTTCCTTGTACATTGTACATGTTGAATGTTTGATTCAAAAACTAAACTATTCAAATGTGGAAAATTGTATGTATAGGCGTGAATAATTAGAGACAATTGTCAAAGACAACAAATTGCATGCATATACAGCAGCAGTAATGTTTAGCCACGTTTCGGGATTTTGTAGGTTCCTACTAAATTTTCTTTTTGACTTTATCACACCCAAAAAAAAAAAAAAAAAATGCCGTTTCGGTGCAATCACTCAATTAACCAATTAATAGAGTTAGATTTGATAGTTTATTTAATTAAATATAAAATTAATGAACTAAATAAATTGTCTAATGACTAAACCTCAAACAAATAGTTAGATATTATGACAAACATTTTAGACTAATATATATATATATATATATATATATATATATATATATATAGGGTTTGGTTCTTGTGCAAACGGACCTTCTTTTGTGGTCGTGCGAATGCAAGGTTACACCACTATGTGTTCAAAAATGCACTAGGATGTGGTACATTTTGCATTTAACCACGGTGCATTTCTGAATGCGTTGTGTTGCATTTATTCATACATAATGATGCATGGTCGTACGTCGTTGGGTTGTGGTGCATTTATGTATACGTTGTGGTGCATTTATGCATACCTAATGGTGCATTTCATACGGCCGCACAGGAAGGGCTGTCCGTATTTAAAAAAAAAAAAAACACACAGACCACATATAATTGTTTAACTAATAAATATATAATGAATGAACTATAAACAATGGTTCACATATGCCCCTTTTGATTAATTAAATTAATAATCCAACCATTATTGGTTGTGATAATTCCTCTTTAGTTTTGGTAGATGTGAACATGTGGGCAGTTGTTTGCATAGCAAAATGGAACGAAAAGGGAGATGGTGGGTTTATACTATTTGGGAAATTGGAGTAAACAGTTCCCAATTTAAAGTAAGATCCTATACTTCTCTTACTATGTCGTACTCGTAGGATAACGGTTTTGATTTTTGAATGCTACATTGCTTTATTTTTTTTAAATATATAATTAATTCTTAAATTCAAATTTTTAATTGAATAGTTATTTTTAAAATATTTTCATTTTCAGTTTTCATAAATTAATGTCTAATACAATGAAACTGAGATATTTCTTATGTCTTTGCATTCCATGTGAGAGCTATTTATTAGCCTTTTTTAATCTGAGTTAGTCAGTTATGGGCAAGCTAATAAGTTAATTTATCTCATTGCGGACCTTTCTCGACTAAAGTTATAAGACGAATTTCACTTAAAACGCATATTCACATAGGATTTTTCCTGTAAATCAAAGACATATTTTTTTTTAGGCTCTGTTTGGTAAATAATTAGCCTATCAGCCAATTTTGGCTTATTTAACCACTATTAGTTGTTTGGTTAATAAGCTTTTTGTAACTCCAAAATACTAAAATTCAAAAGACTACTCAAAGCAGCATTTTCAATTAGCTTTTTGAGAAAAGAAATTATATCAAACAGCTATAAGCTAACAGCTAATTTATCAAACAACTTTCTACAATCAGCCAATATTATCAACTAATCCTACCTTCTAACCCAAACAGTCAACCCAATCAGCCAACAGTCATTTACCAAACAGTAAATCAAAGACATATATGCACCTATTATGGAGTAACACATGTCCACATACTATTCGAGTATATATATATTACTATACGTGGTCTGATTGTTCTCTCTCCCACCTTAGTTTTGAAATGTGTTATTTGTCTCTTTCTTTTTCACTATGATTATTTATTGGATTATTATACAAATATTCCATTCCATTTCACCAGGAAATGTAAAAGACGGCACTCTCCATCTATCTCTCCATGCCAGTTCCCCATATCCGTATCTTCAAAAGAAAAAGATGGATGGGTTCCATTTTCAAGTCTAGGGATTGGGGGAATCTTTAAATAAATAATACTTTTTCCCCCCCCTTCATTCCCTTCTCTTCATCGATCAATTCGCCTTTATTTTTCTTTTTGGGGGTGATAAAGTATATGGAAGAATGAGAGCCTAAGAGAGGCCACCGAAAAGCACATGGACAACTTTGCTTATCATCATCATCATGAAAGCAAGAAATTTTAGAAAAAGTTAAAGATGTATTCTGATTAGACGAGCCAACTACACACACATGCACGGCAAACTTTATATCATTATTTTTTTTCTTTATTTTCTTAGATTTATTATCGATTTTCTATATTTAATTTAATGGTGTCAAGCAAGGATAATTATTTCAATTGTATTGGGTATAATTTCACTAATAGTCACACCATATACTTGGTCATCACTCCAACCATTTTTACTTTGTGGACCATTTTTACTTTGTGGTGTGCAAGGGAGTAATTTGATATAGTATGTCTTTTGTACTGAATATTATTGACACTAATGTAATTTCGCTAATAAAAGTATGATCATAACTCTAACTATTTCTGTTGTGTGTTGTTGCAGTTGTCGGGCACAATCAAGTCACACTCCAGACCTAGTATTGTATATGTCTAATTACACCAGAGACTATCAACATTGATGCTAACAACATCTTGTATAACAAAAAAAAAAAGCGGCATACATATAACCGTACTTGATATTATTAATTGTTAGTATCGGGTAAGTAAGAGGGGGGGGGGGGATTTGAATAGACATTTACTTCATTATTGACAATAGTTGAGGCTCACAAGTGCTAAGAATTGTTGGGCTTCTAGCTTGGAAGGCCAAGTCCAATATCTTGTCATTGAAATGTAGAATTGACTGTTACGTGAGTAAAAATAAAGTTGCATCTTCACTACTATATAAGTTTTGTAATTGTTTGATCTTGACAATTAGTATTAAAGCAGGTCACGAGTTGTGCAGTTAAGGTTGGGATTCGATCAATACCATAGAAAATCTCAAAGATAACAACTCTTAAATAATAATAATAATAATAATCAAACAAGGCGGCTCATGCGGTGGCACGAAAAGTTCTTTGTAATCAGAACTTGGGTCTAGTAGAATATTTTTAGTGTTTACCTCGTTTTATTTTTGCTACTGTTTGTAGGGACGTGATGGTTATTTGATTTATAATATTATCTTTGTTTTCAAAAAATAATAATAGTAATAATCATATAATAATAATAATAATTATTATTATTATATTTAATTTTGAAATATTATATGGATGATTGGTACTATCTACCTAATATTCTATTTTCAATCATATACGTGAATAAGAGCATGATACATTAATATTATATGAAGTATATGCTATAATTACGAGTAATAATTATTGAATGTTACGCTTTTTGATACATTAAAATTAAAAGAGTGGTTACTACGAATGTTAAATTAAAGAGGGTTACTTTAAACCCATATGTTTAAAAGAATATTGACTTAAAACATAGGCTGATGAAGGCTAGTTGATCTTTATAGGGAATGGTACTATTGCAGGTGGGTATATCTTAGTTTTTTAATGTTGAGGGTATTTAGTTTCCTATATTTAAGGTTCTTGAAATACATTATTGTTAATAAGCAGGTGGGTGTTAATTATTATGTATTAATTGGTGTTTATTTTTTGCTAATATCCTCGATCTCTTTCCAAACTTAACTTATGTAACTAACTGAGTTGTTCATGCAGGCACTATGCTAGTATTCTCACTTCCTAAGGTAGTGAAAGTAACTCAACCGAGTTTTTGCCCATATGGGCAGGTTAGTTGATCACATTGGTAAAATTTGGAAAAAAATGTCAGGATCGAGTTTCACTAGTTGTAGTGTGAGAGCAACTTCTCAAAAGCAAATATCTAGTCCCTATATTCAACCGAGTTTCTGTTAAGCCTCATTTAAGGAGCATGCTTTAAGACTCTTGCCGAGAAATGACCATAGCTGACCGGCTCAAACCAAAAAGACCAATAGACAACTCCTATGTGGAGTTGAACTTGAACCCTTGTAAGTAAAACCCTAACGAGCTGAGATTTAACCGTTCAACTGATCCAGTGATAAAACTGTAATTTATTTGAAAGATGAAGTGTATATTACAATAACAAGAACAATTAGAAACTAAAATAACATGCCAGTAGAGAATAACTGAATGACTACAAACACATTTTTCCTAATAAGCTAATGTTAATATAATCTTACTACATACTTAAACAGTTTAGTACATATGTTCTTATTCAGTTGAATCAACATATTTTGATATACAAACTTGGAAAAAGAAAAAAAAAAAAAAAAAAGAGTAAAATTGTGGTCTGTGTATTTATTCATTGTATCACCCACACGCTCATACACTGAGATAAAATGATGGGGTTTGAACAGCTCTTTGGAAATCACTTTGTTTTTTATGCTTACTTTTTATAAAATGGAAATCATAAGTCAACCTCGCCTCATCATTTGGTCTTGGTTCTTCTAGGCACCCACCTCATTTCCCACTTTCTTTTTTTCCTTTTTTTAATTTTTTTCCCCTTTCAAAACTTTTACTATTTACCAGTACTCCTAGTACCAGTCTTTTTCACCTCTATATAACCCACCCTTGTGCGTGATCAAAGGTTTAACCCTCACGGGAGCACCAAAGTTTTATCATATCATCATACCCTGCAAATTAAAACCCACCATGAAAGTTCATCAGTTCACACGTGGATTCATCTTCGAACAACAAGATCAAGTCCCCTCCCTCTCCCTTGGCTGCAAGCGCTTCCGCCCTCTCGCCCCTAAACTCTCCTCCGCCGGCGGTGACGGGGGCGGCGGCGCCGCCATCTCCGTCACTCCTCCCGCCTTTGATCTCAAGAGCTTCATTAAACCCGAAAGTAGCCCTAGATCTCCAGACGAGAAGAAAGACTCCCCTCAGGTATAGCCCATCACATACATGTAGCCCGGGAAAGGGTGGCCTGGTGGCTGAAACATGATTAATGCCTTCTCGGTCTGGGGGCAATTCAGTCAAGTTTATTAGGTTGCAAAGTTATTGACCTGGGCCTATTGTCTTTTTAGTTTGAGTCTGTTAATAGACAGTCTAGATTAATTTACTTCTTGTGATTCGGTTAGGATCACAGTAGGAACAACTTACTGGTCTTCTTTGTTTGGGTCTGTCAGCTATGAATAGTTGACCTAATTAACCTCTTGTGATCTAGCTAGGGTCACAAGGTTAGCCTCCCGATCAGTGGTTACTGTTTCCTCGCCACCCCAAAAATGCCCTCTTAGTGTAATTTAGATCCCGGCCTAGAATCCCAGTGACCTTCTTAATTTGAGTCTGTCATCTATGGCCAGTTTCAACTAATTCATCTCTTGTGATCTGGTTAGAGTCATAAAGTCGAGTTTACTGGTGTATATTTTCGGACCGTGATTGCTGTTTCTTGGTCACCCGAAAATACCCTCTAGGTCTAGCTCTATTCTATAGTTTACCTCTTCCGTGTGATTAAATTGTATGATTTGTTTGACGCTGCAGGCGGAGACGCATCCGGGTGGAACGAGATGGAATCCGACGCAAGAACAGATAGGGATCCTAGAAATGCTTTACAGAGGGGGAATGAGAACGCCCAACGCCCAACAAATCGAGCAGATTACAGCGCAGCTCGGAAAGTACGGAAAGATTGAGGGAAAGAACGTCTTCTACTGGTTCCAAAACCACAAAGCCCGAGAGCGCCAGAAACAGAAGCGCAACAGTCTCGGACTCAACCACAGCCCAAGAACACCTCCGGCGGCGCCGCCAGCCATAACCACCGCTCCATCATTAACGTTCGACCCTTGGGTACGTACTATAGAGATAGTAAGTGAATGCTTTATTACAAGGAAAGAAGAGAACTTAAATAGTCTGTATACAACAGCTTCTAAAGTAATAATAAGTGAATGCTTTATTAGGAGGAAAGAAGAGAGCTTAAATAGTCTGCATACAACAGCTTCTAAGCTAATAATAAGTGAATGCTTTATTATGAGAAAAGAAGAGAGCTTAAATAGTCTGCATACAACAGTTTCTAAGTAATAATATGAATAATATTATAGGTTGAGGTAATTAAAGTTATGATAATTGATTGTTTTAGGGGGAAGATAGTGCATGCAAGAGAAAATACAGGCCGTGGGCGTTTGAGTGCTTGGAAGAGGAGAAAAGATGGCCGTGTAGCAGAGAAGAATTGGAAGGAGATGGAACTCTAGAACTCTTCCCCTTGCATCCTGAACTAGGGAGATGATAATATGATATGATGATGGCTGGCAACCTTAAAATAATAATGATTTCTGACTCGATCATCGTAATTCTTGACTAGCTAAGTCCGATGTTGTACGTGTTCCTCATCAATTTGCTCTATCTCTTTTCGTGATCTCCCTCGGGGGGTTCTTGCTTTTCTTCTTTCCTTAGTTTCAGGAAAGAAGACAAGCAGGTTGAATTGATTGTATCTTTCTACCACTGCCTCTCTCTCTCTCTCTTCAGTTCTCTAGCTCTAATTCTGGGTATTGAAAAGTTATTCTTATTCCTGACTACATCTAAGATTCACTAGTGTATTGGGTAATTTCTTTATGTTTTAACAATCACGGGTATTCGAACTTGGAACCTTAAGATTACACAAAGAACTGTATTTTACTGTCCAATCAACTATATATTGGGTGTTTATGATGATCTTATGACATTTACTAGTTTAGGGTTTCCTGATGAATCCCTATCCAATTAGGTCAAGCACTTAAAAACAAGATCTAACCCCAGTTTTGGAGGCTTTTAGGTGGGTTTAGCCAATTCAAGACGCCTTTCTGCTAGCTTTAAACGCTAGCGGGTAGATACATACATTTAGTGTCGATTTTCAAAATAATTTTGAAAAACCGACATTATGCCTCAATAGTGGACAAGAGCAATGTCAATCGTACATTGACACTAGCTAGCTTGTATCTAGTGTAGGTTTTAAAAACCAACTCTAGATGCCAGTTTTTATAGTACGTAGAGATAATCGACACTATGCCTTGGTAGCAGACAAGAGCAACGACAACCATACCTTAACACTACCATAACTTAACACTAGCTAGCTTGTATTTAGTGTAGGTTCAAAAACCCATTCTAGATGTCACTTTTTATAGTAGAGATAGTAATCGTACCTTAAAATATCTGTCTTTAAGGTGATATATATTCAGTTATATAAAACTAAAGAAATTGTTTGTATTATTGTATTTATATTAGATAAGATTGTTTTGACTTAAGAAGATGGTTAGAAGAAGATGTTAGGTTAAAAGTTGATTATGAAGAGGGACAAGTAGAGGACACTGAAGTCCAGGCAGCAGCTGCTAATAAGCTCACACATATATATATATATACACTACATATGCCATCTTTATCCCAAAGTCTAATCGTGGTTTACATAAATAAAGGAGTAGTTAAATTACTATTTTGGAAAGATGGAGGATTTCAAAGGTGGTATAGTGATTTTGCTTTCATTTCATGCAATAGTAGCGGTGCAGAGAATTTTAAAATTAAAGAAATCTGTAAGACTTTGATAAAAGCAGATTGTCAATCAGCTCAGCTGATGGCGACGACATGCTAATTAATTTTTTTTTTCTTTTTTGAGGAAATTAAATTATTTATTAGTGGAATGTGGGGTTGATGTTAGGAATGTCGCCGTCGAACCGGAAAGCTTTGCATTCACTGTGTGTATATATATATATATATATAACGTGCTATTGGTGTCGTCTCACCATTAGATATGTTTGACTCTGTTACAATGTAGTATTTGGCTCACAGCTATGCGCCACTTGACCACAAGTTAGTAGATTTTGCATGCATTATTACCTTAATTAACACTTAACAACACGTTTGACTCACGGAATAAGCCTGAAATAGAATGATATTTTTTGAAACAATGCCTATTCCATTGTTTTGTAATGCTTTTTATTTTCAAAAATATTGTTCTCAGGAGCTAATCTCCTTGCAAGCTAAGAGGAATAACGATTCCAGGCCAGGAGCCCTAGTATTAGGCTATTCCTGAGTTCTCAGGAATAGCCTAAATTTACTTAAAATTTGTTTACGCATTTTTCTCTCTATCATAACACTTCTTTACACTAGTATGACACTTGCATGTCTTTCAGCCTTTTAGGTTCAATCTCTTCAATCTTCACAAGATATTTATCTGATTTTATGGTGAACGTATGTGGTGTTTAATATTTTTATATGATTTTTTATTTATTAGATTATATATAGAAAAAGTTGGGAGTCACCCCATGCGGATTGGAGTGAAGAAAGTAAATAAAATATAATGTTGATCAGGTGATGGATTTAGTCCTAGCTCCTCGATCCATTATCATTCCTGTCCGGAAATGAGACAAGGTTTTGGGTATAAGGACGGGAAAATGTCCCATCCTATTGCATGCCATTCCTAAACAAATGCTTTTTGAGTCAAATAACCAATAATTGCAAATTATCCAATAAGTAAAAATTAAATTATTCATAATAGCAATTTTAATCAATCGTGACATACTTACATGAAATTTTAACAAGAAAGTGTGCAAGTTCAAAGGATTAGAATTAAATATTCCTAGCTATACTATGACTATGATAATTTTTTGTCCTATAAATAAAACCTATCCTTTCTTGCACAGTCATTCGTGCTAATATAATTTTTAAATATATGAAAAAATAAATTTTAAATAAGTTCAATTTAGTATTGTTAACTGAATCAGATACATGTAAAATAAGATAGAGAGTTATCTAGTAAATATCAATCAAAAAATAAGTTTATAAACAAAATTTTAAAATTCGTTTAGTAAAATAACTTTGGGCTTAAATAAGCTTTAAATATATCATTACTTGTATTTGGGCTCGCGTCCAATTACAAATCAAATAAGCCTAGTATGCATAATTGGACATGGGCCTAAGACGATTTGGGCTTGGTTTCAAGTCAGCCTAACTGTCACCGTTGACCGTTATGTCAATCCCAACTTATTTACCTTAATTACAGGAGATATTATTAATCTACTTAACTTATCCACTAATGACCTTTCCTTAATGGTACTTAGACTTCTAAACCTTACTTATCTTCCTGAAATTAGTTACCAGAATCTTAGATAATGTCGCCCCTATTTTAGCAAACTGGAGAATCGATCAACGGTGCAGCATCGCGTCGTACACGTGTCGGGTGTTTTGGCGGTCCAGATTTCGCTCCACATTCAACTAGGGTTCTTTTGCAACCGCCACTGACACTCTGCTCAGTATTTAAACGTTGCGGTTTCATTTCCGCCGGTTTGCGGTGCAGTTCTCTCTGCCCTCCCCAGAAAATTTTTCTCCGATCGCCGGCGGAACCTCTGTTAATCCCCGTTTTACCCTGCCGTTTCTCGTTATTTGCATTCTAAACCCTCCGGATTGTTGTTGTTTCGACTCATCCGGTTGCCATTTCCGTTCGTGTTAGCTTGCTAGGGTTTGGAGAGGAAGCCGAGGAGGATAATCAGCGGAGGAAAGGTTGTGGAAGAAATGGCGCAGATTCAGATGCAGCATCAGAGTCCGGTGCCGGCACCGAACGGAGTGCCGGCGGCGAGTGCTGTTGCCGGCGCCGCCGTCTCTATCGCTGCTGCAGCTCCTGGTGCGGGGGTTGCGAGCCAGTTCACTACGACGTCGTTGTATGTTGGGGACCTGGAGCCCACCGTGACAGACTCGCAGCTCTATGATGTGTTCAACCAGGTTGGTCAGGTGGTTTCGGTTAGGGTTTGCCGGGACCTCAGCACTCGCCGATCTCTCGGCTATGGATACGTCAACTATAGCAATCCTCAGGATGGTTAGTTCTCTTCTACATTGCTGCGTAACTTTTCAGATTATCGATTAAACAGTCTATGCAGTCTGGTTTGTATTTGCAGTGTTTTGTAGTTGAAGATAGTTGTAACATTCTGTCTTTATAACTTTTCTTTTTGTTGCATATGTTTTGGTTTTATGATGACATGAAGCAAATACTTTGAATTTGGAAATTTAGAAAAAAAATTATGCTTATATGGACAAAAAAAGAGGTCATTTGGAGGTGTCTTTCTTGTAAAAGTCGCAAGAGTTGGTCTAGGAAACCAGGACATTTAGCTCACACTTTAATTTCTGCAGTTGTGATGCGTGTGGCATTTGCATGATTAGGTGGTTATTGTTATGCTCTTTGTTTCCATTTCTATTTATGCTCAGTTAACATATAATGGTACCTTTTGGGAGGGTCACTCATTTGTTTTCTGGTGTTACGCTTCTGTATGTTTGCAAGTTGGTAGTTGGTAAATGTTACCAGGTTTGGATTTTATCTCTTCTCCATTGACTGTCCATCTAATTGCCTAAAGTATTCTTGTTTCTTGGTTTGTGAAAGTGAGTGTGGTAGCATTGCTTTAAGCTCTGGTTGTAGTCTAATCTTTTGAATAAATTCATATGTTTTACATGTAGAAACCATATATCTTATGCCAGTATATATATAGATTCAAATTGAATCCTTTGTGACTTTGTCCTGCTTTTGTTGGCCCAAATTGGTTTATTCCGGGACCATGTCTTGTTATTTTCTAGGGTATACTTTGATAGCATTGTTTTATTGTGTGTGGTGATGTTATGTTTGAACTTCCTGACAACCAAAACTACATGCTTCAAGAGTTTTTCTTGTGTCTGGTGATGTTATGTTTGAACTTTCTGACAACCAAAACTACATGCTTGAAGAGTGTTTCTTGTGTCTGGTGATGCTATGTTTGAACTTTCTGACAACCAAAACTACATGCTTCTATACTTAGAGCGCTTTTTTGTGTATTCTCTTATTGCAGCTGCAAGGGCACTGGAGGTTTTGAACTTCACGCCTCTCAACGGCAAGTCGGTTAGGGTCATGTATTCTCATCGTGACCCTAGTCTACGTAAGAGTGGAACTGCAAATATATTTATCAAGGTATACGTAGTTGACAAGCTTTTTTATTGGTACTTGTGATACTGTTACTTTTGAATTTTATCTTGAATGTATCCAGGATGGCCAGATGTGATTAGGTTCTTTAATTGCTATGCAGAATTTGGACAAATCAATTGACAACAAAGCCTTGTATGAAACTTTTTCAAGTTTTGGCAACATCCTCTCATGCAAGATAGCAACTGATACTAACAGCCAGTCTAAAGGATATGGTTTTGTTCAATTTGACAATGAAGAATCGGCTCAAAATGCCATAGATAAGTTGAATGGCATGCTAATTAATGACAAGCAAGTCTATGTTGGACATTTTCTTCGTAAGCAGGAAAGAGAAACTTCAACTGTTAAGACAAAATTTAACAATGTTTTTGTGAAGAACCTATCAGAATCCACAACAGATGAGGATCTGAATAAAACTTTTGGTGAATTCGGGACAATTACTAGTGCAGTAGTGATGAGGGATGCAGATGGCAAGTCCAAGTGCTTTGGGTTTGTCAATTTTGAAAATGCAGATGATGCTGCTCAAGCAGTTGAAGCTTTAAATGGGAAGAAATTTGAAGACAAAGAGTGGTATGTTGGGAAAGCTCAAAAAAAGTCAGAAAGGGAGCAAGAATTAAGAAGTAAATTTGAGCAGACTGCAAAGGAAACAGTGGACAAATATCAAGGCGCAAATTTGTATGTCAAAAATTTGGATGATAGTATTGATGATGACAAGCTAAAGGAGCTCTTCAATGATTATGGTACAATAACATCATACAAGGTACAACATATGAGATATGTGCACATTTTGTTATTTCGTCTGCTACTTATAATTGGATAAGTTTTACTCCGTATTTGATTAACATTGTTTTCTTGGTTTTTCAGGTTATGCGGGATCAGAGTGGAATTAGCAGAGGATCAGGATTTGTTGCCTTCTCAGCTCCTGAGGAAGCTTCTAGAGCTGTAAGTTAACAGCAGTAGTTGATGTTGTAACATGGGTCAGTGCTAAGTATAGTATCTCTTATTTTAAGTGAATAAGATACTAAAATTATTTTTATTATTATACTGTTGTAGCTTACTGAGATGAATGGAAAAATGATAATCAGCAAGCCACTTTATGTTGCAATTGCTCAGCGGAAAGAAGAGAGAAAGGCAAAGTTGCAGGTAAGTAATTTAACACTTGCTCTAGAACTTGAAAGTTTTTGTTTTATTTGCTAGAATATCAGTTTGATATCCACTTATTTTCTTAATTACTCGTAATATTTACTCTGACCAGTTTTGATTCTTTGAATACACATTAGTTAATGCACAATGCTTATATGACTGTCATCTCTACGGCTGCATGGATGTCTTTCTGTTTCTAATTTTTGTTTATACGACACTCTTGCAGGCGCAGTTTCAACAGATGCGACCAGTTGCAGTAACACCAGCTCTCGCTCCCCGAATGCCGATGTATCCTCCTGGTGCACCAGGTATTGGCCAGCAACTCTTTTATGGCCAAGCTCCACCTGCTATGATTCCTCACCAGGTATGACCTTTTTTTATACTCTCTTTTTAACTGATGATCACCAACCTTGCCTGTAAACCTAATTATTTGCTTTAGTGAAGACACATATTGTTAGTGTAGGCTTTTAGCAATCAAACCCATTTGAGTTGTCTTACACTCTTACTGTATCCTTTAAGTTATTACATTCTTATCAGTGAATCATCTTCTGCATCATGGAGACTGGTTAGTTATGATGTTAATGACAAGGCACTTGGGGTTTAAGCTAGTTGGAATTGAAATGCTAAGCCATCCTCGTATCCTTGGCTTCAGAAACTATGTTACTTCAAGAATCAATACATTCAAAAGGGATTATCTTCTGAAGTCTTTTGTTTCGTTTTGATGGTTACTAATTTAGTCATTGTTTCTAGGCCGGATTTGGATACCAGCAGCAGCTTGTCCCCGGAATGCGGCCAGGAGGAGCTCCAATGCCAAACTTTTTTGTGCCAATTGTCCAACAGGGTCAGCAAGCCCAGCGTCCAGGTGGCAGGCGTGGATCTGGACCAGTGCAACAAGCTCCGCAGACTATGCCCTTGATGCAACAGCAGGTAAGTTTTGTTCTAAAATTTATGGTCAGTGTCCTGTCATTGGTTGGTACCGTGTAAGAGACACAAGAATTAGTTTTATTTTAAAATGTTCAACAAGCAATCCTGATTTATTTATTTATCTGGTCTCCAAGATGCTCCCAAGGGGAAGGATGTATCGATTCCCCCCTGGCCGGAATGTGCCAGAGGTGCCAGTGCCCGGTGTGGGTGGAGGTCTTCTTTCTGTTCCTTACGATATGGGTGGTGTTGCACTTCCTCGAGATGGTTCTTTGGGACAACCTGTACCAATTACAGCACTCGCAAGTGCCCTTGCAAATGCACCGCCTGAGCAACAGAGGACAGTGAGTAATCTTAACTTCTCCACCTCCAACCCTTATAAGGTAGAAATTTGACTGTGTTTCTGTTTATCAGATGCTTGGCGAGAATTTGTACCCACTTGTTGATCAACTGGAGCACGAGCACGCAGCCAAGGTTACAGGCATGCTTCTGGAGATGGACCAAACCGAGGTCCTCCATCTGCTCGAATCACCCGAAGCTTTAAAAGCCAAAGTCGCGGAGGCTATGGAAGTTCTGAGGAATGTTCAACAGGCTAACAGCCCAGCAGACCAACTTGCTTCACTTTCCCTCAACGACAGCCTTGTGTCCTCCTAGGCTAGGCGCAGTCAAAAACTGTATCTGCTTGGGTGTGAAGAGAAGAGTAGGATTTTTTGTTTTTTTTTTTGTTTTTATTGTAGTACCAAGTATTAATCTTGGTATATTATCTCCTAGGATTTTCAATGCGAATAGCAATATCCACTTTTAGATAAAAAATTTTGGATCTAGAAATTGTTTCCACCATTTATATTATTATTATTATTATTATTATTATTATTTGTTCTAGGTTCTGAAGAGTCTCTCTCATTGTACATAGTGCCACAACTTTTCCGTAACCAAAAATCAAACTCCCTGTACTGACACCACCGATGATTCCAACCACGCGTTAACCCATTCGCGAAGAATTCTATCTATAGCAGAAACAGACAAATGATACTTACGAATTGAAATTGATATATTCCTTTTATGGTTACATGTAACTTTCAACTAACACAGTAACAGTGTAACACGTACAGGGATTCAAATAAAAAAGGGGATAATATTATTAATTTATTATAGGACATGACACTAAATAAATTATTGTGGGACACTCAGTTTAGTGAAAAAAACAAAAAATTCAAACTTTTATGTTCGGTGATAATTATACTGAATTTGAACTTAACTTGAGACCTAAAATTAAGTCGGATAAAATCCATACAATATATCATTCACACCTCGTATTTGCTTGTGCAAATAATTTCTTTTCCTCAAATTTGCTTCAAGGCTAGCTAGACTTATCTAGAGAATTACTCTTCTTGATAGTCCCAAAAGTGAAATATATTAATTCACAAAATATATACACAAATGGAGGCCTACATACATAAAAGCCAGTAAGGACAACCTAGCTCCAAATACTCCCAAAAGCTACATATGATATGTGTAAAGGCCAAATAGGAAGAAATGTTTGTGTGTGTATGTTTATGGAAGGGGAAAAAAGAAATATCTGTGTGGGGAACTTAGCATATGGTGTCCCCAATCAGAATGCAGTCTCTATAAAGACATTATATTACTTTGGGATGCAACTAAAGTTAATGACATAATAAAAATAAAGTATATTTAATTCTAGCACTGAGTGATGCTTACCTTGTAATTCTAGTCAGCAAAAAACTACAAGAAAATAAACAGCCTATATTATCTATTATTAGTTGACTCAAATCAAGAAGGTCAAGTCAACTGTTTAATCAACTTAATTGATTGAGATTGCCTCCTTTAGTCATATATCTGGTCATTAACAAGAAGCTACTGAATATTGATTACTGAAAATGAGTTCAGAATAATTAACTTATATACTCCTTTTAACAGGTAACATTATATTATACCTCTCAATCATAATCATTCTATGTATAGATGACAGAGATAATTGTGAAATTGATTTGTTACTTTTATGGTTACATGTCACTTCAATTCCAACCAGCAGACAAACTAACATCATTGGTCATTTCCCTTGTACTTGCATACTTAAATTTCCATGTTTCTTTCTCAAAAAAAATGATGCGTATTCAAATAAAAGATTGTATGACATACACTCTTTGACCAAGTGGCAGGAAATCTATGGCTAATTAACTAATTAAGGCAGAATTTGACCATTTGTACTCCATATTTGGTAATTTAATTTTTGTAAGTGTTATTATTATAAAAATATATAAGGCTATTGTTAGTATCGTTATATCAAGATTTTTTCATACTTAAATACTGTAAATACAATACTTATTGCAAAACTATACTAAATAAAAAAATCGAAGAAGAATAAATGTTTAATATCATCCGAGGTCATCAAAGAGATAGAAGTCGAGAAAGATATTTATGCCTGGTTGTCATTTACTTTACTTAATTATTAACTTCATTGTGAATATGTCTCATCAATGATATGAGAGGTAAATCAAGAGGAAGATGTTTATGCTTGGTTGCCTTTTTATTTTTATTTTTATTTTATTTTATTAGGGGGACGAGGGGTACCCGAGGGAGAACACTAGACTTAGCTACTCTCCCGAATTCTACGAGCGCAGGTGACTACGGCCAGATCGTGGAGATAGGCCCTCTCACTAATCATAGGGCTAGAGCAAAAAGTTTCCCAACTCCCTTGCCGGAAGGTTCTAAGGTCAGCAAGAGAGTCAGCGACCATATTTTGTTCTCTGTAGACTACTTGGATGGCGATATTCCAGTCTCTACGAGCCCACCATTGGATATATCCTCAACAATATTTCTGATGGGCCCCAGAGCACAGTGCTGGCTTGAATCTACTCAACAATCTTCTTTGCATCAGAACGAATCTCGATATCCCGTATTCCCTTCTTTGCTTGGTTGCCATTTACTTTGCTTACTTATTAATTTCTATGTGGATAAATGTCTAATTGTATAACAATAATCACATCTAAGATGTCTAACCTAAACCCCCAATGTTTGTGGTCACTTCTATATGAATATGACAATGTCAATTATTAATTGAAATTGATTTATTCCTTTTATAGTTACCTGTCACTTCCAACTAACACAAGCATTATTATTGGTCATTCTCCTCCCTACATGCAAACTTAAACTTTCATGTTTCTTTCCTTAAAAATTCATATGCATTTAAATGAAATAGGGTAAAAAGTTATTGTAGGACATGACACTCTCACTAAGTGGGTAGAAATCATAGTCGTCATATCTTTTATGAGAAACTATGGCTAGTTAAGCCTGAATTATTTGACTATATTTGTATTCCATATTTGTTCATTTAATTTGCTTATTGGTGGGAAAAAAAAACCAAACCTTTAAACTTGTCGCAATTATATGCAAACCTTTCAAGTTTAGTGGTAAAAGATTTAGACTTGTATGGTCGGTGACAATTATACCGAGTTCTTAATGTTAAGCTGAGACATGATTTGAACTTATTAATTAACTTGAGACTTGATTAAGTTGGATAAAAATAATAAAATTCACACAATCTCATCCACACCCGTGGTAATTAAAGTAGTTTTTTTTTTAATCATTTAAGTTCTAGTTTCATTTCAATTGTAAAATGAAAATTTTCAGATTAATTGAAGATCATATTTGCTTGTGCAAATCATTTTCTTTTCCTCAAATTTGCTTCAAGGTTAATTAGCTAGACTTATCAAGAGAATTACTCTTCTTTAGGGATAGTCCCAAAAGTGAAATATATTAATTCACAAAATATATACACAAATGGAGGCCTACATAAAAGCCAGTAAGGACAACCACCAAATACTCCCAAAAGCTATAAATGATGTGTAAAGGCCAAATTAAATGGGAAGAAATCTCTGTGTGTGGGGAACTTAGCATGCATATGATGTCCCCATGGGCCATGGTGACAATTATTTGGGATGTCACTAAGTTGATAAATTAACCTAAATTATTAATTGCTAATCAGTTCAAATCAAGAATGTCAATAAACAATTATCATTTTGGAATTGAACTTGAAATATGATGATTACCAAATCAACGATCTAACTAACTTGACTGAAATTGTTCTATTGCAGTCATACATCTAGTCATTAACAAGAAGCTATTGATTACTGAAAATGGGTTCAGAATAATTAGCTTATATACTCCTTTAACAGATACCATTATACCTCTCAACCATAATCATTCTATGTATAGATGAAAGAGATAATTGTGAAATTGATGTGTTACTTTTATGGTTACATGTCACTTCAATTCCAACTAGCAGACAAACTAACATCATTGGTCATTTCCCTTGTACATGCATACTTAAATTTCCATGTTTCTTTCTTTAAAAATCATGTGTGTTCAAATAAAAGATTGTATGACATACACTCTTTGACCATGTGGCAGGAAATCCATGGCTAACTAATTAAGGCAGAATTTGACCAATTGTACTCCATAGGTAATTTAATTTTTGTGTTATTATTATAAAAATATACAAGGCTATTGTAGGTATCATATCGCTATATTATGAAATTTTTATACGTAAATATTTTAATTACAATACTTATGGCAAAACTAAATAATAGAATCGGAGAAGAATAAATGTTTAATATTCTCCGGGGCTCATCAAAGAGATGTAAGTCAAAATCGAGGAAGACATTTATGCTTGGTTGCTATTTACTTTGCTTATTAACTTCTCTGTGAATATATCTCATCAATGATTTGAGATCTAAATCAAGAGGGAGATGTTTATGCTTTGGTTGTCATTTACTTTGCTTACTAATTAACTTCTATGTGGATATGTCTAACAGTATAACAATAATCACGTCTAAGGAGTTTAACCCAGACCCAAACCCCCAATATTCGTGGCAACTTCTATATAAATATCTCTAATGGTATAACAACAATTACGTCTAAGGTGTCTAACCCAAACCCAAACCACCAATGTTCGTGAAAGGAATCAAACCCTTATTTATTAACTTTTATGTGAATATGCTTAATTTAACAGTATCACAACAATCGCGCCTAAGGAACTTAACCTCAATTCAAACTCTCTATGTCTGTGCCAGAAATCGAACCCTTATTTATTAACTTCTCTATGAATATGTTTAACGATATAACAACAATCACATCTAAGGAGGCTAACCCAAATTCAAACTTTCAATATTTGTTGTAGAAATCGAACTCTCACACTACTACTAGAAGCAAGTGTTAAGAATAAAATACCTTGTTTTCAAAAAAAAAAAAAGAAAGAATAAAACACCTTAGATAATAGGAAATGCCAAGTCATAATAATGTGATTGACTCGTCAATCATCAATGATAACTGATAAGTGATGTACTCACCGTTAACACGTACACCTTAGATGACACAATAAAACCCCCGGGGAGGCGTCACGGCGAAGCCTCTCCTGTCGCACCCCTATATAAACCCCAGTGGTCATCGCAAAATCTTTCCGTGGCTGATTTGATTGTGAATTGCGAAGATGGGGGACGTCAACAACGATACGACGTCGTTTGCCCTCCCACCAGGTTCAGGGTTCTACCCTTCCGACGAACAGCTCGTCCGCTACTACCTCTCCCCGAAGAATGACGGCGATCGTCACGGCGCCGCGAACGTAATCAAGGAGATTAACCTCTACAATTTTGACCCGTTCAACTTACCCGAGACTTCCTGCTTCCGATTCGGCCGCGGCGGGAGGCGCCGCCACTGGTTCTGCTTTGTCGCTAGGGCTTTGAAGGATAGAGGAATCAGGCGAGCCGGCGGCGGGTACTGGAAAAGGAGAGGGAGGGATAGGGTTGTTGTGGATCGGCGTTTGGGGAAAGCCGTGGTTGGGAAGCGCAAATGCTTCGTTTTCTACTTTGGGGATTCTCAATCTCCGAAGACTGCTGTGAAAACTGACTGGTTTATGTATGAATACGAACTGCTTAATCATCCAACGGTACCCCTCTTATACAGAGCTCCGCTTTCGTATTTCTTAGCACTCGTAAATCGATGGACAGATTGTACTCGTGCAAAAACGGTTTAGGTTATTCTTAATTATATGATTCATTGGGACTTGGGAGGATCGAATTCAGGTTTTAAAATCAAGCTGGGGGTTTTGATTTTGAGTATGTTGAAATAATGAAGGGAGCCTTTGTTTTTACACTTCATAGTTCATACTGCAAGGTATAAATATGATGAGGTTAAAATCAAGATGCTATTCTACTATTCTAGTATTCTGGTTCAATTGTTTACTAGCACTATTTATTTTAAGAAAACCTGATTTATGTGTTATTTGTGGCTGGTAAATGTGTGAATATGAGGCAGTTGATAAGAAGATCAATTGTTGGTTCATGATTTGGATGATTTTATTTGTCATTGCCTGTTCTGTCTTATGTTTGAGTGTGAGTATAACTAGTATTGGTACATGCTTTTGTTCATATGCAGGCTGCTTTTGTCCTATGTCGAATTTTTTCCAAATCCCATCACGGAAACGACCTGTCAGAAAATATGGTGAGTTCCTGTGCTGAAGAAAGTTTTGCAAGTGTTCGTAACATTGGTATTCAATGCAATGGAACTGCTACATCAGCCACCGAAGAAAAAATGCAGGATGAGAAGAATGATGCTTTAAATTTCCCAGTGGATACAGTTAGCAAGATAGATAACCTTGTTAGTGAACCAATTGGTGACCAGGTAATGCATGATAAAATATTTTCTGCTGCGTTTTAGTTCAATTTTCTTAGTAATCTTCCTTTGAATTATCTTTTTCTTTTTCCTTGATGCCCTGAGTATGAAGTACTAAGTTATGACCAGTGAACTAAACTTAATTACAATGAACAATTCCGACTACCACAAATCACAGCTACTCCCAGGCTTGCTCCTGGTGAGGTTTGAACAGGGTCTGGCCTTAAGGTCTTTGCCAACTAAGCAAGACTTGAGCTTTGAATTGTCTTTAAAATGGTAATGATCACAAGCTGAGCCAATGTAACCTGCTAGTTCTTGCTATCAAGTATTTGTGATATCTATATTACTATATATGCTTTATGCACCTCATATCTTGTGATGTTAGATGTTCTAGTGCAACAAATAAGCCCTTTCTAGCTTAAAACTTGAAATTACCTTTAGTTTCTATTGATGGATAGGCAGCCAATGTAGGTGTTTTCTGAAGCTAGATCCAAAGATTTCTGTCTTTCATCTCCCAATCTACCATCTTTCATCATAGGCTATGCATACTAGTTCTTAATGTCAACTGAATTTGCCTACAATTCTTCATAGGTTGTTGCTTTTTGCAGATGAGATCAACTGGACTTGTTAGTACTGGTGCTACATTTATTGAAGCCTTAGCTGCTGAGGAAGGATTAGGCATTCTTGAAGGAGATTTTTTGGAGCTGGATGACCTTCTTTGCCCACTTTTGGGCGTTGACTAATTTATCAAAATACCAATTTAAAATGATTTCTCTAAGAGAAAGATGGATTATCACTAAGTGATACAAAAGAATTACAATACCAATCTTGGATTACAATTCCAATTCAGATATTATTGACACATTACCAATCTTGGATTACAATTCCAATGAGATATTATCGATACAATACCAATCTTGGATTACAACTCCAAATGAGATTATTGATACATTACCAATCTTGGATTACAATTCAGACACCTAAATGAGATACCATTCCATAACTTTCCCAAGAATAGTCGGGATGCATACCGATATTGTTGATACAATCATGTAAGGTTATGTAAGATATATTGGTGGTGAAAGCCTGAAGTATGTGAAGTGTTGTCTGTTCTTTGGAGACAATTGTCCCATGGCGCAAATCATCTGACTTATGAGGTACTTTCTGGATTTTCTCTTTTAATTCTATCTTTGATTTTAATGAGCAGAGAGAGTGGCTTGGTTTATTATCGAAGTGGTCTTTCTGATTGGGCAATTCATGTCATTGATAGGGATCTGTTTGGTGCTCTGTTCTTTGGTGACAATTGTCCCATGGCGCAAATCGTCTGGCTTATGAGGTACTTTTGGATTTTAGCTTTTAATTCTATCTTTGATTTTGATGAGCAGAGAAAGTGACTTGGTTTATTATCGAAGTGGTCTTTCTGATTGGGCAATTCATGTCATTGATAGGGATCTGTGTGGTGGTTAGCACGGTGGTATCTGTGTCGTGGATTATCAATGTATCAATCTCAACTCTACTCTGTTCCCACCTTGCCAAGCTATTGGCCATTTTGCTGAAGGTGGAGTCAACTACGCTGAGCAGACTTCGCTTAGCCTTGTAGATTTTCTGTTTTCTCAGCTTTGCAGACAGATTGTTTTCCTGTTTTTGTTGGTCAATCATCAAACTTGCTTGTTTGAAATAAATGAAGTTTGTGTGAACTTGCTGCTTCAGTCCTATGCTGCTGCTTTAGACTACTTTCTATTTGTATCTGTAAAATACTTTGGATTTTCAGTACTCTGATACTTTGTTATAGCAGCATTTGCAGGTTATGCTTATATATTTCAATGTGCATCTCACAGCTTTGCCTTTATTGCAGTAGTTAAAAAGCAAATAATTAAATGGTGGTTAGTAATTTAGTATCCTCACTTAAGTGTTTTTATTAAATTTTTATAGCATTTTTATGTACATTATGCTATAAAAATTATACTACTATATATTATCTTGAACATAAATATTCTCGCTATTATACTTTTTGTATTATTATTGTTATAATAAACTACATCTTTTTTTATATTATAAATTATTACTATTAAAGAATATAAATAAAATATTATTAAAAAATGAATAATTATAAACTAAATTTCATTTACATTTCAATTAGCAAGGATGGTTACTATTACCTAAAAAATGAATATTACATTTATATATAAAAAAAAATTACATCATTATCAAACAAAAGTATGAATATTGTTTTTCATTACTACTTTAATAAATTATAAAATATAGTTTAGACTAATTTATTTTAATAATTATGACATGATTATAATTTTAATATGAAAAATGCTATTTACCTTTACAAATAGCACTCACAAACTTGTTTGTCACTCCCTCATGTGACAGTTTAATAGGTTTATATATATATGGTTAAGTTTCACTACGGCCATGTCTTAACGTGCGGTCCGTGTGGGACACACCAATAGTTATGCAAACAAGCACTAATAGCGTTAGAAAATGCACAACAAAAAAATGCATCAATTCACACAAAAAAACACCATTAGATAGGCATCACCACAAAACGTACCATTAAGTACGCATAATGGCAAAATGGCAATGTGTCCTATTTTGTGGTTTTGGCAAAACGAAATGGATAAAATTGTTTTTCCCTTTGGTAGTTTATTGTTATTATTATCATTTGAAAAAAAGTGTCAATTTGACCATTAAACTTATAGCTTTTGTGTAATTTAACCATTTAACTTAAAATATGTATAAACAAACCATTAAACAAATAAAACATATGCAATTGAACCATCATTAAACAAACAAAATTTATGCAATTGAGGCATTTAAAAAATGTTTCAGTACAATTTGACTTGTAAATATTTCAATCGATCCAACTCGGATAAAATGAAAACTATTTGTAAATACTATATGAGTAATATGAGTAGATTTTATTAGAAAAAATTATAAAAATATCTCAATTTTACATATTTTCTATGTTTGATGGCTTAATTTCACATGTTTTAAGTTTAGTCCCTTAACTACACAAAATTTGTAAGTTGAATGACTTTGACATTTTTTTTTTCTTATTTATAAAAGGTAGGCGGTTTCCTAGGTAGCGCCTTGCTTACAAAATAAAGTTTTGGATTAATGTAACAACTAGTTCCGCTGTAGTACTGGCTAATTCTTAGAATTCTCTAATTGAATCCGGGTTCGAACCCCGGCAGCGGAATAAAATTTTTCCGTTCTAATTTTCCTCCGTTTTCCAATAACAAGATTCAAGAATTCTCCTTTAGTCCTGCTTTTTTGGCTTAATAGAGATGACCATTGTACTTGAATTTAACGAGGAACCTAATTCCTAAGGAAGAATTTCTGGGGCAAAGATAGAAAAAAGATTTTACTCTACTTATTGCCACTTTAGTTCTCAGTTTTAAAAATAAATAAATAAATTTTATGAGATTATAGATACTAATCACAATCATCATATCAAGATAACGATTTGATAAATCATAAATAAATAATAAATTGAGATGAAAACAAAGCTCGAGGTAACTAGTGTCCTGTGAACTAATCGTAGTGTTATCCAAATGTCAAGTGAAAACAAGACTAATCATAAGGAGATTAGAGACCAAAGAAATTTGTTGATTTTATTTAGTTTGAATCTTAAAGAAGATAATAAATCTAAAATAATTCATTCAAGATGTCAATAAAACAATCAATGGTGACTCTTAGCCTTGACTTGGCACAAACAATTGGCCTTTAATTTACCAAGTATTGCAACTCCGTTAGCATTCGCAATACCCCTTTCGCAAATGCATGATTGTTGCAGTTGTTGACTTTCTTCTAGATTGATCTTTACTTAGTCAATCCAACAACGAGTAGTGGAAGTGATACAAGTTCGAATCTCTCTTCTTGTCTTGTCATTAAACTCATGTTCAAATCTTACGAGAAGTATGTCTTAAGGACTAAATTTAAGGCCTAATATGTTTTAGCCTTTTAGGTTTAGACAACCCCGTTAGACCAACTTATTATTATTTTTATTTACTTGTAATCTAGTTGTGAATATTGTCCGGTCCTAACTTCAAATTAATATTATCCATAATTTTCTCTCATTACCTATTTATATTGTTACCTAGTTTTATGATAAAGAAGGTTCCATAAAACCATTTATCATTGAGTATTTTTAAATTTCAGCTACAACTTTTATCATTTTGTTTGTATGATAGTTTAGGGTTCAAATATGAAATCTTAAATTTGAAAAAAAAAAAAAAAAAGAAAAAAAAAAGTGGGTACTTTATAAAATGATGGTTGTGTTTTGATAAAATGGCAGTGTATCTTACTCTGATCTGGGGGTTTTGACAGTGTATTTTTAGCCGCGCTACAACATTTAAATAAAATTTAGTCCTACTAATTTAACATCTAACTCCGCTGTAGCACTGGCTAATTCTCAAACTTTAATTGAATCCGGGTTCGAATCCCGGCAGCGGAATACAATTTTTTGTAGCTTTTTTGGGTTATGGATCTCTTTACTTGGTCAATCTAGTTGTTTTTTTTTTTTTTTTTTTTTTTTTTTTTTTTTTTTTTTTTTCATCAAAGCCTTTAAATTTATTCAGCAGTCTTGTCTAATGACAATTTTGCCAATTCCATTTAGGATGACAATCATACCTAAATTTGATAGGCCGAAAACCTACTTCACTGTCTTTGTGATAAGAATAGAGAGGACTTTCAGAGAATAGACATGAAGATAGGGAAAATGTTTTACTCCCTGCATTGCTCTATCTTATCCTTGATATTATATACAAATTTAAAACATAAAATTTTTAAGGTGAGGTTGTGGGTACTCATCATCCATCAAGGTATCATGGCATCAATGAGTCCAAGTCCAAACTAAACAAGTTGGGATGAAAATATGCACAAGAAAAAGTATGGGTTGGGACTAATTATGTTGTCATTTAAATGCCGTAGTGAAAATGAAATTAATTATTAGAAGATGGAGCTCGTTTCCTACATAATTCTCGCAAGGATAAGGATATAATTGAATAAGTTTTCATTCCATAATGGGGACAAGGACAGAGAATAGGGGCACAGACGAAGAGTATGCCCTTTGCATATTCCCCACCCTGTTATCATCCTTATTTCTATAATTTCCTTGAATTGACCATTGTCTTTAGATATCGAATTATATTACTTTTTTTTTTTTTAATAATAATCAATGGAAAGTGTTAGTAATTTACAGAAAATGATATATTTGCTAGATTATTAACAATTTAGTGTTAGCAGCTGATAACAAATAAAATAACTTATAAAGACATTAATATATTTTTATTTATTTATTTACTTATTATCAAAATATTTTATAATTCCAATCCCTGCAAAATCAATTTTCAACATGCCATACGGCATTGTTTCCTTCGCAGATTAAACACAGTACAGTACACCAACAAACGGTTGCAGGAAAGGGGCTAATGTTTATGTTATTGTTATTGTTATGAGTCTGATGTGAAATAATGCAATTTTTCGTGGTCCAATAATTTCATTTGATGAAACATCGCTTTAATTAAACCTCTCTATCGGCTAGTTAAATACACTTGAAGAACCTCACATGCCATTGTCCTTAGCCGTTGTTGGTCCCCAATTCGTTGGCCCTAAGTATAATATAATTTGTGTATTTGGTTGGTCGTCAAAAGTTTAATTCTTATCGACACACTCATTATATATGGACGAATAGTGGTAACAGATTTTCCTTGACCAAAAAATCATGCGTTAACGAATTGTTATTATCTAATTTAATAGTAAGAAAATTTTACCTGATTGTATGACTTTCTGAACAAGTTTCTGAACAAGTTTATTTTCAGCAACCTGAGAAGTTTCCCAGAACAATTTCAGTAGCTAAATGAAGACAAACTGATGTCTTGACATGCATATGGGACAATTGCAGTCTTGCACGATACTTGTTGCATACTTTTGACGGAAAAAAAAATGATGAGTATACTCTAAAATAAAATTCTTACATGTTTTTATTTTAAGGAAAAAAAAAAACTGAAATCAATTATTTTCTCCTAATCAATCAGAACTTTCTTATCTACACCAACAAAGTATATATATATATATATATATATATATATATATATATATATATGCAGGATTACTCTTGTTGGCGGAAGAATAATTGCATGGAAATTGTTTCACAAACCAAAATAAGAATATACTACGGCTATGTTTGGCAAACCTAGCTGGAAAGGTAGCTGAAAGCTGAAAAGAAGCTGAAAGCTGAAAAACTATAAGTTAGGAGCTGAAACTGGTGAGCTGTTAAGCTAGCTGTTATGCTTAAAAGTGTTTGGTAAAATTAGCTTTTTGATAAGCTGATAAATGTAAAAAGACTAAAAAGGGCATCTTCATAAAATTTAAATTTGTTTGTTTACATATTAAAATTTAACGTTTGAAAATAAAACTATTAGCAAATCATGATCTAGCATCCCATAATGAAGTAGCAATATTGTTGCGAATCTCCTTCATCTCAGTAGAGGTCTGACTTAAACTTTCGTTGGTGGAGGTATTACTACTTGAATCTTGAAGTTCATCGGGCGGTATGTAATCTGGATGCTGCTCAAGCACATTAAACATCATGTCATCTTGTGAATTCTTCCAAATATAATTATGTAAGGCAAAAATTAATGTTCAAACACACAAATGTCAAATTGAAATTACAACCAAACATATTGAAATAAAATGAGCATTCACTTGCTTGTATCATGCATATACTTCTGCGGAGCGAGGTGGCTGATGGGCGATGCTTCTGCGGAGAGTGAATGAAGATGAAGCGATTAGCGTGAAAATTGCGAATAAATAAGAATAGAAAAGGGTTTTAATTGGGAAGGGTAAATGATGTCATTTCTTTAAAATAATAAGGTTAAAGATGGAAAAAAAGTTAGGAAGCTAATAGCTTATTTTGAAACGCTATCTTAGGTAGCGTTCAAAAATAAGCTCATATTTTAAGCTACTAGCTTATTTTATGAACATTACCAAACAGAACTTATAGCTTATTAGTAACTTAAAATAAGCTATAAGCTCCTAAATAAGCTCTGCCAAACAGAGCCTACGTATGTAATATTATTCTTGTTAACAACTTTGTTTTATTCGTGTTTCCCGCACATGCAATAATTCAATTAATTCATCAGTGGTAGATTGTTGATAAGGACTCAATCACACTGAGTTACACTTAAAATGTGGGTAGCCACTTGTTAGCAACAAGCTAAGCATTGGTCCTCCCATCAAATGAGTTATTGAGTCACCTTGATCTACTCTTCCACTATCTTGTCGAGTTAGGATGTGGGGGCTCATGGCAAATGAATTTTGTTTTTTGTTTTTTTTTTTGATCAATGATATCCAAAGTTTGCACAATGTCTTGGGTAGGGGTGTGAAAACTTCGATTAACAAACCAAACCGATGTATTTCGGTTAACCGTTCTTAAACCAAAAAATTTTGGTTCGGTTAATGGTTAATTCGGTTCGAAACTATGCTTAACCGAAATTATTTAATTTTATATATATATATATATATATATATATATATATATATATAAAATTAAATATATAAATGGATGTGGACTTTATAATTTGTGCTTTTATGTTTGTAGTGTTGTTAGGGTATTGTGTTTGTATATTTTCTTATGGATATATTATTATAGGTATTATTTTAAAAATTTAAAACTTTAGCTTAAAAAACTTCAACTAATCAGTTGACCGACCAATTAACCGAAAAAATTTTCAATTCGATAATTCGGTTAGCAATTAAACTTTTAAAAACTTCAGTTAACCAATTGCACGCCCCTACTCTTGGGATAGGGCCTACAAGAATAACCGTGTTGATTATAAAATATAATTAAAATAATGAATATTTAAAATAATTGTCAATTATTGAGTTGAAAAACATCTTCTTCTTTAATTTTTTTTTTTTAATTTCGTAACTACAATACTACAAATTCAACTTTCAAAAAGGGAGTAGGAAAATATGCCAGAATCTTAGAAGGTACTAAGGTATTATAACCTTAATATGAATAGTAAAAACATTAAACAGTCCAATGGTGGAGCCTAAGCATAGGTTCCATCGCACAATGTGTCGTCTAACACATTAACTATGGTTTTCAGCCAGCTGACAGCAGATCACACATCTCTGGAACAACTATGAAGCCGTCCATCTCCCGTCCCCTTGTTTGTTCCAAAAAAGTTTCCCCCTTCACCTTCCATTTTAATTAAAAATTTAAACTAATAATTAAGTTGTTCGTTTTCACATTTACTCATTCGTTCATATTTGTTGAGTGAAGAGAGAAACCTTCAATCACTCTTCAAAGGTGTGCAGTGTGTAAAATCCATCTTGTGACTTTAACCGACAAAAGACTACAAAGAAGTAAACCACTCTAGGTGCTGACCAGAACAAACCGAGAAAGCCAATAAGCCATGATATGGATTATACTCTGCCTGGATACTTATACACGTGCTCAATATTTGTAAAGGGAACTGGTGGATTCATTTCCCGAGCATAATCAATCATTGTGTGTTCCACCCCACCCGAGCCTAATCAAAAGATAGTCCCTTTGAGATTAGTAGCAGCTTCGCACCCGGGATAGGACTCCTGAGCTCATATGATCGGGAAGGCTAGCTATCCCGAGCACTGAACCATACTTAGTATTTGTCACAAACTCACTTCAAATCACTCTAGTTAAAAGTCAAACTTTTAATCTTATGATTAACCAACTTGGTTGTTGAAACTTCCTATCTCATTCCAAAGTAGTATAAATGTGCAGGTGAGAGACCAAACAAATTGCATAGCAAGAGATTGTGTGAGGAAATATGGGTAGGCTCAAAGGGATTCCTCTTCTCTTCCTGTTTGCATTTGTTTCCTTTCAAGAATGTTTAGTTTCATCCAACAAAGCCACCTACATTGTCCACATGGACAAGGCATTTATGCCCAAATCTTTTGTCAGTCACGACCACTGGTACAACTCTGTTGTTAACTCCGCAAAACTCAAAAAACCAAAGTCAGATAATGACCAACAAAATCCGACCAGGCTTCTATACACTTACGACCATACACTTCATGGTTTTAGTGTCGTGTTGTCCGAGGAAGAATTCGAATCTCTCAAGGAATCTCCGGGGTTTGTGTCGGCTTACAGGGACAAAACTGTGACGCTTGACACAACCCATACTTTTGAGTTTCTCTCTCTCAATTCCGCGACGGGGCTGTGGCCGGCGTCGGAGTATGGCCGGGACGTGATCGTCGGCGTGATTGACACCGGCGTGTGGCCGGAGAGTGCGAGCTTTAGAGATGATGGGATGGGGGAAATTCCGGGGAGGTGGAAAGGGGAGTGTGAAGAAGGGGAACATTTTGATCCTTCCTTGTGTAACAAGAAACTCATCGGCGTTCGGTACTTTAACAAGGGAGCTATGGCGGCGAATCCGAATGTTACGATAATCATGAACTCCGGGAGGGACGTGGAGGGCCACGGCACGCACACGTCGTCCACGGCGGCCGGGAGCTACGTGGAGGAGGCGTCGTTCTTCGGGTACGCCGCCGGTACGGCGCGTGGGATCGCGCCGAGGGCGCGTGTGGCTATGTATAAGGTGCTCTGGGAAGAAGGGCGGTATGCTTCCGATGTCCTCGCCGGAATTGACCAGGCGGTGGCCGACGGCGTTGACGTCATATCCATTTCCATGGGGTTTGATCTTGTTCCATTGTATGAAGACCCCATCGCCATTGCCTCTTTTGGCGCCATGGAGAAGGGCGTCCTTCTCTCCTCCTCCGCCGGAAACGCCGGCTCCGGGCTCGGAAACCTGCACAACGGAATCCCGTGGGTTTTAACCACCGCCGCGGGGTCCATTGACAGGTGGTTAGCAGGAACTTTGGTTATAGGAAATGGAGAAGAAATCCTGGGATGGACTTCTTTCCCAGCCAGCGCTATTGTCATGAATCAGCCGCTGATTTACAACAAAACAATATCCGCTTGCAATTCATCTCTCTTACTTTCCAATTACAACGGAATAGTAATCTGTGAAAACACAGGATCATTCCAGGACCAAATCCGCGCCGTCGCAAATTCCAAGCTCCCAGCCGCCATTTTCATCTCCGACGACCCTGAAACCTTCGAGTTCAGCGATTTCCCATATCCCGGCGTGGTAATTTCCCCGGAAAACTCATACAACCTCATCAATTACGCCAAAAACAGCGAAAACCCCTACGCTACCATAAAATTTCAGCAGACATTTCTGGGCGCTAAGTCTCACCCTATGGTTGCAACCTATACTTCCAGGGGGCCAGCGCCGAGCTACCCTGGAATATTGAAACCGGACATAATGTCTCCAGGGACATTAGTATTAGCGGCCTGGATTCCAACATCCTACGCGTCTTATATTTCACCTGGAATAGAACTAGCTAGCCCGTTCAATATGATTTCCGGGACTTCCATGGCCTGTCCCCATTCTTCCGGGATAGCAGCCCTGCTTAAAGGAGCCCATCCAGAGTGGAGCCCGGCGGCTATCCGGTCCGCCATGGTTACCACTGCAAATCCATTGGATAATTCCAATTTGCCCATTAAAGATCCTGCGTTTAACTACACCTCTGCTTCTCCCCTGTCCATGGGGGCAGGGCAAGTTAATCCAAACGCCGCGCTTAATCCAGGGCTGATTTATGATGCCAATCCCCAGGATTATGTCAATCTTCTCTGTTCCATGAATTTCACTAAAAAACAGATCCTCACAATCACTAGATCAACCAATTACGCCTGTGAAAACCCGTCTTCTGATCTCAACTACCCGTCTTTTATCCTCCTGTACCCCAGTCAATCTACAACTAAATCTGAGGTTAGTCGGACATTTGTGAGGACTGTCACCTATGTTGGAGACGGCCCCGCGACCTTCAGAGTTCATGATGTCACGCTTCCTGGTAATTCCGAGATTGATATACACAAGGCTACTCTTTCCTTCAAGAACACGTACGAGGAGGCGGAGTACACGCTGGTTTTAACCTACAAGGGGAATCAGACTGGGGAAGTTGAGTTTGGTTCTGTGACTTGGGTTGATGAGAGTGGTAAGTATAAAGTTAGGAGCCCCATTGCCGTGGCGCCTATGATCCAGACATGGTGATTTGATACTTTCTTTTCTTGGTTTTCTCTACATGAATAGTTTGTTCAGTTTGCTGACAATTTGGTCTGGATAGTGTATTTTGGCCCCTGATTGGGTCATTCCCAGTTTCTGATTCAGTAACAAAGTTGTTTCCCCTTCCCATTCTGGAATAAAATTGTTTAAGGCCTTAGTTCGAATGTTGTTTGGATTTCATTTTTATGTTTATTTAATTTAATGACGCATTGATTGAACAAAAGATAAATAATAGAAGGAAATGGAGAGTGAAATGTTTATTAGGACTAGTGACATTCTGTCACATTAAAGAGTATAGAGTAAAATGACAGTACATGTAATACAGCTCATATTTAATGTTTTAATGTCTTAGGTTCAAGCAGTAATTATGAGTATCATTTGCTTGTTTTTGAGTGATAAGAAAAACAGGCACTCACTATTGAAGGATCTATTAATGAATTGGCAGAAACTCTAGAACACAATGAGAGCAGGATCACGCAAGATAGAATATTTAGCCTGAAATTTATCACTCTATTCTATTCTCTATAAACACACATCAACGAAATATCTTATTTAGCGTTGAAATCTATAGTTCAATTCTATTCTCTATAAACATAAATCAACGAAATGTCACAGTGTCATCTCATTATAAGCTTACACACTGCCTAAGAATCTTTTTTTTTTTTTAAATCCTTTTAATCTCTTTCCGGGTGATTTATCGTGAGCAAAACAAAGTTGCAGACCGCCTTGCGAAGTTTGGGGCCACTCAGGATGATGAAAGGAGAGTTGTGGACTTATGCCCAATTGGGAGTGAGGACGTTTATTTGGATGATTTGGCGCATGTCACCAGTGCCCGCAGAGTGGTGGAGTTAGCTCATTAGTTTTCTCCCCTGGGGTAACCCCCTCCCCCTTCTGATTTAAAAAAGAGAGAATTAGATACGGAAAATTATATCATGGTTCAAGGTCTACCTAACATTATGGACCTTGATTTAAAATAACTTTTAGTTTATGTGTTTGAATATCTATATGCAATTAACATATTATGTGCTTGCAGTTACCATGTTATGTGATTGTAATTAACATGTGTTTTTAATTTATTTACAAGTATATAAACAATTAACTAAATACAGATAATTATTGGATAAAAATTCACAATCCAAAATTGGACCTTGGTCCATGGTATAACAATTGAATTAGATACATCCCTTGATTTGGATATGGGATATTGGGCCGGGTGCCCCAAAATATTCGGGCCTGGAGGGTCTGCTTCCTTATAAATCATTGAGCGGACCATTCTAGTGGGCCTAAGTCATAACACCAACAAGTATTATGTGAAATTAAGAAAATGTCAAAAATATATATGCAGCCACTCGATTGAATTGGTTCAGATGTTGCCTCCACCAGATTGAATTGATTCAAACTAAATCGTTCATGCCAAGACCTTGTGTTTTAGTGACACCCGATTGCACTCTCATATGGAAGGGTAGGTGTTCGAGCCTCAGTGAAGGTGATATAAACTCTCAGTAGGTTGAGAAAGTAATTATAAACAGATACTGTATTATAACAAAGTCAATAGTACTAAAAAAAACACTAAATCGTTGGTTCTAGTTCCTTGAAACATTGAACAATTGAACCTTGAATTGGTGGTCCGAAATTGAAACCGAAACGTGATCATTTTTACAAGTATGCAATATAGGACGAAATTTCTGATTTTACTCCCAATAGGGCTTCTTACTCAACTGGCTTCTTCCATGTTAAAGTGTTTTTTTTCTTAAATTTGTGACTCTTCCTAGGGAATGCAGACGGCCCGCTAGGCTCTTGGAAAGGGTTAGATTCTAACACGTGCTTCGTGAAGGAAATAAATGTACAGATTTATTGATTAATTTAGGACAAAACTCAAGATAGAGTACTTGAATTCTGAAAGATCCTCTGGATGACATTGATTCTCTTCTCTGGAAGGACACTGGTTGGGCGATGACTCAGAGAATTACTTAGACAGAGCGTAATCTCCTACCGCTTATGCGCCCCCCCCCCCCCCCCCCTTCCCCCCAAAAAAAAGAAAGAAAAAAGAGGCAAATCAACAATTGGTGTGCGTGATGCTCAGACTGTATTGTTGTTCAATTTGGAGATGAAGCAATTGTGAATCCAAATTGCAGCAATGAAAATCATGTGGAAACGAAAGAGAAGAAAGCAGTGATTAGTAGGACCACTTGTCTCTGTTGTGATTGATTTGCTATAATAATAACTATTGTTTTTATTATTATCTTGTGACTTCCAATCATCAATAAATATAAAATTAAATTATTTTTGTCAATCTTCGAAATGATATAATATTCGTCACATATGCATACGTGGAGACAAAAGTGAAGGAGAAATGATGGAATTGCCCTCGCATACCATGATTTGTGCGCATATTGCTCCCAGTACAGGTGTATATATATTCAGTTAATTTTAAATTAAATTAATTAATTTTTAAATTTGAAAAAATTGTTTAGCGGATTAAAATATCACTTTTTAAAAATTAATAAAATTTAACATTTTTTTTAGTTAATTCAATTAACGGATGGAAATGCTAGAGACTCCTAATATTTTACCATCTGGAAGGTTCTTTGATCAGGCGTCATTGTAGTACAATATTTGATTATCGTATACCTAATTGGATCGACTAACATATTTTGAAAATACCTAACTCGTTACAATTCCTAATCACGGAGAACTCAATATTTTTTCTTCAAAATCGCTTTGTACTAACCTTTCAAATCAAGTTTTAACTCTCAAAAAAGTTTATCAAACATTTTACAATTTTAAACACAATTCTAAAACCTCAAAAACACACATGAGCTACATAATTTACTAATAATTAATATCTTATTCGTACCAAAATATTAAGTAAAAATAGCTCAATTTATTTCTTCACGTGCCTTTAAGTGAATTTATGGAATCTAAAGTATAGCTAAGCAAAATAAAAAATTTGAATTATCAAAAAAGCAAATTGTAAAATATATAATATATTAATATGGAAAGATGATAGAAATAGAATGTGGGGCATGAGGGTGGAGGAGATAAGGTAGTGTTGGCAAGTGTGATAATGTTAAGTAAAATAAATCCAACAACAGATCTCTCAATTCTGACCTCTTTTTATCCAATGGAACATCTTCTTCTTGCAGATAACAACATGTCTCTTTATTCATGTCTTATTGATAAAATACAATATTTTAAGTATCCAATTTTTGAATGCAAAGAGAGAGAGAAATGGCGGTGGTGACATTTCTGATCACCAATTTATACTATTGCAGACTTATTTTCAGCAATGGAAACCAATTAAATTAATAACCTTCAACTCAATTCTTTTTCTCATTCCCCTTTAATTTCCCTTTCTTCGCCCACCCACCTCTGCAAAAGTACAACTGTCATCTGATCTTGATCGATCCCTCCAAATAAATAAGAAACATAAAAATATTTCTCTGTTGCTTCTACCTGTTTCAATTCTCATCCTCCTACCAACCAAAAACATAACAATGGCAAATGCCCTTACATTTACGCCACATTTTGATAGCATGATTCTGGACTCGGCCCTTTGCATGCTGCTCAACAGTCCCTTCTTAGCATGTTAATCTCAACTGCACAGAATGCTATAGTTAATAACAAATGCACAACTTTATTTGGTTACTTGGACTGCAATCCGCTCGGCCTTTCTTAGTTGGTCATATTTTAATTTCCTCACCCTGAGTTATTTTTGTAATGTTTAGGCCTGACAAATGTGCGTTGATAGATGGACAAAACCTCATCTTATTACTATACTATTGATTGATTATCTGCATGCATCTGCATTCTGCAACAATAAGTTGTTGTTTGTTTCGAGGACGCAGTTAATGTTGCCTTGTCTTTTAACTACGATATATCAACCATTGTCCTTTCTGAATGCTCGGGGAAACCACATTCTCTTCGTAAATGCCCCTTACATGTCCCAATCAATCTCTGCAATCTGCAACTGCAACCCGGCCATTGACACTAAATACCTCAACGTTTCCATCAGCCGTCGAACTTCGTGGCCATGTGTAGGGAACAAAAGCCCTAATAGATCGAGAGTTGTTTTTCTTATACTTACATAACAATCAGTTTTATAGTCTGACTCTTAATAGGATTTAAACCCGTGATTCAGAATCTAATACAATCATGTACTTATCAGCTTTAGTCAGTAACAAAGACATAACTTTATACATATATGGTCGGATGATAGGATATTGAACTCAATCTTACATGTGCAGTCCAACACAAACGTTGTTGAGGAACAGGTATGGAATGGTACGTGGTCTGAGAATGGCAAGCATATATGGGGAAAATAAGTGAAGTGTTTAGAGAATTAGAGGGTTTTGAAGGGCTGTAAATTGGGATGGTGGCCTGGCCTGGGGGTGATGAGGTTGGGTTGAGCGTAGCGGTGGTGAAGGAATGAGTTGGTTAACGGGAACCAGCCAGCGCATGATGAAGGGAAGCAGACAAGCTAAGGCAGAACCTGATCTGATCCACCTCGAAAGGCGTTCCATAGGGACAGGTTTATGCTGTATATATGTGCAGTCTATCGCACCCCAATAATTCCCACCACTTGATTGCTGACATGTGGGCGCTTACCTCCCCACCATCTGCACCTTAGCCATCTCCTAGCTACCCCTAATCGGGCTAAACTTGCTTACAAAGAGCGAAATTCTCTAACCTTCTTAGGGTCTTAGTAACACCCTCAATAAAATAATGAATAGGTAAAAGACGATGACTTAATAGCTCATTTGGTAGGAAGACTGGCTATTGTTTGGTGCTTACATTCATAAAACCAACTATATTAGTCATAACTTTCACAATGTAACTATCGAGACTTAATTCATGTCCACAATTTGCACCCTAAACTTAATAGTCTTTCGATAGATGAGTAAATAGTAGGATATGTCTTAAGGACGCAAGTAATCTCTATAAGACGACTCAATGCGTGTCTCAGCAGAACTAAGAATGACCACAATTTGGATCAATGGGATATTGTTCAAACCGGAATCAAAGTTGGAAATATGTGAACATTTTTTATTTGAACTGACAATTTCATTGGAAGCGCCAAAAGAACTGGATCCGAACCTTCCTTACAAGGTTTCGATTTCGATTCTAGCTATTCTATTTCTGAAATAATGAATCGATAGTTCTAACCGGAACTGAATTAGGGTCATGTCTAATAAACACAAGACAAATCCATATTGCCCAAGAACTAGTAGAATAGTACACTATGACTTTAGCTTTAATTTATTTTAAATTGGTCAATTAATTAAATTGTGTTGCCTGTATGATCAAATATAATTCCAAACTTGTTAAAAAGGTTGAGATAAGGGAGAACCTCAATTAAATTGGTCATGTTGTTGATTTGATAACCATAAGGTTATCAAGTTTGACTTCGGCGGGAGCGACCTAATAACTTTCTTAGTTTGAGCCAGCTGCCAAATAATATGAACTAACTTTGGTTGTTTTATCTTCTTGTAGTCTTTTACTAACTAAGGTTACAAGATAGAGTTTACTCATCCTTAAATAGAAGGTGTGTTTAATCTGCGGGTGTGGTTGAGTGGAAAAGACTCATTCATCATTAACCAAAGGTCAATGGTATGGTTTAATTTGATCCTTGGTTTAGGTATGAATTGGAGCAATCTTAAATCTCCAGTTGTCTCATCCAATAAAAGTGCATACAATTCAGTAAAGAGATTTGTATTCGTATTTGATTGTGGAAACCCTGAGCTACGTTCCACAACAAAGTGGGCTTGAGTTTCTTTCCGTGACTAAAAAGGTTGAGATAAAGAGTAAGCATGACACGTGATGAGATGAGGGGTGTAAATTTTAGGGTTCTTAACATGATGAAAGCAAACAATTATTTTTAAGGGAAAGTTTAAAGAGTGATCCTCGGTTCCACTCAACACTTGTAGATAGATATATATATAAATTAAAATACTCAATCTGTTCATGCACCATCAAAAGCACTTATGGCATCCCTGCAACAGCTGGTAGATCTTTGGAATAGTTGGTGCCTGGTGGGCCCAAATTCTTCTACAAGATAACAACGTATGTCTGTGTCCTTCCCATTTGATTGACATATATATATATTCATCATTTTAATATTCAACATTATACATTTCAGTAATATATATATACTATACACACACACCATATTAATTCGATAATATACAACTTTATATACAAAATTTAGTACATTTATATAACTTTGGTTTTATATCCTTAATATTTTTTGAAATTTTTTTATAATGTTTAAATTCATTTTTAATATTTAATAGTACTTTTATGCAGTTTTTAAATATATGAATTTTATACAGTAACAATAAATTAAATATTATAGAATTTTAAATTGTAAATAACTCTAGTCAAATTCAATTAACTGAATTAGATATGTAAAATGAGACTAAGGGAGTATAATATTCATTATATATCAAACAATAGTGTAATCATGTATAACTATCCATGCAATTGTTTAAGTAATTGACATAAATCTTACTACAAATGCCTTTATACGTTAAGATTCATATTTAAGTAATTATCAAGCATGTTGTCACACTTTTATAGCCTGTTTGATTCGTGGAATTCCATTTCCGGAAATAGACCTGGCCTATTCCACTATTTGGTTCGTCATTCTATTCTTAGGAATAGCATTCTCGGAAATAATGAGCTATTTCCTTTGCAAGGAGAATAGTCATTCCTAGGGGACCTCTAGTATTTTAAGTAAAATATGAATAATTACTCTCTATCAGTCTATATTAATGTTTACCTATAATATTTCACTTAGACAAAATAGTTAGGCCATTAAAACCAATATGACATCTTGTCTAGCTTTGATACGAAGGCGAGGGCTTCAAACTTGGCATGCCAGCAACATTTAATGTGATCAAATGCACATGCCAACAAACTTGGGGCGGCTTTTATTTGGTTGAAACAATGAAATCAAAATCCTACTTAGAAACTTGGTTGGTCTGAGTGGCTGTACACTCTTGTCCCTTAAAAAAAATCAGGAGTTTAAACTCTTTCGCTTATGAAAAACAATCTGGCAAGAACTTTGCCTGAGTCCGTCTCAGTGCGGACGGGGATTAGTCAATGACTTTTTACGGGGATTAGTCAATGACTTTTTTTTTCTTACTCATTTTTTATTTCACTGTTGAAAGTGTACTGAGTTTTATGATTATTAATGGATTTGAATCCAAAAATAGAATAGTAAAACTATGGTACATAAGCAAACATGATTATTTTTGGGCGGAGGCTTGAATGGCCAAATCAAACATGCTACCATTAAAATGTGGCACTAGTTACTAAACAAGTATAAGTAAATAAATTTACTTTTTCGCTCCTAATTATAACTTTTTGATATATAGTTATAATCATTTAATTTGATTTCGATGAGAGCTATTAAACATTCTTCTTTTGCTACTAGCTATAATTTTATTGTAATAATAAGAGTTTGATGCCACATTGATTTATCAGGTTTAATTTGTGTTGTGCCCTAGGCTTGCAAGTTGCAATAATCAATGAATTTATATATATATATATATATATATATATATATATATATATATATATATATATATATATAAATAATTGGGATGAAGATATTTAATTTTTTCAAGAAAATAATAAAGAGAAAAGAAAGATTAAAAAGCTTACCAACTTTAATTTCATGGCAGTATGAAAGCGATTATATTCTGATGTATTAATTGCAGAGTATATATATAAATTATATACAACAATATAATATGTGTATATATATATATATATATATATATATATATATATATATATATATATATTTATATAATAATGAACCACTTGAGCTTACAGACACATTTCCCGGAATCACTATTTCATTGCCATCATATTTAATATCTTCTCCAAGCAGTCTGCTTAGTGCTTTGCCGACCTTCACTGCAACTTCTGATGAAACTCTCAGACTTCTCTTCTCTTTACCCATCCCCTCTTAGCTTTTGATCATTTCTCTTTCTTCTTTTTTTTTTTATGATTTTATTTTCTCTTTTTTATTCATAGCCGCCATGGATATTGACCTCTTGAAGTCTGCTTCTTCTGAGGCTGATCAGATGCAGATGATGCTTATGATGCAGATGGACAAGCTCCCCGGCGACGACTTCTCCGGCGCCGGGGATAATTATTCCGACGTGAATAACGTGCAAGTCATGGATTTTAGCTCACAGGGGATAATTGATAGTAGTTTCATGAACGCGGCTTTAGCCGGCTCTCCTCCGGCGGCTTATAACGAGCCGCCGTGTTTTCCGGGGGATTCTGTTGGGCGGTTACGGGGCGAATTTTCCGGGGGGAGCGGTTATCCACCTCAGAAGGGGTCCACCTCGATGGCGGCAATGAGGGAGATGATATTCCGGATAGCCGCCATGCAGCCGATCCATATCGACCCGGAGTCGGTCAAGCCGCCGAAGCGGCGGAACGTGAGGATATCGACGGATCCCCAGAGCGTGGCGGCGCGTCACCGGCGGGAAAGGATCAGCGAGAAGATCAGGATTCTCCAGAGACTTGTCCCCGGCGGGACCAAGATGGACACCGCTTCCATGCTCGATGAAGCCATTCATTACGTCAAGTTCTTGAAAAATCAGGTGCAGTCGCTCGAACGCGCCGGCGCAAGTCGCCGGCCCACTGGGATAGGGTTCCCGGTCCCGGTATCCTCGACCAGCACTTACCTGCCTACCTCGACAACTCAGCATTATGGCGAGCCTTAATTACAAAGGTGTAGTTATTTTTAGCATAAATGCATGGTTTTGGTGATAATTAATAATGATAATCACTTGTATGATCCTTGTTAGGGTTAATTTGACATGCACGTGTTGTATCACGCTAGAACAATTAATATATGGTATAGTACTATAGTATATATAAGTACAAATGATTAAACCCTAATCATATTCTTGATATTCAATAATTTTGCTTTTCTTTCTCTGATCTGTAACGTAACCGTTATTGACGATGAATATATAAAATAATATAGCAATAATTATGGCTTCCCAAAATTCTATGATGATGTCAGAAATTAAGGTTTGATTGCTTATGCTTTTCAAATGCTAATCCCGAGGTTGACAATGCAACCATGTTCATATTATCTTTTGGAAAATATCTAGAAAGAACCAAGAAATAAAACACAATTTTTGCATTTTATGTACTCATTCTTTTATTTTGAATAATAATGAAATTTAATTATAATCACATATATATTGGTAAATAATATATTGTGACTCTACTTAATTAACAAAGGAAAAAGGATTACAAGGAAGTTAGCCTAAGTTACCAGTCAACTTAAATGCGATTGCATTTAATCACAAAAATTAAAAAAAGAAAAAAAAAAAGCATCTCTACATTTTATAATTTTTTTATTAAAGTTTTTACAAATATTTATGTCAGTTTCATAATTTTGTTTATTAATAGAAAATATACTTACAATAAATAACATTTGTAAATATATCTTCATATTTATTTGTACCATATATTTCTCTGTATTATTGTATCCGTGCTACTATATTGGTTCATGGGGTCTGGGTCAGAGTCGCCCATGAATTAGAAAGGGATTTGAAATTAAGAGCAATCTATTTAGACTTTTATAGGGTACCTTTGCTCTTAAGGTCAATAGCAGCACATGCCTCTTAGAACAAGAACACACATTAATGGAACACAGTTATGGGCGTATGTCAGAATATATCTTTGATTTACGGAAAAATTAATAATGCTACTTAAAAATGATCGATTAAAATATAATCCCTTTTAAATCATACAATTTATAGAGTTTGTGAACTTGATTGATGTAAACTCAAGCAGCTATAAATAGTGTACAAAAGAGAAAAAATAGCAAAGGATTATAACATACATATATTATATCATGTACATTTCAAGATTGTGTGTGTGTTTCTGATACTTTACTATAACATATTGTATATTGTCTTGCAACTCAAAATAGTATCTATGAATGCGCACTTTCAGTTAAATTTGTCTTGTGCCTCTAGTCGATCACAAAGAAGTAAACTAGTTTACATTATTCCTAATGACAAGTTCAAACTGAAAAGGCCAATAGACAACTCTCTTGATATCTAGATATATATGCTGACTCATTTATTTGGTTCATTGAATGATAAATGAATAAGAACAACTAATTTCATGATAGGGATAACATGATGAAAATTTAAATCTACTTACTTAAAAAGGCATATTTGAAACCCCACAATTACGTAGGGGTGGTGTATGTATATGCATACGCAGACGTAGACATACGAATACGTAGTTGTTTGGGAATGAAAGTAAAGCTAAGGAGGGAAAACTGGGAAAGTGGTTGGGGAGGGGAGCGGGGAAGAGAAGTCATAGAATGCACGAGATGTCCACGTGACGGACTGACACTATGCGGTGGTTTCTTCTGCTCTTTCACGATTGCGTTTAGCCGCTCACCATGACGTCGGTAACGTATTTGCCGTCGAGACACGTGAACGCCTTCCCACGTGTCATTTCCTCTCTCCAACGTGGCGCTCCACTTCATACCTAAATTTTTTTATTTTTTTTTGAAACAATCTAAAATATTTTTTTTAAATAATAGTTTATATATATTTTAAAAATTTATAGTTGTAGAATTTATATTATATTAAAAGTATAGTTGATAAATTACAAATATTTATGTATGATTAATATTAAAATAAGAATTTTATATATTATAAATTATTAAATATAATTATGATAACATTTAAATTAAAATCTAATGAAATCAAACTTATTTCTCATAATAGCATGTCTACATACATTATTACCATTAAAGAATATAGTAAAAGATGTAGTATATGCATATGCATGGTAATAATAATGAAAAAAATAACAGAAGTTATAATAATATGGATATTTTGTCTAAAAAATTGTATAGTACAACTTTTATATAATAATATATATAAAGTTTTTTTTTTAAAAAAGGGACATAAATATAGCATGGATTGAAACTTATTATTTTTTAAAATTTTGTGAGCCAAACTTTTTCACATCACTATATAATCACCTCCTTATTTTCTCTTCAATTATTTTTCTCTTTTCTAACTTTTTTTTGTGGGTCATACTCTTAAAATTTTAAAAATAAAGATAATAAAAAAAATGTAAAAATAGAATTAAAATTCTCAAAAAATTGAAACAAAAAGCAACCGTGTGGCGGGGGGGGGGG